>QRDG01000429.1:378550-721697 GCA_012064385.1 Puccinellia tenuiflora | reverse complement strand
TGGAACCGGCCTGGGGGCCGGCCTAGGCCGGCCTGGAGGCCGGCCGGCTCAGGTGGGTGACCGGCCTGGGGGCCGGCCTAGGCCGGCCTGGAGGCCGGCTGGGAGGCCGGCGCGTGGGCCGCGGCGTCGGGATGTGGCCCGGCCTGAGGGCCGGCCTGGGCCAGTATGGAGGCCGGCGGCTTCGGGTGGGTGCCCGGCCTGGAGGCCGGCCTGGGCCGGCTGGGAGGCCGGTCGCCTCGGGTTGGAGCCCGGCCTTGGGGCCGGCCTAGGCCGGCTGGGAGTCCGGCCACCCAGTCTTCGCTCCTTCCCTCCTCTTCTTGTCCATCTTCTTGGGTCTCCTCTTGTCCATCTTCTCCATCATCTTGGACCTTCTCTTGGTCATCTCCTTGACTCCATTGTGGGCCATCAACCGGGTGGATCCTGAGTATGCACAAGGTACCGGCATGAAGTAGCAACCCATTCAAAGGAAGGTCAAGATCACACATCGAGAGGAGCGAGGTCACCTTTTCATGAAGAGCCTTGACTCTTGATCTTGTCATTGGGCCATTTGGCATGGTGTCCATGGTGTTGTCCACGTGTGGGGCTACATCATCTCCCCCCCCTTCGGAAAGAGTCGTCTTCGACTCGTCATCCTCTTGAACGCTTGCATCTCCGTGGAAAGGGGATAGGTCGGCGACGTTGAACGTGTCATGCACCAAGTACTTTGAGGTTGGTATGTCGATCTTGTATGCGTTGTCGTTGATGCGCTTGAGCACTCTGAAAGGTCCGTCACCGCGAGGAGCAAGCTTGGATTTCCTTTCATCCGGAAAACGGTCCTTGCGGAGGTGTAGCCACACAAGGTCTCCTTCTTCGAATACCATGGGCCTCTTCAACTTGTTGATCTTGGTGGCTTGGCGCTTTGTGTGCTCCTCTAGAGTTGCTCGTGTTGACTCATGTAATGTCTTCATGTAGTCGGCTCTTTTGTCGACGTCCATGTCGGTGCGCTCGTGTAGAGGAAGTGGTAGGATGTCTAGGGCGGTGTTGGGGTTGAACCCATAGACAACCTCAAACGGGCTTCGCTTGGTCGCCCGGTGGGAGGCACGGTTGTAGGCGAACTCGGCGTGCGGTATGCATTCCTCCCAACCCTTGATGTTTGGCTTGATTAATGCGCGAAGAAGAGTTGATAAGCTTCGATTCACCACCTCGGTTTGGCCGTCGGTTTTGTGGGTGGTAAGCGGTGGAGAAGAGGAGCTTGACTCCTAGCTTTGCCATCAATGCCTTCCAAAAGTAACTTGTGAACTTGACATCGCGGTCCGAAACAATGGTCTTCGGCACTCCATGTAGACGAACGATTTCCCTAAAGAACAAAGTTGCAATGTGTGAAGCATCGTTGGTCTTATTGCAAGGAATAAAGTGTGCCATTTTCGAGAAGCGATCGACAACAACAAATATTGAATCTTTGCCATTCTTTGTGCGAGGTAATCCTAAGACGAAATCCATGCTAATGTCGGACCAAGGTGTGTGTGGTATTGGTAAAGGCATATAAAGGCCATGAGAGTTCAACGTGGACTTAGCTTTGAGGCAAGTTGGGCAACGGCGCACCAAGCGCTCCACATCACGCGTCATCCGTGGCCAAAAGTAGTGTGTAGATAGCATGGCGAGTGTCTTGTCACGTCCAAAGTGTCCCATGAGTCCTCCACTATGTGATTCCTGTAGAAGTAACAAACGGAGCGAGGACTCGGGAATGCATAGTTTGTTAGCCTTAAACAAGAAACCCTTGTGCAAGTAGAAATCATCGCAACCTTTGTCAATTGTGCACTTGGTAAAGATAGGACCAAAGAAAGAATCGGAAGCATAGAGTTCTTTAAGGTCATCAAGACCCAAAACATTGATTTCAAGTTGGGTGAGTAAGATCATCTTGCGGGAAAGAGCATCCGCAACGATATTGTCCTTGCCTTTTTTGTACTTCACCACATAGGGAAAAGACTCGATGAATTCAACCCATTTGGCATGCCTTTTGTTCAAATTGGCTTGGGTTTTCAAATATTTCAAAGATTCATGATCGGAATGGATAACAAACTCTTTGGGCCAAGGTAGTGTTGCCACACTTCCAAAACACGTACTAAGGCATAGAGTTCCTTGTCGTAGATTGGGTAGTTTAGGCGAGCACCATCAAGTTTTTCGCTATAATAGGCAACGGGACGGCCACATTGCATGAGGACGCCACCGATGCCAAGGCCACTAGCGTCACACTCAAGTTCGAAAGTTTTGGAGAAATCCGGTAACGCAAGTAAAGGAGCTTCGGTCAATCTCTTCTTGAGTTCATTGAAAGCCGATTCTTGAGCATTGCCCCAAATGAAGGGTACATTCTTTTTTGTAAGCTCATTCAAGGGGCAAGCAATTGTGCTAAAATCTTTCACAAAGCGACGATAAAACCCAAACAAACCAAGAGCACTACGAAGTTGAGCAAGATTAGTTGGCGGTGGCCAATTTGTGATTGCCTCAACCTTAGAGGTGTCAACTTCAATCCCTTTGAAGAAACCACATAACCCAAGAATACAAGCTTGTCGGTGCAAAAGGTGCATTTCTTGAGATTGGCAAAAAGCGAAGCATTACGAAGGGCCAACAAAACTTGCTTCACATGGTCGACATGTTCATGCAAGGATTTGCTATAAACAAGGATATCATCAAAGTAGACAACCACAAACTTGCCAATGAAAGTCCGCAAGACGTGATTCATAAGACGCATAAATGTTGAAGGAGCATTTGAAAGACCAAAGGGCATGACAAGCCACTCATAAAGACCAAGTTTTGTTTTAAATGCGGTTTTCCATTCATCTCCTTCATGCATACGGATTTGGTGATAGCCACTCTTTAAATCAATTTTGGAGAAAATAGTGGCACCACTAAGCTCATCTAGCATGTCATCAAGTCGTGGGATAGGATGTCGATACCTCACCGTGATATTGTTGATGGGACGGCAATCCATGCACATTCGGAGTGTGTCGTCTTGCTTGGGGACGAGGATTACCGGAACGGCGCACAGACTCAAGCTTTCACGAACATGTCCCTTGGCGAGGAGTTCTTGAATTTGGCGCTCGATCTCCTTCGTCTCCTCGGGGTTGGTGCGGTATGGCGCTCTATTGGGTAGAGGGGCGCCGGGAATGAGGTCGATGCGATGCTCGATTCCACGTAGGGGAGGAAGGCCTTGAGGAAGCTCATCCGGAAAGACATCTTTGAATTCCTGCAAAATGGACAACATAGACGGAGGAACTTGGGTTAAGTCGTTAGTGTCTTTGCCATCTCCTTTGCATAAGAGCACGAAGTGGAAAGTGGATGGGTTTGCTCTCACTTCTCTCATCTCACTTTTGGTGGCTAACAAGACTACGCCGGGACTCACTCTTTTCCCTTTCTCACTCATATTTGGCTTGTGGCTCTCACTCACGTGAATGTGGTTCGCTCTCTCACCACTCAACTCACTAGGGGATTGTTTTTCTTGCGCTCTTACAATAGTCTTGGCGTTGTCGGCGATGATTTGGCTTGGAGTCATTGGGCGGAGCACTAGGATCTTATTGTTCCACTTGAAGCTATAGTAGTTGGTGCGCCCATCATGAGTAGCGGCTTTGTCAAATTGCCAAGGGCGGCCAAGAAGTAAGTGGCAAACCGACATGGGTACCACATCACAATCCACCGTGTCCTCGTAAGAGCCAATCTTGAAGGATACTTGAACCGTGTGTTGGATCTTCACGGTGCCGGAGTCACTAAGCCATTGTACATGGTAAGGATTGGGGTGCTTCTTGTACGTCAAGTTGAGTTTCTCACATAGCTCCTTGCTTGCCAAGTTGTGACAACTCCCACCATCAATGATTACCTTGATTGATTTGCCGTTGATGCCGGCCTTGGTTTGGAACAAGTTGCATCTTTGAGCGTCATCACCTTGGTTGATTGTAGTCAAGACTCGAGTGACAACTAGAGTGGGGTTGAGGTCACCATCACAATAGATGTAGTCATCGTATTCATCCAAGCTTTGCATCGTGGCCACCTTGTTCAATGCATGGTACTCATCTTCACTCATGGACTCATAGTCTCCATTGTCATTGACTATCATCACCTTCTTGTTGGTGCATTCAAATGACTTGTGCCCTTGACCTCCACACTTGTAGCAAGTGATATATGACTTGACGGCTTGTGGTGAGGGCGTCGTCTTCTTGGAGGTGGTAGTGGGTTGCGGCGTAGAGCTTTTGGCATTGCCTTGAGCTTGGACTTGAGTCATGGGTTGTGTTGATGATGAAGCTCTAGTGGCGAAGAAGGACTTGGCCTTGACATACTTGAGTTCTTCGGCGACTTGGCGCTCGGCCTTCATGGCTTGATGAACGAGCTCAACAAGGTTCTCATAAGGTTGGAATTCCACTATCTTCTTGATGGGGTACGTGAGGCCGTTCAAGAAACGTGCCATTGATTGTTCCTCGGACTCTACAATGTGTGCACGGGAGAGAGTGGACTCCATCTCCTTGTAGTACTCGTCGACCGTCTTGATACCTTGCTTGAGTTCTTGTAGCTTCTTGAACAAATCGCGTGCATAATGATGTGGCACAAAGCGCTTGTGCATTTCCTTCTTCATGTCATTCCATGTGTCTATTGGGTCTTCAAAGGATGCTTGGAGTTGTTCCCACCATAGTTGCGCATAGCCTTCAAACTCGAGGGATGCGAGGTCAACTCGTTTGTCTTGCGGCACCTTGTAGACTCGAAATAGCTTGGAGACCTTGGATTCCCATGCAATATAGTCTTCCGGGTCGTTGGTGCCATAGAACTTAGGAATGACAAGCTTGGGAGGGTTGAAACGGTTCTTGCGATCATCCTCATCATCATCATCATGGTGTCGATGGCGGTCTCGGTGACGATGCCTTTGATGGTGGCGCGGCACATAATCCTCATTGTCTTCAAGATCAATATGATTGTCGGCCAATGGCACTCGGCGGGCTCGATGTGGAGGTAGGTCATGACGATGATGTCGGTTATCTTCATAGCGGTGTTGGGGATCCAAGTTAGCATTTGGAATTGGTATCTCTTGTCGATGACGATCTTGAGGATGTTGATGTTGTACGATCGCTTGGGGGGGCGGCTCTTCTTGACGATGTTGGTCTTGGTGTTGGTGATGGTCCAAGTTCACTTGTGGATGAGGCGCTTCTTGACGATGTTGATGCCCTTGATCATTCTCACTCCTTGCATGGCTTCTTGCGGTGGAGTGGCGAGAGCTTCGCGAACTTGACCTTGAAGAGTGACGACGATCTCGCTCGAGGAGCTCGTGGATTTGAGCGAAGCGCTCATTGTTTTCACATTGAGCGGCTTGATGGCGCTCCTCATACCGACGGAAGTTGTCGTCCATGTACCGCCTAAGGGCCTCCGCTTGTTTGCCGAAGTCGACGTCTTGTTCTTCCCTAGCCATGAGAAGCAAACACAAGTGATATGTGGAATATGTGGTGGCTAAAAACCGCTCTTACCTTTGGTTGATAATATTGGACAAGTGGGCTTGCCGTCCGAGACAATGGTGTCACAAGAGTAAAATTGTTTGATTAGCAATCCAAAAGCGACCCACACACACACTTATGAGGAGCTTGGGTATGGTAAAGTGGCAAGAAATCGAAACGAAACCAACGAAAAGGCTATTGCAAGAAGTGGAGGATAACCACAAGGATCACGAAACAAAAGAGACTAACCACACAATCCGAGAAACAAAAGAGACTCACACGTGGAGACAAACGTGGATGGTGCGACTATAGGGAGGAGCAACTTGGACCTAACGAAGACTATGCTCGTGCCACACCACCTCTCGAAGGACAACTAGCTCAAGTGTATGGGAAGGAGCACCCGATTTGCACAAGTGTACCCATTTATCTATTGGTAATTGGAGCTTGAGGATAACTAGGATCACGGCTCGGCTTTTCTCTTTTTTTTTTTTTTGTTGAATCTTTTCTATTTCTCTTTTGCTTTTATGCTTTTGCCCGAGCCGAGTCCGCTACAACTAGATGCTCACAAGATTATGATATGGTTACTTGGTGTCACACAAGTGCAATGCTCACACTATGAAGAGCTAGCTCCTAGGAAAAAGTTTCGCGAAATGGAAAGGGATGTGTCGGAAGCTATACCTTTGATGTCGTCGAGGTAGCGATGAAGCGACACGAAGATGAAATCGGTGAATAGTTGTGCGGCGGTAGCACCGGCCGAACGGGCGGTAAGACCGATTGCGGGCGGTAGTAACGGCCGTTCGGACGGTAGTACCGCCGGCGACGAATTGCGCGGCACGCTTGGGCTTGGAGCGGAAAAGGCCTCCGGAAAACACCAACGGAAAGTGGGGAAAAAGGTCTTAAGCACGAGATCCGTGGATCAAAACCACAAATCGCTCACCAAATCGAAAGATCGAACGAAATCCATATGGGCTATATTTTTTTTTTTTGGAATTTTCGAAATTGGTATGGGAAAGAAAATTTTGGTGGAGAAATGGCTAATAAAAGGTGGAAACACGAACCAAATCCGTGGAAACCCTTGCTCTGATACCAAATGGTGTAGGGCTAGGCCCGATCTTCACGGATTTGAGGGGGAAAAGGGGGATGAACACGAAGAACACGAGGGGAAACGAGGGGGATTCGTGGGCAAAACACCAGGATAACTAGCAAATCCTGCTAAGAACTCCACCCAACAACAAACCCTCAAAAAGGTAGCCTTTGGATCGAAGAATCAAAGCCAAACTTACTCTTGTTGAAACCGATTGCTCTTACCGGCCGGTCCACCGATCCAATAGAATCACCGCAGTGAAAGATTGGTTTGCACTACTAGAGACACCGCAGTGAAAGAGTAGCAACAACAAGATCTACCTCAACGAGGCACCCTAGCTACGAGGGAGGAGGAGCATAGCTCTCACAAGTCTCAGATTCAGTCTAACCTCGAAATGGGGAAAGTGGAAAGCTATTTATAGTCCATTACAAAACGGGGCAGGAAAGGCGGGGAACCGGCCTGGGGGCCGGCTGGCTCTGGCGGGGAACCGGCCTGGGGGCCGGCCTAGGCCGGCCTGGAGGCCGGCCGGCTCAGGTGGGTGACCGGCCTGGGGGCCGGCCTAGGCCGGCCTGGAGGCCGGCTGGGAGGCCGGCGCGTGGGCCGGCGGCGTCGGGATGTGGCCCGGCCTGAGGGCCGGCCTGGGCCGGTATGGAGGCCGGCGGCTTCGGGTGGGTGCCCGGCCTGGAGGCCGGCCTGGGCCGGCTGGGAGGCCGGTCGCCTCGGGTTGGAGCCCGGCCTTGGGGCCGGCCTAGGCCGGCTGGGAGGCCGGCCACCCAGTCTTCGCTCCTTCCCTCCTCTTCTTGTCCATCTTCTTGGGTCTCCTCTTGTCCATCTTCTCCATCATCTTGGACCTTCTCTTGGTCATCTCCTTGACTCCATTGTGGGCCATCAACCGGGTGGATCCTGAGTATGCACAAGGTACCGGCATGAAGTAGCAACCCATTCAAAGGAAGGTCAAGATCACACATCGAGAGGAGCGAGGTCACCTTTTCATGAAGAGCCTTGACTCTTGATCTTGTCATTGGGCCATTTGGCATGGTGTCCATGGTGTTGTCCACGTGTGGGGCTACATCAGATGGTATTGTCTGCAATAAGTGATCTTTCACGCTTCGTTCGACGGCGAGATATCCTTCCCGACGTCAATGGTGGCTTTGTAAGATTAAGTCTGTCTAGGTATGGTTCTTCAGATCTTGCTTCGCCAGATCAATCTTGGATTGTTTCTCATGGTTGCCGCGAGGAGGTTTATCCTCGCAATATCTATCCCGGCTACTACGTCTTCGGCAATGGTGATTCGTTCTCTCAGCTCCCAACGACGTCGACAAAGTGGTTCGGTTATTTGTCCCTGGAATATCAGTGGTGGTGCTCTTGCCGATATTGCTTGATTAATTTAATGGCTGCGTGCGTGCACAAAGCCTTGGCATTGCGGCTCAAAATTAAAAAGGGAGAACCTTCAGTGGTATTCACAGGTTTGTGGTTTGGTGGTGTTGGCGTTGTTCTACGGCTGCCTTCAGAAAAGTACAAGATTGTGTCATGGATGAATAAAGAGCTTGAAGATCTCATAGATTTGCTAGACTCTTTTAGTTTTGTTTTTGTAAGCGATGTAATCGTGTACTCTTTGCTGGTTTAATATACGTGGAAAATTCAAAAAAAAAAGAGACTTGACGTTTTGGACTCATGTGAGAATCAATTTTATTCTATTATACACTAGCACAAAATCCCAAGTGAAAATTTGCTCTATTGACTTGCCCTCCCCCACGTGGGTCTGGACTTGCCCTAGAAATTGCCCTGAACATGCCCGAACGTTTGGACAGTAGATCAGACAATCCAGAACTGGCGCGGTGAGGATAATGTTCGGCATGTCTTCCCTCTACACTACCGTTGCCGGATTCATCGATGACGAGGTAGCGACATCGTTCCTCTTGTTTGCATTCACCGGGAAGCCTCCTCAACCCAATATTTGTGTGCATGTTTGTTCCCATTTGTTCGAAGAGTTACATATTGTTTTTTATGATGGTGAAATAATTTGTATCCATTTTCGTGGAATCAAACTTGTTGATATGAGATGTAAATCTCTGTCATTGGGATATTAACATGTGTTAGGCTTTCCTATGTATTATGGGTGGATTTTTCTTTAATCTCGAAATATTGATTGTTGTTGATTAAACCATGCTCGATCATCAAAATGCTGCAAGCTGGTAGTCAGTAAAGGATAAATGGGAATGATCCCAGTAAGTTCGCCTCATTTTTATTAGATAATATCTTTTTTTTACAATTTACAGAAATAATATGGGATTTGAGGAATTTGCAAGAATAATACGTCCTCGGCCTGGCCCAAACCGAGCAGACCCTGTCGGCCACGCCCAAGCCGAGCAGGCCTAGTCAGCCTCGCTAAAGCTGAGGAGGAGTGTGGCCGACAGGCCTGCTCGGTTTGGGCCAGGCCGAGCCCGTATTATTTTTGCAAATTTCTCAAATCTCGTATTATTTCTGAAAATTTTATAAAAAAGGTATTATTTAAAAAAATGGGCGTAAGTTCAGTCGTGCAAAGAAAGATGTGAAGAATTTTCATCAAACAACCAGAAAAGTTCATGGATAAAGTTAGAACTCTGAAGAAAGAGAAACTGTAAGCTGAAACATAACACAAGAATACAAGTTACATTAGTACTGAATATGACTATACTCGTTGAACCCCTCATATCTGAAACATGGGCGAGTCACGAGTGTGCAATCAGGGGCTTTCATTTGCCCACGAACATAGCAAAATCCGCCATAAAAAAACAGCGTACACAGAGGGACCAACAACAACGGATTCTAATCGAAGTCTAGGAACTCCATCTTCTTCCTCATTCCTTATTGTTCCTTTCTGATCAACGGATCGAATTAGACACAAATCAAGTTGAGCAGAAGGGGATGGAGGTCATAAAACATTAGCCGTCCGTAGCGGATGCGAACAACCCTAGGAAAAACCAACCGGGGTAGCGTCAAAATCTGCCCGAGAAAATAGCCGCAGAAGCAAGGCGAAACACAAAAACGCACATCAACAGATCACTCCCAGAGGCACGTAAACACGAAGAAAAAAACGCATGCCTCAGCTAAAATGCGATGATATATGTTACCTGAAGAGACAAGTGACAAGGGCCGTCAGAAGTCACTATACCCATGTTGTGCGTACACCGCTCAGTCATTGGCCTACAGAAACTACAACACCCCAATTTCCATTAACTCTTCTTTTTTTCCAGCAAATAAATCGTGTGTCAATATTTTCATTTGGATTTCCTAGGGTTTAATGGAACTTTATTTTGATATTTTCGGTGAATGACATTGGCGTCGTAACATCCTCTCTCTGTGAAACAAAGGAATATTTCACCAATATATTTTCCACTCTTGATCTAATTTATTACGATTTTGCCCCTAAAACTCTAATGTAAATATGGGAAACTGAAGTCCTATATTCCAAAGCAACCACAATTCCTTTGCTTGGAAAATTCTCCACAAATCCCCACAGACTACTCTACGTATATATAGCACAATTATGAACAAAAAATCACAACTTTAACGAAATATATATATATATATAAATAATTTCTTTTATATGGCCATGTGGTGCCAAAGTAATTAGTTAGTTGTCACATTGGGAGCTCATGACAAGGACCCTAAACCAGATCGGTTTTCTTCGGTACCCCATGGAACCCCGGTTAATTTCCTCTACGCTCTACGTTGTATCCTTTGGGGCATTTTTGGTACGTGTAGCAAAGTAGGTAAGCTTGTATGAAAATTAGAAGAAATTGGTAGACTGATACAAAATGGAACCTTTTACTCTACGCGTTGTTTGGTTATCTATGAGCCTCGAAATCTTGCATGACACGAACCTCAAAGCAGTGCTGGCCTTGGCCCTAAAGAAACGGCCGATTCAGCGGATTCCACTCATGCATCCTCTCATGCAGCAATCACACAACACGAGACATGCAAGGTGTCAGAGAATCTTGCATGCCTATCTCACATCGTATGCAGCACGCCGTCACAACCAAATGCTATGCATGCAAATCTACCAACGCCCACCTACTTTTCTACGAGCTCTCACTTCGACCTGGTGTTTGGTTTCAACCTTCACGGGTGTCGTGGGGTTGTCACGGCAAGTTCTTCCTCAGGGAAGATGAGTTCTGGGGCCATTGGTGATTGAAGTACGTGGGAACGGTTAATCTCGCCAAGGAACAAGGATTTACCCAGGTTCGGCCCCTCTGATTCGAGGTAAAGACCTACTTCCTGCTTCTATGTTATTGCTCTTGATTGTATCTCGATTACAAGGACCCGGCTCCCACAACTCAGGAGCCGGCGACTTCTCTCTGGTGGCTAGGGTTTCTCTCTACTGGTTGAACTCGTCTCTACTGGTTGAAGCTTATCGATCTAAGGTCCAGGACCCTGCTTATAAAGGCTGCCGGGTCCCTGGACTTACAGGCTATACCGAGTCACACTAGAACACGGAGTCCTACTCTACGTCTTGGTATTCCAAGTTAGACTCCGGGTTGTACTTGGACTCCTTCCCGACGGGTCCTTTCTCCATCATGGGCCTTGGTCGGCTTATCTCCAGCCCAGCCCATGTGACTTGTCTCGTGACTCGGCGTTGGCCTTCTTGGTCTTGGCGGGTCTACTTTCCGGGTCCATGGGCCTACCTATAAAGTATCCCCCCATCAGTAGCCCCCGAATTTATCTTGGGCGCAGCTTGGCGACTTCCTCTGACTTGTTGATTCGACTCCCTGGGTCGACTCCTTCCACTTGAGCCACAGGCTCCAAAGTCGCTTGCTGCTAGCTCCAAGATGAATTCCTGCATAAAAACATAAGACATAAAAAAGATGAGTCTATTCTCATTCCTTGTTCAAGTCATCACCCTTGCCCTTGCACACGCTGGCCGGGTCTGTCGTGACTCTTGCGAACAAGGACTAGATGGCTTGACTTTTACTGTCACAGGACTCGCCACTCTGGGACAAGCCGGCTTTTTCCACTTCTGTGACTTTAACTTTTCTGCGCTATGCCTTTTCTATCTGTTAACCACTGAACTGCTTAGTAGTGAAACGTTATCCACAGTTTACTGTGGACCTGCACTGTAACTCTTTAGGGTTTTACCCTCTTTATAAATACCGAAGGGTTAGGTCTTAAACCTCACTTCCCCCCTCCAGCTCAAAATCTCATCTGTCTCCCTTCGCGCCCATCTCTTCCCGCGCCCAGCACACACTACCCACACGCCATGGCTCCCAAGCGCGCAAAGACCGCATCCAAGGCCAAGGCATCCTCGTCGAGCAGGACGGTGGACATCGCCGCCGCGGCCGCCGCCGCCGCAAAATCCTCTTCCAAGCGATCGATTTCCGCCGATTGGGGTGGATCTATGGTCACGGCGGAGCAATTGAAGACTCATAGGCTCTCAGGTTTGATTCCCTCTAGCGCTCAAGCTCGGGCCCCAGGGGATGAGATTGTTCCCTCTCCCGCTAAGGGCGAAGTAGTTGTCTTCGTGGAGCACCTGTTCCGCGGATTTTCTCCCCCCGGCGATCTTTTCTTCCGCCAGCTCCTCGAACTCTACGAGCTGCGGATTCATGATCTGGCTCCTAATTCCATTCTAACCCTTTCCAACTTTGTGACCCTGTGTGAGGACTATCTTCAAATCAAGCCCGATATCAATCTCTGGCTCGAACTTTTCTACTGCAACCCTCAGCCCGAAACCTCTGGGGGCCCTCTTCTCCAATGTGGCGCCGTCGCTCTTCAACGGCGCCTCAACTCTGTCTTCCCTAAACCTGTCTTTCCCAATCGCATCAAAGATTGGCAAAAAACCTTCTTCTATTGCAAGGACACCTCCCCTGCAAATGAACCAAAGCTTCCCTTGTTCTCTGAGGACCGCCTCCGGGCGACTCCTCTTATGAAAGCTAGGTGCCCAGAGGCCGCCCGGCCAAGAGTCGAGTCTCTGATCACTCGAATCCGGGCCCTCTTATCTCACAACTTAGAAAATATGGATCTGGTCCGCTGCTGGACCACTTGGAGAATCCAGCCTCTGAGTCCTAGGACTCGGCTGATATGCTCATACACTAGATGCGCTGGTGACGATCTCCGAGTGACGGAGCAGCTGTCTGATGGACCCGAACTTGGTCGACTTATCAAAAAGTTGACTGGGAAACCGGTGAAGGACCAAGCCCACTTTGGGCTCCAGCCATTTTGCTCCACCAACCCAGCTCCTGATGTAAGTATCGCTCTCTACTTTATTTCTGTCTTGATGTCACTCGTACTGCTTACTGATTCACTTTTGTCAACTCTGCTGCAGCTCGCCGACTCCTTCTGGAAGCCGGCCTCTGGAGCTGGTACTAAAAACAAAGCTGAAGCTGAGGCTGAGGCTGAGGCTGAAGAAGAGACTCCTGCCACAGATCCAACTACTGTGGCAGAAGACACTGATGATGCGGATGAGGAGTCCTCCCAGGGGGCTCCCACTGAAGATGACGCCGCCGATGAGGAGTCCTCGCCAGAGGCTCCAACCGGAAACGTTGATGAAGAGGAGTCCTCTCGGGAGGCTCCCATTGTGGAGGAAATTGACGACGACGAGTCCTCCCCAGAGGCTCCCGTTACTAGACAGGCTGACACTGCCTCTGCCGCTGCTCAGCCATCAATATCTGCGGAGTCCTCAGCTAGGAGTCACTCCTCCTCTTCTCCAGCTTCAAATAATAATGGCTCTCGAGAGGCTGTTCCCAAGGTACCAATCTCACGAGTCCTTGGGTCCTCTCGCTCTCCTACTAAGCCTGAAGAACACGTGCAGAGTGTTATCGCTACCAGAAAGAGGAAGCTACGCTCCGATGGGCCTGCGGATGCTCCTGAGCCTCTGCCAGTCTCGCACCAGCGAAAATCAGCTTCTCCTCCCCACAAGGACGACTCCTACCACTCCGGCATGTCGATGCCTTCTTCAGACTCTCAGGCCTCCTTGGACCTGGAAACCAATGTTGGGTAAGACTCCTTTGCTTCTATACTTGCATTCAAATGACTTCTGCTTTTTCTCATTTCACTAATTCTGGTGCTGACTTCTATCTTTGCATATTCCAGAGCTCGGCCTTGTGCTAAAGTGACCAAGCTCCCAGGCATGGCTGATGTTACCTCTGGGCGTGGACCTGTCCCTCTTTCGGCCTCTGAAACGACCAGCACGAGGATAGGTCCTTCCATCGCTGCATCAGCTGGTGCAACCACGACTCCTACCGTTCCCGAGTCCTCTTCAAAGGCTCGGGCGGCGACTCCAACAATAGTCCAGCCCAGCTCTGGTGCTGCGACTCCTGATTCTGCGCCTCAAGTTCATCCGGCTCCGGTGAAGCCGACTCCTGCAGCCTCTCCGTCCATCAAGATCAAGTCGTCAACTGATTACAGCCGACTTCGAGTAGCTGACAACATGTCATTTTCTGAAGCTTATGCTGAAGCGGTTGACTTGAACGATCAATTAGCGAGGTTGAAGGATGAAGAACAAGTGGCTCTTAGATCTCTACACATGGTTCATGAAGTAAGTCCTTTGACTTTACCTTATATGTGTGAGATCCTGGCTCAGGGCTTAATAGGATTGATAGGATACTCATACCAACAAGTTGCAACTTCTTTTCCGGAAGCTCATCTCGATAGAACCCAGATGTTAAGCGTGCTTGGCCTGGGGTAATATTGGGATGGGTGACCGACCGGGAAGTCCTTCCCGGGTGCGCACGAGTGAGGACAAAGTGCGCAGAAAAGACTAGTGTTGGTCTGTGGGGCCAGTCTAGAGATCCTAGAGAGCTGCCAGGCGTAACAGGCGCCGGTCCGGGAGTGGCCGGGGTGTTACAATTGGTATCAGAGCCGACCCTTGCGGTAACTCGGGCGTGTGCGGGTCAGAGGCGCGGACATGTGGGACATGTGCCGGCACTGGACGCACAGACGGGTGCCAAAGGGGGAAGTTCCTGGACTGGGGTTGACCGACGAGGGCGTCGGTCTTCTAAGGGGGAAGGATGTGAGATCCTGGCTCAGGGCTTAATAGGATTGATAGGATACTCATACCAACAAGTTGCAACTTCTTTTCCGGAAGCTCATCTCGATAGAACCCAGATGTTAAGCGTGCTTGGCCTGGGGTAATATTGGGATGGGTGACCGACCGGGAAGTCCTTCCCGGGTGCGCACGAGTGAGGACAAAGTGCGCAGAAAAGACTAGTGTTGGTCTGTGGGGCCAGTCTAGAGATCCTAGAGAGCTGCCAGGCGTAACAGTCGCCGGTCCGGGAGTGGCCGGGGTGTTACAATATGCTTTTCTGGCATCATCCTATCTCAGTAGCCCCCAAGCACCTGTCTGTGGTGACTTGTGACTAGGATAGGTGCTTTGATTTGAAACTGAACTCAATTACTATATAGAAAAAATTTGCACACTGTAGCCCCCAAGCACTGAGTCCTTAGCTCTACTAGGACTCGGGGCTGCTAACTTGCTGTCTGTCGGGTCCTTAGACCAAAAACTTTTGCATGAGTAGCCCCCAAGCGCCAAGTTGCTAACTTGTGGCGACTTGGAACTGCAAATATATCTACTTTACTCATACTTAACTCGATGAAAAATTCTGATCTGCCAGTAGCCCCTAAGCGCCAAGTTGCTAACTTGTGGCGACTTGGAGCTTATGACTTGTCTACTAGGACTCATGCCTGCTTTTCTGATAGAAAAAATTGACTCCTGAGTAGCCCCCAAGCGCCAAGTTGTTAACTTGTGACGACTTGGAGCTCATGAGTTCTTTATTTGACTTGTGGAGCTCACTTGTGCTTCATGACTTGTAATTGCAGTGCATTGTCTCCAAGATGAAGAGAGACATGAAAGAGCTTGAGGACCAGGCAGCTGCCAGTTCCAGGTCTGCCATAGCCGAAAAAGAACACTCCCTTCAGCTTGAGAAGGATCTGAAGACCTTGGCTGCTCAACTGGAGCAGGTAAAGAAAGAGTCGGCTGAGGCAAAAAAGATCGCCCAGAAAGCACACAATGACCTACAAGCTGTGTTCAACACTTGCAAAAAAGGCATTGGTGCCATGTGCCAACACATATTTGGTAAGTTTATGACTTTTGCTTGCTTCCTTTTTGCACTTTTCTGAATTGCTTGTAGACTGACAATCACTTCTTCTTTTCTGCAGGGGCTGACTCCCCAAAACTTAAACTGCCCACAAGCAAGCAACTATCTGAGATGCTTGATTACTGTCATGGGCTACAAGAGGGAGCCCGTTCTGTGGTCAAGTATTTGAATCATAAAGGCAAGTGCCCCAAAGAGCCTGAACGTCTGGTGGACGAGTTGTCCAGAGCACCAGGCTATATGCGTCTGTGGAAACAATCTTCAATGAGGAGAGCCTCCATCAGGATCTTGGCCTTAGCCCACAGCTACTATCCAACTGTCCTAGAGCCAGCAATGCTTACAATGGGTAAGCCCGAGCAACATGAGGATGGCAAACCTTTTACTCAGGACGACTTCAAGGCCGAAGAAAAATTGGTGCGGCCATATGCTTGCGAGATTGCCAATAAGATGGACCCTGAGGTATGGGTTCATCACTATGATTTGGAGAACAAAAGAGTCGCTCCAGAAACTCCTGAGATAGTTAAATTTGGCCGCCCATCACAGGACCCAGCTGGTGTATTCTCTTCTTCTGCCGGTCCGAGTTCATCGTCACCGGCGGCTCCTGTTCCAAGTGCCGAGCCCACTCTGAAGACTCCTGCTGCGCCCACTCCTTCTAGAGCTGTCTCTGGAGACGCTCAGAAACAAGCAGAACTTGCTAAGCACATGAAGAGTCCCAAGGGTACTGGATTTCAAATGAAGAAAGTCGCCACCAAGCCTCCATTGAAGCCGGCTCCTTCCTCTGCTGCTGAAGCACAAGGCAAATCTCCTGTGAAGAAGGGCTCCTCAACTCCTGCTGTTCAAGCAAAGGACAAGTCTCCTGCTAAGAAGGACTCCCCGACTCTGGCGAAGGAGTCAGCTCCTCTGGAAGACAACCCTCTGAATGACTTTTGATTACTATGTAATGCTGTGTTACTATTGAAACTTTGTAATTATGCACTACTGGTGCTCTTAAACTATTGAGCTAGGTAGCTATTTTGAGATGTAATGATGCACTACTGGTGCTTTAAACAATTGAGCTTGTTTAGCTATTTTAGAATTTGTGCCAATCGGCTTGGTTCTTATAACCCGTCTAGTTTTTCACTGATGAATAAGTAGGCCCTGCATGACTTCTCTTACAGCTTGTGCTGACAGGTTCTTAACTCATATGTTCCTTAGGATCCATAAGAGAGAGAAACAAGTCATGCCTGTAGATAGATCATATTGTGCAGGATGCATCTGACTTACCAGCGAGAAAACTAGGAAAATTTGGCCACTGTGCCGGGTCCAAGAGTTTAAGCTTAACTTTTTTCACTGAAAAGCAAGCCCCCAAGAACCTGATGATCAAAATTTAAAGAACAAAGCGCACTCACTGGGTGACTCGACTAAAGGACTTATGTTCACAAAAGCCGGCTTTATTTTATTTGATCATAACAATGCGATTACATCTAGGCATGGCTCACTGGGCTCTTTGCCTTGCAACTCATAAAACTATTACAACTTAAGTATAATATGGATGTAACTGACCTATGTTCCACGGCCTCTTTGCCTCTGCATAAGGATCTAGTGTATGAGCTGTATCAGCTCCTTTGCCTACGCTTGCCAGCTCTCGCACATCCATTAGATAGTACGACCCGTTGTTCAGATTCTTGCTTATGACGAACGGTCCTTCCCATGGTGGAGATAACTTGTGCATCCCTTCCTTATTCTGGACAAGGCGAAGCACTAAGTCTCCTTCCTGGAAAGTCCGGGTCTTGACTCTGCGTGCGTGATATCGCCGCAAATCCTGCTGATAAACTGCTGATCTCTCAAGGGCTAACTCCCTTGCTTCCTCAAGTGCATCGACCGAGTCCTGGCGGGCGAGTTCGTTTTCTGTCTCAACGTAATTGGCGACTCGTGGCGAGTCATGTAACAAGTCGCTTGGCAAGACAGCTTCTGCTCCATACACCATGAAGAAAGGTGTGAAGCCAGTGGATCTGTTAGGAGTCGTTCTGATGCTCCAAAGTACTGCTGGTAACTGCTCAACCCAAGACCCGACGGCTCTTAGCAAAGGGACTCGGAGCCGAGGCTTAATTCCCCTCAGCAACTCCTGATTTGCCCTCTCTGCTTGTCCATTGGACTGTGGGTGTGCCACTGAGGCTAGGTCGAGTCTGATATTGTTCTCACCACAAAACTTGGCCATCTCCCCAACTGATAAGTTGGTACCGTTATCTGTAATGATGCTATGAGGATACCCAAAACGTGTTGCTATCTTTTTGAAGAATCTCACAGCTGATGCACCGTCGACTCTGCTGACGGGTTCCACTTCCACCCACTTGGTGAACTTGTCAACTGCTACTAGCAGATGGGTCTTCTGACAAAGCGACTTTGAGAAAGGGCCCACCATGTCGAGTCCCCAAACTGCAAATGGCCAAGTGATAGGGATGGTTCTGAGTTCTTGAGCTGGCACGTGGTCTTGCCTTGCGTACCTTTGACACCCATCACAGACTCGAACTATCCTCTCTGCATCCAAATGTGCTGTCAACCAAAAGAACCCGTGTCTGAAAGCTTTTGACACCAAGGATCTAGTGGATGCATGATGACCATAATCTCCTGCGTGAATCTCTTGCAATATTTGCTTGCCCTCCTCTGGAGAGACACATCTCTGGTAGACTCCAGTAACGCTCCTTCTGTACAACTCGCCATTAATGACTGTGTAGGACTTGCATCGCCTGATAAGTTGCTTTCGCTTGACTTCATCCTTTGGGAGTTCACCCCGCAGGAGATATGCTAGGTAAGGCTCTGTCCACGTTGGGATTGCTCGTGTTGCTGCTACCAACGCCGACTCTGGGTCTGGAAAGGCTAACTCCTCCTCTGAGGGTAATTTGACTGAAGGATGATGGAGTTCATCCAAGAACACATTTGGTGGTACTTTCTCTCGACGAGAGCCGAGTCGTGATAACGCATCAGCAGCCTCGTTCTTGCGCCTGTCAATATGCTCCACTTGATAACCAGAAAAGAACCCGGCTATCTGTTCGACTGCTCTTCTGTAAGCCGCCATGTTTGCATCCTTTGAGTCCCAAGTTCTAGATACTTGCTGAGCTACGAGATCCGAGTCTCCGAAGCACCTGATACGCTTGATATTCATCTCCTTGGCCAAACGCAGGCCATGTAGCAAAGCCTCATATTCTGCCATGTTATTTGTGCAATCAAAATGTAATTAAAGGACATATGCCAACTTATCTCCTTTAGGCGAGGTTAACACCACGCCGGCTCCTGAGCCTTCTAACTGTCTGGACCCGTCAAAGTGCATTGTCCAATACTTGGTGCAAGGGGTACTTGGTGAAGATGTAAAATCTGTCCAATCATTGACAAAATCAACCAAAGCTTGAGATTTGATCGCTGTCCTAGGCTCATATGTGATATGATAAGGACCCAACTCAATTGCCCACTTGGCGACTCGCCCTGTTGCCTCTCTATTGCGTATAATATCTGCCAGCGGTGCTGAACTCACCACCTTAATTGGATGCTCTTGGAAATAATGCTTGAGTTTTCTACTTGCAAGAAAAACTCCATAGACCAACTTCTGCCACTGTGGGTATCTTTGCTTTGACTCTGTGAGGACTTCACTGATGTAGTAGACAGGTCTCTGCACTGGGTACTCCTTTCCTTCCTCTGATCGTTCCACGACCACTACTGCACTGACAACTCTCTCGTTGGCAGCTACATATAATAGCATGGGCTCCTTATCTGTAGGAGCTGCAAGCACTGGCGCTGTTGACAAAGTTTTCTTCAGCTCCTCAAAAGCACGGTCAGCTTCTTCATCCCATAGGAATTTATCTGACTTCTTCAGGAGTCGGTAGAGAGGACCCGCCTTCTCTCCGAGTCTTGAAATAAACCTGCTTAGCGCTGCCACACATCCAGTGAGCTTTTGAACGTCCTTCAGACAAGTCGGCTTCTGCAAGTTATGGATAGCCTTGATTTTCTCTGGATTTGCCTCAATGCCTCTCTCTGAAACGATGAAGCCTAGGAGTTTGCCCGCAGGGACTCCAAAGACACACTTGGTTGGGTTGAGCTTCATCTTGTACTTGCGTAGGTTCTCGAATGTTTCTGTCAGGTCTGCTATCAGAGAGTCGGCCTTCTGAGACTTGACCACTACATCATCCACATAAGCGTGAATATTCCTTCCAATCTGTTTCTTGAAACAATTCTGAATACATCTCTGATATGTAGCTCCTGCGTTCTTGAGTCCAAAGGGCATTGTTGTGTAGCAAAATGCTCCAAAGGGCGTAATGAAGGACGTCTTCAGCTCATCCTCTATGTTGAGTCTGATCTGGTGGTACCCTGAATATGCATCCAAGAAACAAAGTAACTCTGACCCCGCTGTGGAGTCGATGATCTGGTCTATGCGAGGTAGTGCAAACGGGTCCTTAGGGCAATGCTTGTTTAGACCTGTGAAGTCGATGCACATACGCAACTCTCCTGTTTTCTTTGGCACTAACACTGGATTGGCCACCCACTCTGGGTGAAAGACCTCCTTGATGAACTCGGCTGCGAGGAGCCGAGCCACCTCTTCTCCTATAGCTTTCCTCCTGTCATCATGAAACTTGCGCAGACCCTGCTTAACTGGTCTTGCATTAGGATTAACATGTAAGCTGTGCTCGGCGAGTTCTCTCGGGACTCCTGGCATGTCAGATGGCTTCCATGCAAAGACGTCCCGATTCTCACGGATGAACTCGACGAGCGCGCTTTCCTATTTATCAGAGAGGTGTGCCCCAATGGTGAACTGCTTGGAAGAATCACCAGGGGTGAAGTCGACTTGCTTTGTGTCCTGAGCTGACTTGAATTTCATCTTCTCCTCTGTGGCCGGCTTCTTAAGGACCGAGTTGTCCTCCGGGTCCACGTTTGCCTTGTAAAACTTCAGCTCCTCTTGAGCATAAGCTATCTCAGCCATAGCTGCATCACCTAACTCACACTCCAATGCCATCTGTCTGCTGCCATTAACTGTAATGACTCCTGCTGGACCTGGCATCTTGAGCTTCAAGTAAACATAGCATGGTCTGGCCATAAACTTAAAATATGCAGGTCGACCAAAGAGAGCATGATATGGACTCTTAAGATCTACTACCTCAAAGGGCATAATCTCTGAACGAAAATTCTCCACTGTGCCAAAAGCAACCTCAAGATAAATCTTACCAATGGGCTTGGCCGACTTCCCTGGTACTATCCCATGGAACACTGTCTCTGTTGGAATTAGCTGTCTATCTTGCAGCTGCATCCTCTTGAATGTGTCATAATATAAAATGTTGATACTACTTCCACCATCCATAAGCACTTTGTTCAATGTATAGCCCCCAACTTGAGGTGCCACCACCAAGGCGAGCTGCCCTGGGTCGTCGACTCTTGGAGGATGATCTGCCCGACTCCATGTGATGGTTTGCTCTGACCACCTGAGCCACTGTGGAAGGGCCGGCTCTACTGCATTAACTGCTCTGACTTTCAACCATTATTGCCGGGTCCTCCGGCTCCATTGTTTCCTCTGTATCCACCATTGTTGTTACCTCCTCCTGGCCCTTGGAACCTGGCGCGCTGCAAATCTACGCACTGTCCCAAGGTATGACCGCATCTACCGTTCTTGGCATGTTTAGGGCATGGAATCCTCAAGACCTCCTCTGTAGTTGGAGTACGGCCTTGGTATCCATTAGAATTGTTGTCCTTGCGTCTGACCCCAGTGTTTGTGTTGGCCACTAGGTCAGAGTTATCTCCATATGGCCTCTAGCCACCACCTTGGTTCTGGTTTTGATTCTGGTTTTGACTCTGACCGTTGCCACCTTGTCCTTTAGTTCCTTCCTCCTGATCCTTTGTTTTGTCTGTGGCAGCGTGCTTATTAGCACCTGCCATGATCTCACCAATCGTAAGGGGAATACCTTGATTCAGGCTCTCCTTCATACGACCTAGCTTCCAACTCAAGGGATTGTAACTGCAATTTCTCTCCATCGCCATTAGCACTGAAACTGGTGGGAGTCCTTGTGAGGAGTTAATGATCTCTGAGACGCGCTTCATCCAGTGCCTTGCTGACTCGCCCTTCCTCTGGACACACCGCTCCAGGTCCTCAATGGTGCTGAGCTTTTTGCATGTGCCCTGGAAGTTCTGAATAAAAGCCGCCTTCAATTGCTCCCAAGAGTTGATTGACCTAGGAGGCAAGTTGCGCATCCAAACCTTGGCTACTCCCTCCATCATAAGATACATGAACTTGGCACACAGATTACCTGTGGCATTGCGAATACTCATTGCCATCTCGTATGTCCCCAACCAAGAGGTCGGGTCCATGTTGGGCTCATAATTTGGAACCTTACGCGGCTCCTTGAAACTGCTGGGGAAGGACTCGGACCTGATGGCATCAGACAAACACTCTGGTCCTGTTAACGCTGGGGAAGCACCAGGAGAAGTCACCTCTTCATGCACCCGGGTTGGCTGAGGCGGGTTGGCTGTACCCACTAACGCTCTGTCCCTCTCTGCCTCCCGAGCTCTTGCTGCTTCTCTTTCTCGTCGTTGCCTTGCTTCATCAACCACTAGCTGAGCTTGTGAAGCGGTTGGTATGTTTGCATGATTCCTCACTAGTTCACGACGCCTTGCACTCGTAGAGTTGGCCGGATTGGACTCACCGTGCCGACTCCTCGTGCCTGAGTTAAAGGGTGTTGAATGTAGCCTACTTGCATCTGGAAAGTTGGATACAAAGCTTGCTGAGTCAAAGCTGTCTTCAGTAGCCCGATAGCCTCACGAGTCTCCTGTCCTGCTGGTCCCTCTGGTACCACAATATTCTCCAATCTCAGAGTCGCCGCGTGAATGTTGTCCATAGGATTAGAGTAATGTCCCTCTGGAGTATGAAATCTGTTAGGCTGAGACCCTAAGCCACCAGATGCTCCTCCTCCGACTCCTCCTTCAGGCGGTGGTCCGTTGGTACGGCTGCCTCCCGGTCCTTCTGGGGGTGGTGGTGGTGGTGGTGGTGGTGCTCCTGTTCCTCCTCCTGCGGCGCCTCCTGCTGCCGCTGAACCTCCTAGTCCGGCTCCTCTGCCTGGACCATTAGGTGTGGTGAATAAATTGGTTGGATTGATGTGGACTCCATCATGCAAGCGACTCCTGGCTCTGCGGTGTTGAATTGAAGTAAGCTCCTCGCGGCGCCTCCGCACAACTTGAGCTTCATCCTGGATTCGGGCCCGCTCTTCGGCCAATCTACGGTTTGCTTCTGTGATATCAGCTAGTTGCCTCTCCAACGCAGTACGAGCATTGGTTAACTCAGCCGCCCTCTCTGCGGCGTTACTTGCATTAATTTCCTTTGTCAATAGAGTCGGATCAAACTGATTCCCAGTGTTTCCAGACATGTAGACTCCCACAACACGAGCGCGTACTGGCGACTCCTCATAATCCTCTTCCTCTATCCCATACCCAAGCCGATCTTCAAACAAGGGTAGGATGGACTCTGAATCTGCATCATAATCTGAATCTGAGTCTTGCAGCATCTCTGGTTTCTCAGCTAGGGGTTCCTCATACTCGGCGATGATGCCGACCTCTGAAGTTCCGACCGACTCCTCGCCATCAGACTCGACGATAACAGTTGGTTCTGGTACTGACTCCGCCGAGTTCGCGCGAAGACCCGACGCGCAAACCATCCCGACGAACACGTTGATTCCTCCAAAGACAAGCTGGTAGCCTTCGTCGACTTCGTTCATCTCCGAAGTCCAGCCTGAGTCATCGATCTCTGTCTCGCCATGCTCATCAGTGTAGACCCGCCCGATGGCGAGTTTCTCCATAGCCCGACGAGCAGCTCCAATGATCTCAACTCCTTTTGTCACCATAGGCCCCACGGTGGGCGCCAACTGTCGTGGGGTTGTCACGGCAAGTTCTTCCTCAGGGAAGATGAGTTCTGGGGCCATTGGTGATTGAAGTACGTGGGAACGGTTAATCTCGCCAAGGAACAAGGATTTACCCAGGTTCGGCCCCTCTGATTCGAGGTAAAGACCTACTTCCTGCTTCTATGTTATTGCTCTTGATTGTATCTCGATTACAAGGACCCGGCTCCCACAACTCAGGAGCCGGCGACTTCTCTCTGGTGGCTAGGGTTTCTCTCTACTGGTTGAACTCGTCTCTACTGGTTGAAGCTTATCGATCTAAGGTCCAGGACCCTGCTTATAAAGGCTGCCGGGTCCCTGGACTTACAGGCTATACCGAGTCACACTAGAACACGGAGTCCTACTCTACGTCTTGATAGTCCAAGTTAGACTCCGGGTTGTACTTGGACTCCTTCCCGACGGGTCCTTTCTCCATCATGGGCCTTGGTCGGCTTATCTCCAGCCCAGCCCATGCGACTTGTCTCATGACTCGGCGTTGGCCTTCTTGGTCTTGGCGGGTCTACTTTCCGGGTCCATGGGCCTACCTATAAAGTATCCCCCCATCAACGGGGCAGCCTCCACGGGGGGGGGGGGGGGGGGGGGGCAGGCCTTGTGGAGGCAGGCCCTGGGGATGTAAAAAAGTTGCATGAGTGGTTGCAGGTAACCAAATGGTCCATTGTGCTCTCAATCTAGTTGTGGTGTTGCCAGCGGCCTCCTAATGCTCGCTTTTACCGATCCAGAAACATGGGGCCTACCCTAGTGACTACGACAACAGTGGCAGGGAGGATGCGCGACGCCACCTCCGCGCTCATCAACGTTTGGGGGCAGAAATTCATCACGCTTGATGTTGCAACCTCTGCCATCCCTCCGGTGGCATAAGGTCCCCGAGTCCGTCTCCTCCCCAACGACTACTCAAAGTACCTCAAACCAAGGACAACAAGAACACACATGTTTCACGACAAGTATGAGCTTCTTCAACAATAGTATCAAATTTATATGAGCATCAAAAAGACTGCCAACACTTTTCATTACCATTGGTAAGCATGCAAACATTGTCGGCACTTTTTTTATATTGTTGGTACTATAAATTATTTTTATTGATCCATACTAGGCCACATTACTCGAATCAGAATTATTCATTACTAGTCATCAACCCGTGCACCTGCACGGGCTAGGGATTTTGAATTTATTTAGTAGATTCTTCCAAATAATGTTTATTCACATTGAAATTTATTTGCATCATCTATACTTTTGTTAAACTGAAAAGAAGATACATAGCCAAGAATTGTAAAACTGACTATTGGTGATTTGGCATACTGCCGCAAGCAAGTGACAAAATCATGTTATTCGAGACAATTGATAAATTAACATTGTACGTATGTGACGTTCATGAACAAATAAACTAATGGAATTATTATCTAACCATATATGGGTCAGTATATCGTCACGTGGTGTGTTTAAATTTTAAATATATCGCATAATGGAAATCACATCCTTTTAAAACTTGCCTGAAAGCGGATGCACACGCATTCGCATCCGGCTGCACAATCAGGGGCCTACTGTTGGATACTGATTGCATTTGATGTTTGGTATCCGGATTTATGAGATACAAATTGTCATTGTCATACTGACTTCATAGTCCAGTTATCTTGCATGGTTATAGTGAATCATAAGTAACTGAGTTTCTGCGACTTGTGGTACAGTATTCTAAAAATGTTATTAGGTAGCCTTAGTTAGGTATATATGTGCTAGCTAACCTGATTCATAATATGAAACATGAATGAAATATGTCAAACTTGATACAAATAAATGGCTTAACACATGAACTAATAGTTCCTTATTCATCAGAGCAAAACTAATTATAGAATCGACTCAAGGCTGAGAGAGATCAAAATAAAATATAGCTAAATAGATGGAAAATGTTAAACTGACATCCTTCACCGAGAGAGTATGTGGAAATGTTATGTGGACAGTGGATGTTAAATGGGTAAAAAATGGCAGTAAGAATGGACATGTGAAACGGCTTAATTCAGAGAGTTACCTAGCTATTTAGGTCAGCACCATGGAGAATCCCTTAAAGATAGCCACACGAATCAATTCAAACAGAAGAAGTATGGTGGGCAAACTCAATGGAGTATACAAAATTCTGCCGTGCTTAGTCAAAAGAGTTTCTTGATTGTAGTCCAGCTTGTTGTTTTATTTATGCAGACATCACAGACGAAATGATTACTGAAGAGCTTACCTCATGATGATTAAACTTTGCGTTAAGCCTTGGTTGCTCATTTTTTTCATGAGCAGAGGAATAAAATTGCTAATCACATATAACTGATGGTGCTCTTGATTAGTATTAGACTAAGCTCAACAATTTCTCAACCTTACGGGATCTGGGAATACGACTTTTGGGAATTGGAATCACCCAGAATGATTGGTCTTTACACAATGCAGCATATGCCTGGACTACTTATCGCTTTTATCAACCTAGGTATGACACCATTTTGGATAGCGGTATAGCACACATCTGATATTCTGATGGCTTGTACAGTATTTAAGATAACAAAAAGGTATGCGTACCTTGAAATTGAAATACTTGTCATCAAACTTTAATACTAAGCTTTTATAATGTCATCAAACTTCAGCCGTTGAGCTCAACGATTGCCCACCAGGTGATGGGGGCATTTTTTCAAAGTACAAACTATTCATGGAAGAACTCCGAACTGTTTCAGGCACTTCCTTGTGAAGGCAATGCACTTGCAAATAATTCAGCTTCATTGATTTGTAGATGCAATACTATCAGCGGCACAACTTATAATCCTCTTTGGCTAAGAGATTAAGAAAATTATATATGACTATTCCTGTCTAGCATTTATTTAACCCTTGAATATATATTTACCAATGATTCCTAAATTTGATATTACAAATCCAACACATTAGGAAAATTAAACTATGCAACCATAATGCAGTTAAAAAGTTTAGAACTAACATTGGAAAATATAATATCTTATGAACGCATGTCTTGAGAAATACCAAAAAGCCTAATACACTTGAAGAAGTTCTGAAACAAATTATTTTACGGAATATAATTAATAAAGCATATATAATCAGAATGAAGTAGATCCACATTAGTGATATTTGTGTAGATATAGTGACAATACTTCTTGCAGCTATAATAATAAAAGGAATTTGAAACATGAAAGCCAACTTTATCGTGTTTCTGAAACTTATCTGCACTATAGCCTTCATCCTCTTTCCCGCTAACCTGTAGGATAAAAAAACGAAGTGACAAAAACTATAATGAAGGTGAATTGCTTTCTTAGGATTTAAGTGGAATTGTTGCTGAACTGAAGAAGAAAAAAATAAATTCAGGAAGCATAAATCAGATGGAATCGCTGCTGTCCAGAAGAAGAAAAATAAACAGTGGAATAATAAGATTAAAAAGAATGAAGAAAGTTCTTGTTCTGTAAAGGAATAAGTACAGTGAGACTGTAGAGGTCACGTAATCCTAATCCCATGAACAGATCAGAACACTAAAACCCTAGTACCCTGATTCCCTGAACATATCAATATGTTACGACATGCTTATTTGCTAGCATCAGCCACCGCCAGCTGCACCTTACTGCGACCATCCTTCATCATGCGCTTTGATGAACAGATCAGAACACTAATCTTCTATTTTACGATCCAGTCGCTGCCACCATATCATGTTGCCAACACCATGGAACGATCTGATAGTCAGCATGGTCAATACAAATTGGAGACCACGGGCCTGATGTGGAGCACTTGAATTCGTCTATCTTTAGATCAGGCATGCTCAGAAACTATCAAAGATGCAGCTTGCTCAGAAATTTTGTATACCGGCAGTAACAACAGGCCGGGCAGGAAAGAAAGCGATTGGTGAAGATGACGATGCAGTACCATATCGGAGTATCAGATGACATGAAGGATACGTGTAGAACCACGGCGGCGCCGCAGAGGAGAGTTTGAGCTTGCGGCTGAGCGAACGATTCAAGGGATGAGTTTTTTCTTCCGTAACTGGTGGGAGAGTTCCGGAGAAACCGTGCACGTGGGACAGCATGGGAGGACTCTTCAGGTTTCATCAGACGGCTATTAATAAATTATAGGAAGATCGGACGGATAATTAGTTTAGTTTGTGAGGATTAACGTGGAGGCTCGTATGGTGCCTCCAATTAGTAAATATAAGATTTCATCAACTGTGAAAAAGATGATACATCCATGTATATGTCATTTTTGTTTACCTAGTTAGATGGTGCGTCTGGAGGCAGTCCTCCGCATATATAGCACTTGCACCCCTCGGATACGCATGTGGCGGATGGGCCGCCCGGTGGAGAGATGAACTTTTTGCAGTAAGAAAGGCAATCTTTGTCATTACATGGCCCGTCTTTGATGATATGATTGCATACAATCTTAGAAGTTGCCATAGCTGTGTATTGAAAGGAAAAGGATATGTATATCAGACCAATTATATATGCAATATGTACTTATGTCACAAATTCGCATGCACTACTAGGGTGTAGATAGTCAAACTCGAAGCACACGGAATTGCTGAGTAGATACCCGATGATAGCATTAGGAGGGCAAACGCCAGAAATAGAATCCTTGTGCTCCTCATTTCCTGCTGTAAACTTAGCGCTAGGATTGAGTTGGCACTGGTGGTGTTTTGTTGCGTCCCCTTTGGATGGTTGAGTGTGCTAATGAAAGGCAAATGATGATCCTTTTATAGTGGACACATGTTTGTAACCGGCAAAGATAAGGACACATTAAACATAATAAATTAATAGCAAAGATAAGGACACATTAATGGCAATAAATCAATATGATTCACGATAGAGATCAACAGTAATAATTAAGGTCTATAAAAGGATAGGATTAATGTGAATAGTGATAATTAAGTTATATACAAGGATCGGATTAATATTGTAATTAAGAAATTCTTTTTGGGGGAAGAAGGGTCGTAAGCAGACAAGGTGGATAATGTTTGAAAATGTTAAATCACTAAAATTAGCCCAAATTTAGTGGTCCATATGTTTGAAATATATATTTATACTATTATGTTCTTTTTATTACATCGATTTAGGACAAAGTATGAAGGAAGTGACTTAAATTGCAACTCGGAATATAATTGGACAAGTATTTAAGAATACTTAGGGGCCAAAAAACATCTATTTTTTAACAAGGAAGTAATCGTTAGGCACAAAGTTATAATGGCCATACATTTTCTGTGTAACAAATATGGGTCATAAAGATAAGGATACCATTAGTACGACATAGATTGTACACATTCCTAGAACCCGATAGAAAAGAAAGAACGAATGCAGGTGGGAGGAAAGGGTCCGAACAAGTTTAGATGATGAATATTTAGGATATCTCCTAGAGTTGCTATAAGAATTTGATCTGTTGACGACTTGACGTGGTGATAATCTACTTCCGTTCCCCACTTCGCATACTACTACTCACTTTTATCTCACCCTAGAAGTTGTCCTCATTTTTCCCATGTTGCTCCTTTTTTTGGTGGTAATACGTATCTTATTTATAAAATATGGATCAAGTTACAAGTCACGTTATACACCGATCTTACAGAACTGGAAAGATAGGAGAAACATATGTGACAAACAAACACATATCCCTCTCCTTCGGCACCACCGTAGCAGCCACACAAAAAAAGACAAATCACCTCTTCACCCGAGCTCGACGCGGCTCCATCACAGATCAACAACTTTTCGGACCTCCAAAATAGTTTGCCATAGGACAAACCATTGCCGTTGAAAGAATCAAACCGGGGCAACATGACCCCGGACACGCCATCGAACTTCAGAACTGACACCCTTGCACGACGATGTCGGAGTAGGGAATCACAACTATCAGCCTCCACCCAGAAAACCAGCACAAGGTGCACCATCTTCCAACAGTCACAATCATAGACAGTCGTCTGTACGTACTCCTGGACAAATCCTCTCTGCTCCACCATGGTGTCAGAGACAACGCCGCTGCAATGTGGACAGAGCAGGAGGAAAAACTCATCTGATGGAATCGCCATCACCGCCTCGCCGACACCATCCATGAACCCTAAAGCCGCCGATCTGAAGGATCGGTAAGCACACGATGCCACCAACTTCGAGACGCCGCCATGAAGGACAACGCTAGTGTGGGATTGGAGTTGAGGTAGATTTATTTGCCCGGGCGCTTCTCCCATCACCTCACCGACGCACCACGCCAAAATTATCCCAACCCTAAATTTCATGTCGGAACAGAGGAAACGGGGTCCCCCCTCCCTCCTACCGCCGGAGCAGCAAGCGGAGGGAGAGGGGACCAGCCCCTTCGCCGGTGGAACTCGGAGGAGGAAGATGGAGTCGCTCCCTAGCCTGGCGGCTTCCCACGTTGCTCCTCTCTAGTCTTGTAAATGCCCAAACGGGATGTTTCTGGTGGGCCAAACTCGTTGACCGTCAATTGACTAAGTCATGACAAGTGAGCCGACATGAAATGCATATGTCTGATCAATGTTGTTGACTGTCAATTGGCTGAGTTCTGGCGAGTGGCTCATTTTGAACCGTCCCGAGCGGGTGATCTGACCCCCATAGTCTGCCGCGCCCGCCATCGTGCCTGATGCGCCCGCCACCATGACCACTACCCATACTCCATCCATCGATGGCGAAGAAAGACGACGCTGCACCTCCACCACATCTTCCTCCCGCCTTTACCTTGCCCATCGTAGACACCCAATCCAACCTCTATTCCACTGGTCCGCTGCTCGCCCAATCGAGTACGAATCCACTGCTTCGACAACTAGCCACGCATCACCCCCCAAGTGGCCAACCTAGGTTTTGTCGCCTCATTTTAAACCGACCCGACCACGATCAGCCCCCCATAGCCCGTCACCCTACTCCATATGCCAACGACGAAGAAAGGCGGCGCTGCACCTCCACGGCATCTACCTTCCCCCTTACCTCGTCCATCACATGCGTCAAAATCCAGCCTCTATTCACTGCCTCGCCTCCTTGCTCGCCCAATCCATCCCGAATCTACCGCTCCGACAATCGGCCACGCAACACCTCTGAAGTGGTCGGCCTGGGTTGTGTTGCCTCATTTTGAACTGTCGCGGCCCCGATCTGACCCCCATAGCCCGTCGCGCGCAACACAATGCATGCCCTCCGTGCTCACCACCCCGGCTCCATCAGCCACCAACGACGAAAGGCAGCGCTGCACCTCCGCTGTATCTACCTTCACTCCTTACCTTATCGATGGTACGCCCCCAATCCAACCTCTATTCCACCGCTCTGCTGCTAACCCAATCTAGCCCGAGTCCACTGCTCCGACGACCTGCCACAACATCTCCGAAGTGGTCGATAAGATATTCTCCCTTGCTACGCACTGCATTATTCACTGGATGCGGCTGCCCCGTAATGTCCTCTAAAACGTTATACCATATATTTCAGTTCTGTTGTGTCGTAAAATGGCAGGTCGTAGCTGGTACAACGGTGAGGGAGGGGAATCAATCATTTCTTAGTCATGATCACCATCTCGTTCTTCGAAGAAATGGAGGTACCTACTGCTTATAGAAATGGAGGTGCGTCCTTTTTTTTTTTTGGACCAGAGGGAGTAGAAAAATGAAAACCCTACCTATTCATGGGCCAGACTAAGCCGGGCCCTACAAGAGGACCGCTGAAGCGCTCGACGTGCGCGAGCTGACCACAGGACTCGCTAGAGGCGAGAGATAGACCTATATTCCTCACTATTAGAGGACTTAAAAGAGGAGATTCAATCATAATCTCTGGAAGCAAGTGTCAAGGAAGCCGTTAGCCGTCACCTTAACTGAAAGTTGGTGAAGAAGGTGTATATGCCTGTGCGATTACAGAAAGGTTTCTCTTTCTATAGGTCACTATAGCATACAGAAGGTGCCACGTGGCCACGTATGGATGAGAAAGAGAAATAAAACTTGAATACAAACGCACCAGCGTACACGCATGCATGCGTCTGAGCCCGGCCGGCCGGCCAAAATCCCAGCGAGTCCCACGCGCGCGTCCGCGTGTACGTTGCACTTTCTGTACGCCGATCGATCAATCGTTCAGCTAGCCGAATGTACAAAAATCGTACTACATAAATATAGAGGCAAATGTACAAATTATATATAAGCAAATGTACAGAAAAAATGTATACAAAATAAATCCCATCCTCGTGAGATGTACGGTTGAATCCCACCCCACAAACAAATTAAATCTAAATCTCTCTTGCATACCGGTATATGAATTGGGTTACTTGCCACCCCACCCTACACCCTAACTTATAATACAAGTTGTAAGTTTTACATAATCTAGCGGCTCGGCTTCGTCCCCCGTCGCCGCTACCGCGGCGTACGGGGGGACTCAGCCTCGGGGCGTTAGGGTACGGAGGATTCATCGCCGTCGACGCTAACGCCTACGCTAACGCGCCACATGGAAGTACAGAGTATATACAATAGAAAGTACAGAATAGTGCGATTCGGATGTACATCCGCGCGCACATCGGTGTACACCCACGCGAACCTGCTGTACATCCGCGCCCAACTCACCTGTACATCCGCGCGCACATCGTCGTACATCCGCGCACACATCGTTGTACATCCGCGCGAAAGATAACAGAAAGTACAAAACTACACATGATGTACAACTACAATGCTATCGAGTGTACAAACTATATAAAACCGGTAGTACAAAAAAAAGTTTATCGAAACCTATCAACATGGGATNGAAACCTCCGGAAACCACTTTCCATATATGAATCTTATCTCCGGACTCCTCCGGAAACTCCTCGTGATGTCCGGGATCCCATCCGAGACTCCGAATCACCATTCGTTCACTTCATCATTTAATTCATCGCAAAACCTAATTTCATCGGAACGTTAAGTGTGTGACCCTATGGGTTCGAGAATGCATAGACATGATCATATCAATAATTAATAGCGGGACCGGGATGTCCATATTAATTCCTATACACTCAACGAAAACCTTTTCTCGATTGAACCACGATGCCGGAGATTCAATTAATCTCATATACGATTCCCTTTGTCTCACGATATTTTACTTGCCCGAGATATAATCGTTGACATCCCCATGTCTAGTTTAATCTCGTTACCGGCAAGTTCTCTTTACTCGTCCATAATATAGGATCCCGGTGATTACAACTTAATCACATGTCTGCAGACTCTTGATGCCATATTACCGAGAAGGCCTAGAGATATCTTCTCCGTCACATGGAGGGACAAATTCCACTCTTGATTCATATCACTCAACAACCCACCATCGGAGATACCTGAAAGCCACCTTTATAATCACCCAGTTACGAAGTGACGTTTGATGTCCACAAGTATTCCTCCGGTGAACGGGAGTGATATAATCTCATGGTCTAAGGAAACTATATTTGGCATATTAAAAGTGTTGACAACAAAACTTTTGTGACACGATTAATTGCAACTCTTTATTTGGGTCATGTCCATCACATCCATTACTCCTAATGATATGACTCCGTTATCAAGTGACTATAACAAGTCCATAGTTAGGAAACTCTAACTATCTCTTGATCAACGAACTAGTCCTGTAGAGGCTCACTAGGGACTCCGGGTGTTTATATTCCACACATGTATTATGTTTCCATTTAATACAATTATAGCATGGATAATAAACTATTATCATAAACTTGAATATGCTTAATAAACCATTTTATTATTGCCTCTAGGGCATATTCCCAACAGTCTCCCACTTGCACTAGAGTCAATAATCTAGTTTACATTTCCGCGATCCAACACCCATGGAGTCTCACTCATGAAGTCTCAGTGCTGATCATGTTTGCTTGTGGAAGAGGTTCTGTCCGTGCTCTGTACTTTACAGCTCTTTATGTCCTTTGCAAAATTGTAACTGTCACCTAATTTGACATTACTTTATCATCACATGATAAACTTCCTATCATCCCATGATAAAACCATTATCATATAATGCATATAATATGTTTGGTTATAGAGTGAGACAATCATATCCTTTCATAGCCCATATGTATGATTAGTCAAATGACTTTCTCATAACACATGCATCTGGAACTCACTCAATCTTGAAACAACTTTCTCAAACCAAAAATTATATCTTATTTCAATCCTTGAATTAATCATATACTCCTATATGTTGTTAACTTAACAAATCAACAGTGAACCTTGTCACTTTGATATTTCCGATCATGCTTTCGCTGTGCTACTCCGATATTAAGAGACCCCTAATTTAGTCTGGCTTTATGACTTCACCAAGTCCACCATTTTCTAAATTTATCTCAATCTCATGAAAAATGACTCCTCATTCAACATGTTCTTACAATTAAGAACTTGGGCCACATATCGTCATATACAAACATATGGTTCTTATATGTTGAGATCTATGAACAATTCATATTGTATTCCAACATATCCTCCAACCATCAATTTTGTACCGAGTTCTCAAACTCAACGTTTCACCTATATGTTACAATGAGATGAACCATTCTTCTCTTGTTTCATTTTGAACTCCTTCAAAAATATTTAGGTTGAAACATCCTGACTCTAATGTTTATCAAACTTATCTATCCTCCATAGATACATTCATCTACATGAATATTTGACGTTCAAACTAACTTCATAAGTTATGCATTGGTCCATGTCACCATTTACAACATTTATGAAATCTCTATTTCATTCAAACACTATGTTGTAAACTCCCACTCAAATATACCTCATACACATATTAAATTGTGAAGCCACTTTGGCTCCCACTCAGAAATATGTTATCTTTATATTTGACCATGATTAACTAGCTCCCACTCAAACATATGTCACCACATATTTTGATTATGGAAATTAATTTCTGCTCTAACTTAATATATGTCACCACATATCTTAATTAGATCTCACTCAGTTTCTTATGCACTTTCTCGACACTTTGGACTCCTCCAAAACTCTTAACTCTTAAGATTCGAGAACTCATATACGAAACACCAGCACTTTGCTAGCTCTAAGTTTTATTTATTCCACGCAAACTCTTTGCCAAATAAATATGTGAAACATTCTTTTCACAAAATCAAGTAACAATTACTTTATGATTTAAACTTAAAGTAGAATGACTCTCAGTCACTTTCGTATTTAAAGTTTCTATTTCTTCTTTTGTAGTTTTGTAGGTATGTCTTGTTTCTCAAAACACGACAAGTAAATCATGAATATTATTTTGCAACTTTTGACAAAATTCATATTCTTGAACCCTACTTCTCTTTAGACAAGCTAAACCAGAATTCAATGATCACCATCATCAAAAACTTTTATGTGTCAAGTTTTAACCAACATAGCACTTTTCATATGTGCCACTTGATACATAAACATGCAAGGTTTAAGCTTTTCTAAACTTTATTCCAACAAATCTTTTATCCATGAAACCATTTCACGATAAAACCACTAAAATACATAACACAACCAAACACATTGGTTTGTTCCTTTTAGTCTCACATTGTGGAATCTCTATTCATAATCTCATATGAACATTCTACAAAACTTTATTTGCCTTGGTTTTAATTATCTCATAATTATTGAAACCACTATTTCACATAACTCATATGCGAAACGCAAATCATTAAATAGATCCTTTATTTAAAACAGAGTGTTATCAAAATAAATCTAAATGATACTAATGAAACCTTAAAACCTAAGACCCTTCTTCATGACCACATAATATCAAATATAATGTGACTACAATACTTTAGGTTTATCAAAACACCTTTTGAATAATCTCTAAACATTGTAATTTGTGATAACACTTGTCACAAGTCACCATACTAAACAATAACTCAAATATTTTGTCTCTTTTGATCAAATCGAAAAGACTCAATTATCTTGTTAACTTAATATCCTCTACTTCCAAAATCTCATCATGACATGAATAAATACTCCTATTCACTCATCCATGATAAAATAATGATGTCTTTTATTTACTGAAAAATACAACCAACACTTGTGTTTATTTTCAGCAACTCATGGCATTTTCAGAAAATGGCATTTTTAATCACACTACTTAGTGATGCGCATTAACATGCTCTTCAGCACTAATAGTACAATTAAAACAATTCTCATCATTAAGTATTGGATATTTTAGCATGTCTTTATTTTATAAGTGTTTAACTAATTATCGTTTAAATCTAGCAAAGGACAATAATCTCATAATCGAAACGTGATCTCCAAAAAAGGATTACTCATGAAAATAGAACAACCACTTGTCTTTAACATGAATGACCGTCTCACAAACCGAGACACACTAATTTAAGATCACACTTAATTCGATTACAAAACCCATTCAAATCCTCTAATTTAAAACGATAAATGTAGAAGTAGAACATCGCCAGCATCAACTCCTTGATTGCCATCTTCCCGCGAAATCCACTCAGTCCCTCCATGCACTTCTCAAACGGCAGGCCCTGTTTTCATAAAACAGCACAAGTATCAAATACTTAGCTCACCTATAAGTGTAAATGGGACATTTAAACATTTATAACTAGTATATCAAAATATACCTTCTGTGTTGACTACTTCTCCTGCTATGGGTTCCACTTTAACTTGACGCAGCTGGGAAATAAACTCACAGAAAGTGATCGAATCCCTTCCCATGATATACTCCCTGACATAATCCTTATAGCTGGGGGGAAGCGAGCGCAGCACCCCATCTATTGCCATCTCGTCAGTTATTTCATGGTTCCAAACATCCACCATAGTATAATACAGCCGGTGCATCTTACTTAGGTGCTGTTCCAAGCAAGTGTTTTCTTCCATCTTAGTTGAAAGAAATTCATCCAGGCATTCAAACCTTGCAACTCTAACTTGTGCTATGAACCTCTGTTTCAGCTCATCGACAATCTCCATTGCGCTCAAGTTTCCAAATTGTCTACCAAGGTTAGAATCCATGAAGGTGCATATCAGCCACTCGACTCTCAAGTAGGTGGTCTTTTGATCGTACCACTCCATATACCCTTCATAGTCAACAGTAACATCAGGGCGTTTTTCTAAAGCTTCATCTATCACGTAGAGCTCATCATTGGCGAATAGGGCTTCTCTCAGACGCATGTACCACTCAGCAAAGTTTGACCCATCGAGACGCAGCTCCTCAGCAAGAAACATACTACTGTAGTCTCCCATGATCTACAAGGATTTTGCAAAGACATCTTTAGGACACTTGTTTATGACAATTTTAGTTCAATTTAATCAAATTAATGAACTCCCACTAAACTCAACATCTCTCCGGTTGATTAGTGACACACGATCCAAATCCACTACACCACCACCGATCATCACGTGAGATGATGTAGTTTCAATGGTGAACAACTCAGTGTTGATCATATCATTCATATGACTCGTGTTTAACCTTTCGGTTCCGTGTTCCCGAGGCCATGTCTGTACATGCTAGGCTCGTCAAGACAACCGTAGTATTTCTGCATGTGCAAACTGGCTTGCACCCGTTGTATGTGAACATTGAATCTATCACACCCGATCATCACGTGATGCTTCGAAACGACGAACGTTCGCAACGGCGCATACTAGGGGAGAACACTTAATTATCTTGATATTAACATGAGAGATCACCTTATCATGCTACCGTCGCGATCACATCTAAGCATAACAATAAGGTGCATAAAAGGGATTAACATCACATGCAATTCATAATTGTGATATGATATGGCCTTTCTTCATATGCTCTTTAGATCTCCATCTTCAAAGCACCGGCAAGATTTCCATCTCCGGCATGATCTCCATCATCTTGGCGCCATCACCATGGTTGTCCACCAACTATTGCAACTACAACTAATGCTACTCTTAGCAATAAAGCAAAGCAATTACATGGTGATTTCATTGACACGCAGGTCACATAATAATAGACAACCATATGGCTCCTGCCGGTTGCCGTACTCGTCGACATGCAAGTCGCGAAAAATTACAAACATGATCATTGCATACATTATCACAAATCACATTGGCCATATCACATCACTTGACCCCCTCTGCAAAAACAAGTTAGACGCCTCTACTTTGTTTATGCAATTTTTACGTGGCTTGGGTCAACGAGATAGAACCGTTCTAATCTACGCAAAACCACAACGGTGATATAATAGTTGCTTATTTACTCATCCTTTTGAAAGGCCTTCCATTGAAAATTGCATCCTCACTAAAGCAAGAGAAACAGACATCCGCCAGCCACTTATGTAAAATAAGTTGCATGTCAATCGTGGAACCGGTCTCTCGTGCGTGGACGAGTAAGGTTGGTCCGGGCCGCTTCAATCTCACAATACCGCAAAGATGCAAAGTGCACGCGAGAAGGTAGCAACATAAAATATCAACGCCCACAACTCCTTGTGTTCTAATCGCATCAACACCTACGAATAGATCTAGGCTCTGATACCACTGATGGGGTCGCAGCATGGAAAACAAAAATTTTCTACGCGGCAAAGCGGAATAAACCCCAAGGATCTAGATCTACGAGATGAAGATAGCGAAGATGAGATCCAATCTCTTACCCTCGAAGATCAACAAACGCGTTTTGTCGGTGCAGGGGTTGGCTAATCGATCCCCGCAACTAGACTCGTCTAGTCGTGAGGAGATGTATTATCCTCGAGATCCAATCCGGTGAAGTGCAGCAACGGGCAGCACCTCCGCGGCGTCCACACGTACAGCTCGATGAAGACGTCGACTCCTTGATCCCGCAAGCGAGAAGACGTGGCCTTGATGATCTCAGCAGCACGACGGTAGTGCCGGTGATGATGACGATCTCCGCGAGCAGGGCTTCGCCAAGCCAAGCAAGAGGAGAGGGAGAGGACAAGGCGGCGCAGCAGCCCTAGGGTATAGGGGTGGTGCGGCTATGGTGGAGAGATTGGATGGCGGCAGCCCTCCGGGAGAGGAGGGGTGCGGCTAGGGTTTTAGGGAGAGAGGGGGGTGCGGCTAGGGATGTGGGGCGGCAGCCTCAAGGTCTGTTGCGCCCCCCCCCTCCCCTCCTTTATATAGGTGGCGGCTAGGTCAAGGGGAGGGGGCCGGCCGGCCCCTCCTTGCTTGCCCCCCAAGTTGGAGTCCAACAAGGACTCCTCCTTGGGCCCCTTTCTTAAAGGGGTGGGAGCCCACCTCCTAGTCCAACTAGGAGTGGGACTCCCCCTCCTTGTGCCGCACCAGCCCATGTGGGCTTAGGTGGTGCGCACCACCTAGGTGGTGGCAGCACCCCTTTGCACCATGTGGGCCCCATACAAATTATGCGGTCCCACTTCTAGACCCTTCTAGAACATTCCGGAACCTTCCGGTACCCTTTAAATAATTTCCGGAACTTTTCCAAAAACTCCGGAAACCACTTTCCATATATGAATCTTATTCTCCGGACTCCTCCGGAACTCCTCGTGATGTCCGGGATCCCATCCGAGACTCCGAATCACCATTCGTTCACTTCATCATTTAATTCATCGCAAAACCTAATTTCATCGGAACGTTAAGTGTGTGACCCTACGGGTTCGAGAATGCATAGACATGATCATATCAATAATTAATAGCGGGACCGGGATGTCCATATTAATTCCTATACACTCAACGAAAACCTTTTCTCGATTGAACCACGATGCCGGAGATTCAATTAATCTCATATACGATTCCCTTTGTCTCACGATATTTTACTTGCCCGAGATATAATCGTTGACATCCCCATGTCTAGTTTAATCTCGTTACCGGCAAGTTCTCTTTACTCATCCATAATATAGGATCCCGGTGATTACAACTTAATCACATGTCTGCAGACTCTTGATGCTATATTACCGAGAAGGCCTGGAGATATCTTCTCCGTCACATGGAGGGACAAATTCCACTCTTGATTCATATCACTCAACAACCCACCATCGGAGATACCTGAAAGCCACCTTTATAATCACCCAGTTACGAAGTGACGTTTGATGTCCACAAAGTATTCCTCCGGTGAACGGGAGTGATATAATCTCATGGTCTAAGGAAACTATATTTGGCATATTAAAAGTGTTGACAACAAAACTTTTGTGACACGATTAATTGCAACTCTTTATTTGGGTCATGTCCATCACATCATTACTCCTAATGATATGACCCCGTTATCAAGTGACTATAACAAGTCCATAGTTAGGAAACTCTAACTATCTCTTGATCAACGAACTAGTCCTGTAGAGGCTCACTAGGGACTCCGGGTGTTTATATTCCACACATGTATTATGTTTCCATTTAATACAATTATAGCATGGATAATAAACTATTATCATAAACTTGAATATGCTTAATAAACCATTTTATTATTGCCTCTAGGGCATATTCCCAACAAAAAGTTCACCACGTGACACGTATGCAGACAGCAGGTGACCTTTCAAAAGGGAACCCTTTCCCTAGTGGTACCCAGCATGTGTGCAAGCTACTCCAGGGCCACTCCGACCTTGTCCGCCGCCTCTATGCCTTCTTTCCCGCACCCGCGCCTGTTGGAAATAAGCACGTTTGTGTAGTTCGACTTGTATTGGAATTAGGAGTTCTAATCCTACTAGGTTAGATACACTAACAGTGCTTTATATATATATCTAAAGGACCCCTGTAATCTGTACCGTGAGAAAGAAAGAAAAGCTTTACAAGGCTCGATACGAGCCTCTGGCCAACTCACGATTCCCAGTTTCTTCCTTTTGCGTACGTAGATGCTAGTGCGTGCGTGAGTCCAGCGATTGTGTGATCGATACCCGTACGTGCATAGCTAGCTAGCAGATTGATCCATCGAGGTGGTTGCCTGCCTGCTTAGCCGATCGAGGAGCTGTGCTATGTCCACGTATCGTCAGAAAGTACTCGACGACTGCGACGTGATGGTCGGGCCAAAGCTAACAATTGGTGTCAGAGCTCATGGAGATCCGTCGTGATTTTCTGAAAGCACTAGAAGATCATGACGTTGGTGAAGCATAGGAAGAACTTGAGACCGGTGATGGAAACGGTGGGGGCGGCGCTATACCCCCACCTTGATCGCAAGAACTACGGGCAATGGGCTATGAACATGGAGGTGGCCATGGAAGATTAGGAGATCTAGGAGGCCGTCGATCCAGGTGGCGATGATTACGTCAAGGGAGGCTCGAAGTACCGGAAGGATCGCCAGGCGCTAACGGCGCTCTATTCCGTCGTGCCAAAAGACGTGATGCAGCACCTCGTTGGAAAGAAATCGGCGAAGGATGCGCGGGAGACGATTAAGATCCTCCACCAAGGTCACACCCGTGTGAAGGAAGCACATCTTCAAACCTTGATGAAGAACTACTAGAATTTGAAGATGGAGAAAAGCGAGACGGTTGATAAGTTTGCCTCCCAGTTCGCCACTCTCGTCAACGCAATCACGGGATATGGTAAGAAGTTAGATGAGATCAAGAACGTCAGAAGGTTCTTGCGTGCAGCGCCGACACGATACATGCAGATCGTTACGTCGATAGAACAGTGTGTAGATTTGAATACTCTGACAATCGAGGATCTCGTCGGAAGGTTCAAGGAAAACGACAAGCGTATCCAGCTCAGTTTTGACAACCCGGATGAGAGTGAGCACCTCATGCTCACGAAGCAGCAGTGGATAGCTCTTTCGAAAGAAAAGCAAAGAGGTTCCGCGAGCGGCAGGAAAAAAAGGATAAGCAGCGCCCGGCGAAAAGTACATCGCCAAGCAGGACAATGAGAAGGAGGAGGAGGATGAGGAGGGCGAGGATGAGGAGGAGGATGGCGAGCAAGACGATGATAACCCACTGCCAAGGAGGAAGTTTGACATAAAGAAAGTAAGATGTCATAACTGTGGCGAGCTTGGTCACTTCAAATCCGATTGTCGTAAACCACCGAAGCAAAGTGCTCTCATGGCCCAACAAGGAGATGATAGTCCAATGATGCTGATGTGCGAACTTGTGAACAAGGATGATCCAGTCCCTCAAGCGATGGCTAAAGAAACTGACACGCTTGTGGTAGAGGAAGTTTGTCTTTATGATCAAGTTTCAAACAATCATACTGATGCTACTGGTATGAAGGCGTACATGGTGCCAGAAGTCCATGAACATACCGATGCTACTGGTATGAAAGCGTATGTGGCGCCAGAAGTCCACGGAGTACAGCGCAGTGTCACGTCGCAGGGAAAATGACTGGTAGCAGTGGTGTCCTCCATGTCTGGAAGCCCAGAAAGCAGGTCGACTCGGCCAGAAACAGAGCAAGGGGGTGGCAGCCCAGAAAAGCCACAATGGCCAGAAGCAGGCGAACCAAGAGGCCCGCCAGAAGGTCACGCGCACGAGCCAGCCTCGTTAGGAGTCTCGGGTGCAGTAGAAACTAGCGCTACGTCGAGTGTAGATTGGAGCCAATGCGACTACGACCGAAGCCATCATATGTACAAGATGCGAATACAAGTATTGGCGTCAGACATATGGATGTCAAGATGAGGGCGAGGTGTATCTTACACGGATACATTTGTTTAAGATACTTATTCCGGAGATGAATCTGATAAAGCACACATATGATTACTTACAAAGCAAGGAAGAAAATGTGATGTTTGAAGACGTTGACAAAAAGGATTGTTGCCTTCAAAGTGTAGATGAGTCGACAAAAGCAAAGTCGGTGTCATGGATACCACAAGAAATGACGAAAGCAATGTCGGTGATGAAGGCTGAAGGGGCAAGAGCAATGTGATACGTCTCCGACATATCTATAATTTTTGATGTTCCATGCTTGATTATATATCAGTGCCACATGTTTTAATAATTTTTTATATCATTTTGGCATGATTTATGGAACTAACCTATTAACAAGATGCCCAGTGCCAGTTCATGTTTTCTGCTGTCTTTTTGTTTCAGAAAAGTTGTTCTGGGAAGTTTCTCGGATTGTGCTGATATTTTACATAAATTATTTCCAATATCAAACAAAGACGGAACCCGAATGACGCCCGGAGGGGAGCCCCAGGGGCTCCAGACGCCACCTGGCCGCGGCCCCCCTAGGCCGCGCCTGGACCCCACCTGGGGAGGTGGCCCACCTCCTAGCGTCGCCTCTTAGCCTATAAATTCCCCCTCGACGCAAAAACCCTAAGCACAAGATCATATTTCCCAGAAGATGTCCGAGGCCGCCACCATCTCCAACCCTAGTTCGGGAGGGTTCTGCAGCTCTTCCCGGCACCCTGCCGGAGAGGGGAATCGACACCAGAGGCATCTACACCACCATGCCTGCCTCCGGAGTGATGCGTGAGTAGTCCACCATGGGAGTACGGATCCATAGCAGTAGCTAGATGGTTGTCTCTCCTCCTTGTACTCCATTGCTTAGATCTTGTGAGCTGCCTATCATGATCAAGATCATATTATTTGTAACTGCTACATGATTGTGTTTGCATGGATCCGATGAATTGTGGAAGCCATTGCTTTTGTTCATCTATGTGTTGTGTTTTATCTATGATCTTGCATGCTCTCCGATGCTAGTGGATGCTTAGGCCAAGTAATTATTAGTGTTGCATGAGGGAGTATTTATGCTAGGTAGTGGGTTCATGCCTCTCTTGTCTGAGCTCGGGCTGACAGAAGCGATTAAGAAAAGAGATGTGCTGTTGCCACTAGGGAGAAAACAGCGGTGTGATTGCCTTGTGTTATTTACATTGCTTACATTATGCACTTTGCTTATTGCAATGATCTGTTGCTTGCAACTTAATACTTTTGGGTGACATGCTGGATAGCGATCATAGGGTGGATTATTAGTCATAGATGAAGTTGGAAGACGGTTTATGTATTTTGACGTAATGCCCATATTAGATGAAACGGTGAACTATATTGTTTTATGATAGCCTTGTTGTGCGCCCACAATTCTGTCAATTGCCATGTTGTAATTTGTTTACCCATCATGTATATCTTTTGGAGAGACACCTCTAGTAAATTGTGGATCCCGGTCCTATTTTCCTGCATATCTTACAACCGTTTTAATAGCTTTTCATCATCATTTTCTCGCTTATTATATTTCACTTTCATCATATTTTACACCCACACATTTAATTCTTTGTGTTCAGCAAGCCGGAGAGATTGACAACCTCTCTGTTTCGTTGGGGCAAAGTAGTTTGTTTGTGATTGTGTGCAGGTCCACGTCAGCACCCTAGTAACACCTCTCTTTCTGGCGCTGTTGACACCTTGCTAAGCCTTCTCCAAGTCCTACTGGTTCGATAACCTTGGTTTTGTAATCAAGGGAAACTGCTGCTTTGCTACATCATACCTTCCTCTTGGGGTCTCCCAGCGAACGTGTGATCCACGTCATCAAGTTCTTTTTCTGGCGCCGTTGCCGGGGACTTGGAAGCTTCAAATAGGGGAGTTTAACACTTCCTTTCACTTTACTTTGTTATTGTCTTGCTTAGTATATTTTTTTGTTAGTCTTGTTTTCCTTTTGTTTGATCTAAAACTGAAAAACACAAAAAAAAATTCCAGCTCCTAGTTATTTAGGTTTTGTCCTGTTATTATGTCTTGTTCTTTACTTGCTATCAATGGTTACTTTCTGTGAGACTATATCTTATTGGCAAGGTGGGTTCACGGAGGAACAACAGAAATATTATAAGGAGTACCGCTTGTCTGAAAAAGGGAAACACTTATGGGCACAAATAAATAAATTGAATAGTCTTGGTGAAAACTTTTGCTCTACTTATGATGAATCCTGGTGTCTTAATGAATCTTTTTGCTGTAGGAGGCATAAACACCTCCCTTTCCAATGTGATTATAATGATAATGAAATATTGGCTTCTTATGCTAAAGGAAACTATGATTTTGATAATCTTGAACAAATTGAACAATTTGTTGTTTTTATGGGTGCCTATGAAATTACTTCTGTGCTTAAAGATATTGATGATGCTTTTTACAAATCTGAAAATTTTGTTATACTTGGATATTGCCTTGAGTATTACAATGATAATCCTTATATTACTGAATTTCTTGAGAGAACTTATCCTTCAAAAGAAGAGATTGTTGCATTGCAGGAAACCATGAAAGAGTAAAATACATCGATGGTACCTGAACTTGTCGAAGAGCATCACTTTGGTCATCGTACTCACGGAATACCTTTTTACGGCAATAGAAGACCACTTTGGGGCTCATCTACGGTCACTGGTCTCGATGGCGCAGTGTATTTGATTACGTGGCATAGGTTGAACGGTCAATACAATTTTGCAAAAAAACCTCTTAACAACAAAAAAAAAACAACAGCAGCATTCCGGATGTCCCTAGCACTACCCTATCCTCCCGCCGCGAGGCGCCCGAGGAGAAGAAGGAGGCCAGAGGCGCCGTCGCTGCGCAGCTCGCATCGCTCACAAGGACTCCGGCAGCGGCGGGGCCTGAGGCAAATCGGCAGGCGAGCTCGGCGTCGGAGCGGCCGCAAGGAAGTAGTCGCCACTGGAGGGACCCGTTCCTGGCGTTGGCTGGCCGCTGGCGCCGGCGCTGTTGTCTTCTTCGCATCAGGTCGGCGCTGCCATCGAACGCCATGGAGCTCCTGGCCTCCGTCGCCCTCAACTGCTGCGGCGCCCCTGCCTCTTTTCCCTTGACCACATCCTCCTCGCCATCGTCCTGACAAGCTCGCCGTCGCCGTACTCGTTTTTTCCCCATGACCACCCTGCTTGCCCTCGCTCCATGCTGCGAGCACCAGCTAGCCGAGCAAGCTACTAGATGCGCGTGGACGGCAAGCTAAGCTCATGCATGCTTGCCTACCGAGCTATGCAACACATGGCTCGTGGCTGGCTGATGCGCGGGTTGGCAGCAGCAGTACTCGAGCTCTCCTCGGACTTTTGGATCAGGGGCAGATGCTGCGGAGCAGCCCAGGCCACGCCGTCGCGCTCCAGGTTGCATGCCGCCATCGAGGTCCAGGCAACGCCGTCGAGCAGTCGAGCTGGAGGCCGCGTCCTCGAGTTGAAGGTCATGCCCGTGCTCCAGGACGCGTCGTTGAGTTCCAGGGGGAGCGTCAGCAGATGAGGGCACTGTCTGAGTTCATCGCCCGTTCCCGCACCGTCCCGTGCGTGTGCATCGCAGGCATCGTGCGCGCGTGTTCCTGGTTCGGTAGCGGCGCCGACCGCGGTCAGGCACGAGGGACGGAGGGCAGCACAGAGCGGCTGGCGGCGTGGCCGGCAGCGGTGTGGCACGCGGCGGCACCGCCGTCCTCCTGTGACGCGCCACCAGGGACGCCGTGGCGGACACTCCGTCGCTGCTGGTGATGCACGGACGGGACGCGGCTCAGCTCCCTGCACCTCGACCGAAGCTAGTCGTGGTCGTCGTCAGACCCCGTTGCTCAATTGGGACCCTATGTCGCCTGACAGGTGGGTCCCGGCACGCCACGTCGTCAAATACAGCGCTGCACCAGCTACCAGTGACCGTAGATGAAACTCAGACACGTATTCAGTGACCGTAAAACGGTATTCCAAGAGTACGATGACCAAAGCGATCACCCACGACAAGTTCAAGCACTAAGCACGTTTCTGTAGTTCGACTTGTATAGGAATTAGGAGTTCGAATCCTACAAGGTTAGATACACTAACGGTGCTATATATACATGTAAAGGACCCCTGTAATCTGTATCGTGAGAAAGAAAGAAAAGCTTTGCAAGGCTCTATACGAGCCTCTGGCCAACTCGCGATTCCCAGTTTTTCATTTTGCGTACACTAGTAAGCTTGCACGTGCACGCACGTCTTAGTTCTCATATAATCAATCCTATTCTCTATCTAAAAAAATCATATAATGTGTCAAAGAATTTTCTTAGAATACTGCAATTTCATGTTACTTTCTATCAACACGCTACATCAATATACTTCATTAAGTTTAGATGATATCCATTAAATGGCAGGCCATATTGACCCGTTTTACAACACCACTGTACATGTAGATCGCTCTTCCCATCTTAAAATAAAACTCGAGTTCTCCCATTCTTCTTCATGGCCTCTTGATGTAGGTGCTGATTTGGAACGTCCAGCACAGCATTCAGAGCTGCAGACACAGCACCACAATCTCTTTGCTAGCTCATGGGCTACCCTATTACAATCTCTTTTAACTAAAGGTAGATGACCTTTGATAGTCACGATACCCAACATTCAGAGCTGCCGACACAGCACCACAATCAGGTTCGACAACAGGCCTTGTTCGGACTTCAGAGCAGCATCTCAAGGCCTCATCGGCATCACTGCAGACCTACATTTGATTTGTGCAAAGAACAAACATGCTTACATCTCAAACTATCAGAGCATGATAACTGAATGACAATCCTAAAAAAGTCAATTATCAGAGAAAATATAAATTATTCGACATGCCAAATTTAGATATTCAAACATTAATTCAGATATCCAAATATTAGGGAGGCAGGTGTGAAGTTTATGCAGAATTCAGGAATGTGGTAGTTAGGTGTGTCCAGGACACGGACAGACATCTTACCATGAAGCTCCACTGGGCCACCGAAGAAGATCAGGCCATTGCCATTTCTTTCGTGCTTCCAGTGCAGGATGTTTTCTTATTCTGCAAAGGTCAACAAATCATGTGAATAGGCCATAATATCTACTATTCCAAAATGGAGGAAAAGAACCACTGTCCGTGTTGGTTAAAGTGCTAAAACATAAATAACACCTCTGTCTGATTGCATGATTCAGATACTCGGTTAAATTATCTTGTAAGATATATTTTCTTGGCTGAACTATACTCAAAATGACAGCAAACGGTAAAGAAGCTTACTCATTTTGTTATTGGGACAAAAAACATGAACATCAAAAAGTGAGTCTTTAAATATTGATAAAACCTTAAACATGACTTTGTACGAAAAATGTGTAATGCAGAATCCTATCATCGCACGACCGACTGAAATCTCACTTAAGCAATCATGGAATCTTAAGGCGCATATTTCTGCAAATTCAACTTATTAAGTTTTTAAGGAAGGTGGGAATACGAATTCCACTGCAGGCTAGGACTTGACCGTCAGAGCCGACCTAGCCATTTTCGGAAGATGGCCTAACTGACGGTGTGACAAGCATGCGAAATCGTCTTGCTGGTGCCATGATGTGTTTCATGGACCTGCCTTTTCTTCCCTGGAAATTGCAGTGTGTTATATACTGGCTACTACTTTAAATGTACCATCAAATGTAGAAATATTTATGATGCATGTTCCCATCTGTTTATGAAGTTGCAGCATGCAGTTTCATGAAAAATCGTTGGATCTCAGCTGACAACAAAGCTATATAAGAATTTCATAGTGGACGAAATTAAAGCGGGTAATTAATTTATACCAAAACATACTCATGCTGACCTCGTAAAATTTGCACATGGTTCGCAAGTCGTGTTGCCGCATGCTTCACTTAAAATCAATTTTCTTCTATATCGATTCCAGAAGACTGTCTACATCAGTTTTGTTGACAAGGAAAACGTTGCATCTTGAGTGAAAGTGTTTTCTCATGAATACAATGCTTAGTTCTAATTTTTTTGTAATATAACCAATTAACTAAAGGAACTTCTGGCAACCATATAACTTAAGATGATAGTTAAGAGTCTAATCCAATGCCCAACTCTTCGTTTCGGCATTAACCAAATTACGAAATCTTTTTGGCTTGCTTGCACTGGATCTTACTATATTAGAAGGGAAGGAAATATTCCATTCAAAAACGGGAAAGAAATACATAGAAGGCTGACCTGCAATCTTCCTGCGGTGTCCACTACAATCACATTAATATTAATTATTTTTCTCTTCCACTGCGTACTTGGTTCTTTGTGTATTTTTAGCCATGGTTCCTTGCGAGTAAACTGGTACACCCACCTGTCAAGGACGGGCATACGACTCTCAACTAACTCTTGTATAAGTATTTACAGGTTATCTTGTATTGACGCCCTATTAAGATTATCAAAAACAAATAGGATCCGGGGATGTCCTCGTTTTGTACAAACAGTAGTCTTCCCTACAACTTGCAGACCTGCCTGTAGGATGACCTTTGGTGTGTGTTACATTGTCCTTCGAGGGAGAAAGGAACTTTTCAGTGGAGAAATTATTCAATTACTTAGCTGTACACAACAACAAAGTTAAACATATAAAATCATCATAATCACAATACTTACTGTAGTACAGTAACAGACATAGATTAAGGTTCATGCCTCCATCGAGAAGCTTGCGCCGGACCGCAGATCGTATCGTGGCTGCGAGGCGCCTGACCGCCGGTAAAGATGACGCCGACCTGGAGCGGCTTCATCACGATCAGCTCGGACAACGGGCACCACCGCCGTGGCGGCTGCCCGAACAGGTTGGTGAAGAGCTTGGCGATCTCATCTGCAAACAGATCGAACCCGTCAAATATAATTTCGAACCCGTCCAACCCAACAACATGGAGAGGTAGAGTAAGAGGCAGCGGTGGAGGGCACGTGACAGCGGCCGTCGGGAGCAGCGGAGGCTGGCCTCGCCTGCAGGGCGGCGGCGCCGCCGTTCAAGGTCGGCGAGCTGGCTTGCGTGGGGGCAGCGTCGGGCATGTGGGCTCTGAAGCAAGTGGAAGGCAGAGGTCTGTCGGCAGTGCCGGATCCGGCTCCGAGGAGGTTCTTGGTGTTTGCGGTGGTCGGCCTCGGCAACAACGTCGACCGAAGCCGGAAGATCGCGATGATACGGGAGAGTTGAGGAGGATCGCGTGGGAGTGGGCTATGACGGCAATTGATTCCCGTTGACCATGCCTTTTTTTTGGACGCGACTACGCGAAAGCAGCTTTGATTGGGCAAATCGGTAAGCAACTGCACTGCATGCGGTCCCTTGCGAGCGTTGGCCGGGCACGCACGGTGAGCTCTCTTCTCTACCATGCATGCATGCACAAAAAAGTCAAAAAAGCTGATGTCATCCCACATTAAATGCTAAATTCGAAAATTTAAAATGTTTTGTAGCTTACACCGCTTATGCGAATTATGATCCGTTTTCACTGTTGGACTAGTCGCGTCGAGATCTTCGAAACTAGATCCCATGTTGATATGTTCCGACAATATTATTTTTTGACCCAAAAGTTACCAACCTACTAACACGTGAATTACCGGGTTGTACCATGTAAGTTACCATCCCAACCAACGACTAATTTTTGGTTTGAAACTATATCTCACTTTTAGTTGTTCATTTCGTTTTTTTCCGAGTTTTGAAGTTGAGTGTAACTCTATCACTACTGGGTGGGTAACTCCATCACTACTTGGGGTGGGTAACTCCATCACTACTGGGTGGTAACTCAATCACTACATGGTGGTAACTCTGTCAGTCTAGGATGGGTAACTCTATCACTGCTGGGTGGGTAAGTTTCTCTGTTTAGGGTGGGTAACGGGGGTGGTAACTCTATCGGTCTAGGGTGGGTAACTCCATTTATTTATGGTGGTCATTTTATCATTTGAGGTTGGTAACTCTATCAGTATGAGGTGGTAACTCTATTAGTTTAGGGTGGGTAAGTCTGTCACTACTGGGTGGATAACTTAACAGTTTAAGGTGATAACTCCATTACTACGGGGTGTTAACTCTATCAGTCTAAGGTGGGTAACTTCATCAGTTTAGGGTGGGTAACTTTATCACTACTGGGTGGGTAACTTCATCGGTTTAGGAAGGGTAACTCTATCACTACTAGGTGGGTAACTTCATCAGTTTAGGGTGGGTAACTCCATCACTACGGGGTGATAACTCTATCAGTCTAGGATGGGTAACTCCATCACTTTAGGGTGGGTAACTCTATCACTACTTGGTGGGTAACTTCATTACTGCTGGGTCGGTAACTTCATCGGTTTAGGGTGGGTAACTCCATCACTATGGGATGGTAACTCTATCAGTCTACGATCGGTAAATCTATCCATTTAGGGTGGGTAACTCTATAACTACTAGGTGGGTAACATATCAGTTTAGGGTGGTAACTCTATAAATCTAGGATAGGATAGTCGTGGACGAAACTTAGTCGAATTAGTCGTACTCGGGTGGTCGTCGTAAGGGCATCGGTAACCAACGTGTCGTGTCTCGGTAGTCATTCACGGTCATCGTGGAAGTAGATCTTGTCGTTCCGTTCTTCGGGGTCGAAGGGGATCACGATGACATCGTGTAGAACTTGGCGTATCCAAGACGGTCATCGACCGTCGTTGCGCAACACCGGTCTTCGGGGTTCGGCATCGTGGAAGATCTTGTCGTGTCGTCATTCACGGTTATCGGGGTTCACGGCGTCGGGTTCAGACACGGAGAACTTGCGTCAGGATGGAAACGAAAAGGCACACGACGGGGACGTGCAGCGGGCTTATCGGCCACGGACACAGAGGCGTCAATGAAAACGGAGAACTCGTCGGTCCACGGTCTCGTCAGGTCGGCAGGGAACATGGCACCGGGGACGTGCTCGACAAGGCAGCGGTAGGAGGCGACAGCCGGAGCGGGGCGCGGCTGCGGGGCTAGCACGGGGAGGAGGTCGCCGGTCGGGTGAGGAGAGGAGGCGGAGCAGAGGAGGTCGGGGTCGACCGAGGTTGACGGCGGCTCGAGGCACGCCGGCATGAGCAGAGGACGTGGCCGACGTCACTCGGACGCAGGACGGCGGCGGAGGCAGCTCGAGGTGGAGGAGGCTAGGTCGGCAAATGCGGAGCTGCACGGTGGCGCGGGCTCGCCGACCAGAGGTGGGGACGGAAGGGAGAGAGGAGGAAGGGGATCGAGCGCATCGCGTGCATGCAGGAGGGAGAGAGGCGAGCGGGGAGCGAATCTCGTCCGTTCGTGCGCGATCCGACGTCCGCGTCGCGTTAGGCTAATCAGAAGCTGCTTCTGAATACATTTTCTAAAAAATATTTCGGCAAGATTTTAGTAAAGCGTTAAAATTAATTTCGAAAAATAAAAATGGGACTACAAGAATCGAACTCACAACCTATCAGGGATCTATCTAGGTCTAAACCACTTCAATAAAGCCAAGTTCTTGTCTAGTACGTTCTCTACGTTATGTTGAAGTGTAATATCTTGATCAACAACTCGCCATGACGACCATTGACAGAGCAACACCAGCAGCTTCTTGTTCCCAACCATGAACCTCCTACTGCAACTCCCAGGTCCGCCCAGACGCGCACGCACGCATCCAGTCGAGCCTCCATCACGAGCAACGGCCCAGGCAGGCAGGCACCACCAACCCGCGTCAGATCTGAGACTGGATCCCTCGATCCGTCACGCCCCAGCTCCGCTGCAACGCCTGCGCCTTCGCCCTGTCGAGAACAAGCTCCGCAGCCGCGACCAAGCTCCAGGCCGCTGCCCTGGCATCAGCCCGCTGCAAGCTCCCGCCGCCGCCCGCCAGCCGCGTCTACCGGGCTCCAGCAACACCAGGGATGGCGCGACCAGGCCAGGCTGCGCCGGCGGCTAGTCTCATTGATGCAGGGTATTCGGCGGCGCGAGGAGGGCCTCGGCGGCGACGGTGGTCCGGTCGGGCGGCGAGCAAGAACACGGGGCTGCGTCGTGATGCAATGCGGTGGTTTCGGGAGTGGACTGGGAGGAGATTGGGGACGAGCACGTTAGTGGCCCGCGATCGGACGGCTAGCGTGCCGCGTGAAGTTTTGCCAGATTGAAGCTGCTTCTGATTAGATAAACCGTTTTTTTTTTCTGTAGCTGAACTCTGTGCATGCGCGGACGCCAGGGGCGGCGGCGGACTTCGTTTGCTGGCAGAGTTTTCGTCCGCCCGTGTAAAATGCTAAACGTAATTTCGGTGGGGGTTAGTGTTAATGTTAACGGTTCGATCTAATTCGGTGGAGATGATCGTAAGGCTGTAATCGTTCTGTGTTGTTCTGTGTACATTAGCTGGGTGCGTTTAGCAAAGATAATGTTTGCTCTTTTAATAGTAGTAGAGATAGGTGCTAGTGCGTGCGTGAGTCAAGTGATTGTGTGATCGATACCCGTACGTGTATAGCTAGCTAGCAGATTGATCCATCGAGGTTGCGTCCTGCCTGCTTAGCTGATTTGTACTCATGTATTGCCGGAGTTGTACCGAGAAGTTGTGCTATGTCCGCGTATCCAGGCCTGGCTCTAAGGTTTGGCGATGTTGGCCTACATATAGGATTCGATACCACGACCTCTAGGTTCTTTTGGAAGGAGGCAAACTGCGCTAATCATCTTGTACGGTGGGATGTTTGTGCCGTTTTAGTACCCACGTAGGTTAAATACGCTATCATTAGGCGGAAATCTATTTCGGGTCATGGGTGCACCATTTTCCAAATGTCAAAAAATTCCAAAAATAAATATGGAGATAGTTCAACATATTTCATGGGTGCACAAAAAAATTCGTGGTGAAAATACACTTTGTGCGACCTGTGCAAAAAAGACAAATCCGGATTGCTACAAAAGACTTTTGTACGAGACATTGTTTTGTCTTTTTTGTACAGGTCACACAAAATGTCTTTTCACAGCGAAATTTTTATGCTAGCACTAAAAATGTTGATGCATATCCGAATTTTTTTCGAAATTTTTTGACACATTGAAAAAAAACTAAAAATGTTTTACCCAATGGGTGCATCTGCACCCATGAGCCAAAAATCCGTGTCCATCATTAGGGGCCTATATGTTTTAAATATGCGTGGATGTATATAGTCGACGTTTCCAAGGGCCCTCCAAACTATAGAGCCGGCGTCGGAAAGTACTCGACGACTGCGACATGAAGATCGGGACAAAGCTAACAGCGCCCGCCCACGAAGACCCCGCACCGACACAGCCCAAAAGGGAGTGCCGCACCACGGCCGGCGCCATCAAAACGCCACTGACGAAGAAGGTTGTACATAAAACTCAACCGGCACCTGGACCATCATCCGAAGAAAACGCATCATTTGTTCATAACAAAAAAGGAACAAAATAAAGAAAAGACCCTTCAATTCATTCTTTCATCCATCTCTGAAACCTCAATCACCTGGATCTAGCTGCTCTGCTCAGCAATAACGATTTGCCGAGAATAGAGGTCCCACTTTTTTCGATAAGGGGAATATATTAATACCAAGATGATACCATACACTCAGCATCTGCAACAAAATAATGTCCGGATCAACTCTAGACATGAAGGATGCTCACAGCCTAGAATACAAGAGGAAAAGAAAAAAAAAGAAAAAAAAACAGTCTAGACAATTAGGAGCTCATAGCAGCACTAACACCACCAGTGGTGACAACATCTAGCTTCCGAAAAAGCTTCTCCAAAACGACGCCTTCAGGAAGGTAACGTGTTTTGAACACCGTCGTCGTCCGATCCAACCAACATAGCCAGATCCAAGGTTTTCACCTTGGAGAAGGTCCATTCTCTAAATAATGCCTTCAACAAGGGAACGACAAGGAAGCCGCCATTGCCAAGACAACCACGAAGGTTCGCCTGAGGGTTTTCACCCTGGAAAACTGAGACCGCCAAGAACGAATTATGGAAGTGTGAACGTCCCCACTCGCCATGAACACTACTGAAAAACTCCGATTATCTAACACGTATCCATCTTCCAATCCGCTACGAGTAAACTCAGTAACTTCACAAAATCCCGGCTCGACTTGAGTATGCGAGATGGAACCTTCTGAGTCAATACGATCTTCTGCAAACACAAACGCAAGATCCTCCTATCAACCTCGGAGAACAACAATGCAAGGCGGACCCAAGGTGAATGGGGTGGGCACTGAAGCATGAAGGCGCCATGTGCATCATTGCAAGTCTACCCATCCTCGTCGCCCGTAGCGACGACATTGTGCTGGGAGGGAGGCCGCACGGCGCAGGCAAGGCTCGCACACAGGCCGTCGCGTCCATAAGCGGGCGGCAGCATCACGACGCGTGGTTGAGTCATTCTCTCCCTTCCTAGGCCTGACGACAGAGTACCAAAATCTTCAAGATGACGGCGGAATTCAGGTCATGTCCAAATGTGGGCGGCAGCAGCACGGCGCAAACCTCCCTGTCGAGGCTCAACGATGGAGTCCCACGAACTGGCGATTGTGGCAAGATCAGATCGATCCCACAACGGCGGTAGAGGATGCTAGGGCAAGGACAAAGCCATTATTCGATCCAGACCCATGGACACCCATGCCATCCGTACGTGCGCCAAGCGCAACACCGGCCGGAGAAGGTAGCCGTCGGGTCCAACTCCGGCGCCGCCCGACGCGGCCGTCGAAGTCGCCAAACCCTCATCTCCAAGACCGCCGCGCATGGTCCAGTCTCCGTCGCGAACGACCGGAGCCCTCCCTCCCCTATGAATGTGGGGGCCGCCGGAGAGGGAACACACAAAGGAGAACCAGAGGGCTTAAGCTCGTCTCCCCGGGCCGCCCCGAGGGACGACACGGGGGTCGGCGCGCGAGGAACGGGAGGGGATGGGGAAGAGGCGAGCAGTGAGGAGGGTCCTGGCGGAGGCGGCGCGGGACGGCGGCGTGGGGCGGTGAGGTCCCACTTGTCAACAGAATCTGAACAAACGAAGTATAAGCAGACAACAAACTCAACATTTAGCTCAACATATAGAAAGAATGTGCAAATTAGCCTAGCCATCACAACTGCATCTGCATCCACTGATCCAAATCCATGCAAATTAGGTTATTTCATCGTCAATCATAACTCGTTAACATCAATCAAACATGGGCATCAAACATTCAGGGGCATTTTCGTTTGTATCTTCTTGCGACTTTGCGAAGGGCACGTGCCTGTGTCCCCTAGGCGGCAGCACTCTCTCGCGGGAGAGTAGGATGGGAGGGTCAAGGCCGAGACTGAGAAAGGGGAGGGCCGCTCCGACGATATCTATGCAGGGGATTGGAGGCCGACACCGGCGAGCTCAAGGCATAGGATTGGATGTCGGCACCGGTGGGCTTTGATGCATGGGACTGAAGGGTGGCGTCGGTCGGTGGGATCAAAGAAGGGGACAGGAAAACAATTTGCTTGAGTCAGGGGCCCGCTGGCGAGTTCGAGACAGAGATGGGGGCCGACGCTCGGTGGAAGATACGTCGACGGAGGTCCCGAGCTACCTCGCCTCCTAAGGCCCTGTTTGGTAGTAGGGTATTTCTACGGATTAGTGGGTATTATCCCCGCCCAACCCCACATCCCTAGAAAAGCCCAAAACATTGTTTGGTACTCGTGTATTGGGTTGGTATTATCCCCACAATTCTCCACCCCTACGGTAATTTCCTCTGCTGGCAGATACGCTAGACAGGCCTCGCGTTTATCCCCGACCGAGCCAGAGCGTGGCTGCGCATCGGGCGACAAGGCAAGGCGAGCGAGGGCGAAGTATAGAGGCGGCGCATCGGGCGACGCGGCGGCGTGTGAGGCCGAGCCCAAACCTCATCGAGCGAAGAAACGGCGCACCGGGCGACGCGGTGGCGAGCAAGCCGAGCTCAACCCATCGTCGAGCCGCTCGACATCGTCGACGCCCCCGCTGTTCTTGGCAACCCACCGGCGAAGCCTCCTCCCATCGTCGGTCCATAGGAATATCTCTCGTGAAGAAGAAGCTACCTAAGCCCGCATCTCGGCCGCAGCAGCACGGAGGTGGCCGGGGATTGGGGGATTGGGTGAAAGGAGGGGTTTCACCCAATACCTTAGGGGATAATCCCCACTAACCCCCTGTAATACTCTTATATCAAACAAGGCCTAACGGAAGTCCGCGATGCCAAGCTCGGCAACCCTTCGGCTAGATCCTCTGTGACCACTCGCGACTCCTCTCCAACTGCAGCCGTCGGCGCAGACCTCACAGACCACCATGCTCCGCCTCCAAGCTCGGCAGCCACTCGCCGCACGCATCCGTCTGCCGGATACGGTTCACGGACTACAATGCAAAAGTGCCAACTTTTTTGTATGCGGGTTAATTTTTAAAATTTCCGAGGGGTTAAGGAAAAACGCGCAGCGACCGTTTGTCAAACCCCGACTCTACCGCCAGTTCGGCCGTCGAGTCCTACTCGAACTCCTCGTGGCGTGATCTCCTGCCGCGCGCGCGGGTGCATAAATACCTGAACCACAAGTCAGCCTCCGCTCCGCGCGCACGAGAAACACGGCTTCATCATCACCTGAGAGATCAGAAAGACGAACGATCCGCCGCCATGGCGCAGCGGCCGGAATTTTTCTCGGATAGCGACGCCAACACCGCCCTGTCCTTCTTTCAACACGTCAAAGTACGGTTCGCGTCTGATCCGGACGTCTACGACGAGTTTCTCCGCCACCTCCGGGAGTTCCGCACGGGCAAGACCTCCGATCGCGGCGAGGTCACGGAGCAGGTGCGCAAGCTCCTCCAGGGCCACCCCGACCTCGTCCGCCGCTTCGAAGCCTTCTTACCCGCACCCGGGCCCAACCGCGAAGATCCCGCGCCGCCGCGGCCCAGAAGGGAGCGCCGCCCCATCGCCGCCGCCGCCATCGACGTCGACGCGGACACTCGCAGAACCTTGATGTATTTGAATCGGGTGCGTAGCAAGGGAGCGAGGATGTACGACGGGCTCCTCGCGCTGCTCATCGACCTGGGGTCCGAGGAGACGGTGGACGGGAATCAAATCTACGACCGAGCCCGGGAAGTCTTCGGCTCGACGCACCGCGACCTCCTCCGCGAGTTCGCCGAGTATCTCCCGATCCCGACGGGGCGCGAGCGCGACGTGTTACTGAGACGTGGCGTGAAGAAGGAGCCACCGCCACAGGAGCACCACCATGCTCCGGCGCCCAAGCGCAAGGCCGTCGCGGTCGCCGCCGACAACCCGACCCCGGAGAAGAAACCCCACACCGACGACCGGAAGACGAAGAACCGGCGCGCCAACTCCCCCGCCGTCGCGAAGAGCGGCAGCGTCGTCTCCGCGTTTAGGGAGGCGTGGGAGTTCGAGACGACGTACACGAAGCTGGTGACCACGATCAGACGCGTCGAGGAGCTACTGAAAGAATACGAGCCGAAGAAAGACGCGCCGGCGCCACCCCGTGGCCGGCGCCACACGTTCGAGGAACTCTTTCCGAGCCGCGAGTGCCAGGAGGTGATTCAGGAGATGTACCACGTTAAGCTGGAAAAGATCCGGGAGGCGCTCGAGGACGGCGAGCGCACCGAGCTGGCGCTGAGGAGGATAGAGCGCAGGCTGGGCCAGAAGGAGCAGGCGGCCGTGAAGATGGCGATGGAGCGGCGGGACCGCGCCCGCGTCGAGGGCAGGATGTTCAAGCTCGCCGTCGATAAGGTGCTGGTTCTTCGCAAGAACCAGGCGAAGAAGATCGCCGGTGTGTGATCGCGGTGACCGTGCGTGCGCGCGTCCGGCCGGCACGGCGTGAAGTTGACCAGCCAACACTGGTTCGCTGCTGAATCTGGCACCTGGCATCAACCGATCGGTGCTCTTGTGTGTTGCAGGGTTAATGTACACGCGTTTCATCAGTTTTGAACTTGTTACGCTACTGTCAGGTGAACTCTGCTCGATGGTCCAGTTGAAGAGCGAGAGGTGTAAATATGATGAGTCTAGCCATTTGCACGATGCATCACATCAGCGATCGCGGTGGCCCGTGCGCGACGATGATCTGAGGAGGCCTGGGTGCCGAGTTTCATGGTGATCTTGTGTATGGAAGTGTATTTTCTTTTAGTAATTTCCATATTTTAGTCGTTTATGATAGCAATTACTTCAATTAGCATACGTACGTTTCTTTTTGTTACCCATTTAGTGATCTTTGTGCTCGTTTCTACTAACTAGTAAATGTGCAAGTGTAACGCCCACTAGACTAAGTCACGCTAGCACGTGCAATGCACGCCTAGAAAATATAGGTTTATAACCAGAACGCAATGTGAACCATGAATAATGGACGACAATTAAGCTCTATGCCTCTATCGACTGATCTCAATGACAACTTATACCCAAATGCCACAAAGCGCAGCTGCGCTATTTCGACGTCCTGAGCGCTCACTGGCCGAGCCGTCGGATCGAGGCGAGCGATGCCTGTCAAAAGTAAAACAGCAGCCTGACCCTATCGTCTTCTACCTCCCTCCCGACAAATTTTCTCCTGAGCTCACGCCACCGCGAGGGTGCTCCCGCAGCTGGTCTCTCCTCGTTTGCTCCGCCGTCGGCCACGGCCTGTTCCCCTCGTCGCTGGCCCGCGCTTTCCCCTAGATCGTGGAGATCCTGTGCAAGCTCCTCAACCTCCCGCCTCTATTTTCCCCGTCCCCAAACTAGCGCCGCCAGGCCCACGGATTCCGGCGCGCACGGACAGCACACCGACGGATTTCAGCCAGCCCGGACACGCACGGCCGCCACGCCAACAATTTTTGGCCGTCACAGGTGCGCACGACCGGCATGCCGACTAATTTTGATCGGCCCCTGCGTGCACGGCCTCCATCCTCCCCGCAGCAGCAGCTCCTTCCTCCCTTGCAGGTATTCAACTAGCGTGGCTTCCATTGTTGCCTTGCTTTGCCATTATAGCGACAACGAGGCCTCACTCACGAGCAGACAGTTGGTGTACGTGGCTGTTACGCTTAATCCATGTGTTGCTGGTTTGAGGCATGTGCCAAGAAAAAAGTTACCAGGAAATTCATTTGTCAGGTTGCGTACATAGCACTTGCCCAATTCTATTAATTTGTTGCCCAACCGTAGGTAGTAGTTGTTTGATTCTAACAATTTGTTTCCTAATTTTTTTAGTAGTTTAATTACGTTGCTGTGAAGTTACCTCATCACACAGTAAATTTGTTTCGCCTCGCATCGAAGTTGCTTTTAGTTGTCAAGGAGTTGCTTACCGTTATTTAGGAAGTTGTCTCATCATGCACACAAATTGCTTACTGATATCGTGAAATTGCCTCAACGCACATCGAAGTTGCTTCACCGCACACTGAAGTTGCTTTTAGCTATTGTGGAGTTTCTTACTGTTGTTTGCGTGACGAAAATTGCTTCATAGCGTACCAAAGTTGCTTTTAGTTGTTACGGAGTTGCTTAACGACGTTGGGAAGTTGCATCATCGAACGCCAAAGTCGGTTTTGTTGTGGAGTTGCTTATCGTAGTTGTGAAGTTGTCTCATAGCACACCAAAGTCGCTTCGTAGCGTACCAAAGTTGCTATTAGTTTTTGTGGAGTTGCTTACCGGTCGTTGTGAAGTTGCTTTGTGGCACCCTACGGTTGATTTTCAAAAAGCAAGTAGGACATAACTAACCATTGTCTTATAAAGTTGCTTTACATGTTTGTGAAGTTGCCTACTGCTGTTATAAAATTGTTTATGGTTGTTTTATATCTATTTTTTTCGTCACTTGCTCAATAGTGCACCAAAGTTGCTTCGTTCATAACAAAAGTTGGTTCTAAATTTTCTTAGTCGAAACCTATACAAATGAGATCTAGTTTTAAAGATCTTATCGCGAGGATTCCAATACTGAAAACAGATCTTAATTCTGACGCTCGGTTTAAAAGTTATAGCTTTTTGAAGAAAAACATGATGTAATTAATGCATCTTTACCTAATAATAAAGTCATTAAGGCTTCTTTGGTTGGTACGTCATTTTTATTTCCGATTTTACCCTTTCAGATTTATGAAATATTACCCCGTTTGCCACCGCCAACGAGAAGTACCGGTTCGGTATTCTGATGTACGAGTAAAAGAAAAAGGGTCCGCCGATGTCTCAATCGACTGAGAAAAAGTTACGTCTCAGTCGACCAATACGACAGAACGGACATGATGATCGATTCATCCATCGATCCACATGTCGGCTAGCTGGCTTGATTTGTTGGGCTTTGTTAACCATTGCTTCTTTACGGGCTGTTTTGGGCCTGCTAGTCATGTCCATTGGATATATAATATGCTTCATTATTTCACATTATTTTTATTTTCTGCCTTTTTTATTGTGTCCGACTATGCTGTGGCAAAAAGTATAACATGTAAATAATCAGAAAAATAAATATAAAAATCGTGGTTGTACTTAAGAAATGCGTATGTTTTTTTAGGAAAATATAAAAGGTATCGAAAATCGGTTGGACTTGCAAATTTCCTAAGAAAATGTACCCGGTATCTCATTTTTCAATGTAGAAGTGTTAGCGATTCAAATATAATAACAAGCCACCAAATCAAATAGAAACATGAAAACCAAAAAATGCTAGTTGCATATTTCTTCAGAAAAAGTGCAACCGGTATAAAAATCGGTTTGAGTTGCACATTTGTTCAAAAAAAACGCAACTCATATCGAAAAATAGTTGCTACTTGCATATTTAATTATTGGCCTTTAACTATATAATTAGAAGGAAAAATAGTTGCATGTTTGTCAAAAAGTAAAAAATTCAGAGAAATAGTGCAAGTCAAACAACTAAAAACAAACCAATTGCACAAATCTGAGAGAAATGCGCAACTGGTTGATTAGTTGCTCGAATTTGAAAGTACAGCTAAGCTAACTAGTTGCACAAATCTGAGAGAGAGCAACCTGGTAGATTAGGTGCACAAATATGAAATAAATGAGCAACTAAAAACAAACAAGTTACACAAATCTGAGAGAAATGTGTAACTAGTCGATTAGTTGCTCAACTTTGAAAGAAATATGCAACTAACCTAACCAGTTGCATAAATCTGTGTGAATTGTGCAATTGATCGATTAGTTGCACAAATCTGAAATGAAATGAGCAACTAACTAGCCAGTTGCACAAATCTGAGAGAAATGTGCAACTAGTCAATTAGTTGCTCGAATTTAAAAATACAACTAAGCTAACTAGTTGTACAAATCTGAGAGAGAGCAACTGGTCGATTAGGTGCACAAATATGAAATAATGGAGCAACTAAAAACAAACTAATTGAACAAATCTGAGAGAAATGTGTAACTGATCGATTAGTTGCTCAAATTTGAAAAAATTATGCAACTAACCTAATCAGTTGCAGAAATCTGACAGAATTGTGCAATTGGTCGATTAGTTGCACAAATCTGAAAAGAAAATGATCAACTAACTAGTCAGTTGCACAAATCTGAGAGAAATGTGCAACTGTCGATTAGTTGGTCGAATTTGAAAGAAATATGCAACTAAGCTAACTAGTTGCACAAATCTGAGAGAAATGTGTAATCGGTCGATTAGTTGCATAAATCTGAAAGAAATGAGCAACTAACTAACCAATTGCGCAAATCTGAGAGAAATATGCAACTGGTCAATTAGTTACACTAATTTGAAAGAATACGCAACTAAACTAACTAGTTGCACAAATCTGAGAGAAATGTGCAACTCATATCATAAAATCGGTTGGTGTTCACATTTCTCGTCAAAAGTGTAACTCATATCGAATATTGGTTGCTAGTTGCACGTTTCTCAAGAAAAAACGCAACTCATATGGAAAGGTGGTTATTATATGCACATTTCTTGTGAAAAATACAATACACATCAAATAAAAAGCGAAAAAACAATACATATAGAACAATGTCCAACCATGGTGTGGTTGAAAAATGGTAAAATATACAAGAAAGAAGGAAAGAAAAAAGAAATAAATGAAAAAGGGGAAAGAATAAATGGCCATCCACGTAAAACACACTCACCAGTAAAATATATTTTCAGAAAAAGAAAGAAAAATCATAAATAAAAATCAGGGACATCACAGAAAACGCGGCCCAATAACTATCCAATAAGGCCCAAGAAGCGGACAGGAGACAAAACGAGAAGACACGCACATGGGACATGAGACAAAACACGGAACGATCGGACAAAACATGGAACGATCGGATGGCTGAGCTGATCGATTGAGACATAACAAAAAATCAGGTACCTGAGAATTAGCAACTCCCAAGAAAAAAAGTCACCATTCGTAAACATCCCTGAGCTCTCTATCCCATCGACGCAAGCTTCCCGTCGGAACCTACTAGCGATGCGTCGCCGCTGCACTTCCCGTCTCGTCCGCTACCTCGCGCTTTCGCGTAGACTCGCCGGGCCAATCATAGCCCGCACGCAGTAAGGGCGTGTTTGGTAGCCCGTATCTGTTCAAAGATTCCCACCCCACCCAAATTTTGGGTGTTTGGTAGCCCGTTTTAGTTGCCTCAGCCCTGCCTATCGCATACGAAAAACGCCCCTCAGCCCTGCCCACTTGAGAAGCTCGAATCGAGCTTCTCAACTCAGCCCTGCCCAGATGATACGAAAAATCCCCACGCCCCCCCCCCCCCCCCGAGTGCAGCGCCGCGAGCCCCTCCACTCCGAACCGTCATTTTCCCCCTCATCTCTCCCACGTCCTCAGCCAGACAGAAAATCGCCAGACCACCTCCGCCGCCGGCCCGCCGCCCAGCCCAGCTCCCGCCCCGGCCGGCTGCGCCTGCTCCCGCCCCGGCCGCCGCCTGCTCCCGTCCCGGCCGGCGCCACCTCCAACCGCCGTCGACGCCACGGAGGAGCCCGTCCTCGACCTCCATCGCCAGACCACCGCCGCCGCCCAGCCTGCCGCCGCTGCCCAGCTCCCGTCCCGCCCCGACCGTCGCCTGCTCCCGTCCCGACCGGCGCCACCTCCAACCACCACCGACGATGCCTCCAACCACCGTCCTCGACCTCCTGCTGGCAGCCACGGACGGCCGCCGCGACGGCCAGCACCACCGCGGCCAGCACCACCACGACCAGCGTCGGCATGGCCAGAGCCGCCGCGGCCAGCACCGCCACGGCCCAGGACCTGATTGCGTTTTTTTCTGTTTACAGGGACCCAGTTGCATTTTATTTTGTATATAGGGACCCGATTGCGATTCATTTTGTATTCAGGGGTTTCTATGTAAATTTGGACCTCCTCAGCATCTCTTCTTCCATACAACCTACCAAACAATAGACGCACTCAACCCGTCTCAACAAACATGAGCTACCAAACATGTGAGAAAATCTGAACTCAACCTAGCTAGGGTCAGCCTGTATGAGTGGAGATAGCTATTCTCTACTGGCCCGGGCTACCAAACACACCCTAAATATCCCTCCCCATCGCATGGCCGCCTTGTTGCTGTCTCGATCTGCCCAGCCTCCGTCTTCCGAGCCGGCACAGAAGCAGAGCAGGTGAGAAGCCAGGAGAGGGAGTACGACCTCAGATTCGTGGAAGCCAACTGCACGCAGCGTGCTGAGAGCCTGAAGAAGATCCCGCTGATGGAAGGCTCACTGGTGGGCCTGCCCAAGATGAGAGACGAGGTGCGGACAAGAGATGACCCACACACGCAAGCCTGCGCACACGGATCAACAAGGCGCCGCAGCGCCGCGTGCCGGCGGTGGGATCCCTCCGCTACTTCATTAGGAGGTTGCGTTGCGGGAAATTGCGCCGTGGGGGCTGCTCTCGCGGCGACCGCTGCCTGTCCGTGGTGTGGAGGATCCACTCCGAAACGATCTGAGCCGGGTCAGGGAGCCGTTGGGGAGGCTGAGGACGTCCGCCGCCCATGAATCCAACCGGCAGCCGCTAACCAAAACGTATGATGTCTGCCTCGGTGCTTTCCGCGCGAGTCGAGCGGCATGTTACTGGAAGCGGCATGCTGGCGGACGAATCCAAACGATGGGAACGCATTGCCGCCGGCAGCGCTGGATGTCTTCTCCGACATGTCTGACCGGCGACCGAGGCCCTCTGTTGCTGCTGCTCTCTCCAGTGCCTACTGGACTGTTGTCGGGTGACCGGAAGGACGACGCCCATGTACCGCGAGCCTGACCCACACGAGCGCAGCGACAGTGAGGACTGAGGAGCACCGTGGCCATCGTTCACCTTGGGCAGCATTCTGACGATTAACGGTGTGCTCGTCATTTGCTTTTGCATCAATACCAGATATCGCTATTCGTCACAGTTTGGAACCGTGTGCTTCTCATGATATGTAGTTCTCGATCAGCAGTCAGTGAAATTCGTTATTTATGTGTATCAAACTTGTTCCGGTTTATGATATGTGAATCAAATCATAATAATGTTCGAATTGGTGCAAAATGGATTAGAAATCGATTTTTATTGCTGTTACCATCAATTTACATAATCGTTTTTCTCACAATATCGAACCTGTTATTTCAATTTTCAAAATATTTTCATGTCTTCATATGTCTGTGAAGTGGAAAATACATATTCAAACATACTACAAATATAATTTCATACATGTTCATCATCACATAATGGTCAACCATTTCTTTAAATTGGAATACCAGCATTTTCACATGCAAACACAATTTGCAATTAGTTGATTCCAATAACCAATTTCATAGACATCCAAACATGATCATTGGTATTGGAGACCATTTCCATTTCTCTTTGGTTTTGGTATTCACAGCCCAATTAAATACCAAAGACTCAATATTTACAACGAAACAAAAAAGTACAAGAGGTGCTCACAGAAAAATCAGATAAATACGACATTGTCTCAAGGGACAACACTCGGATGTCAGAAAAACTCAGATAAATATGACATTGTGTCAAGGGACAACACTCATATGCCAAATAATGACAAAGGCAAAGGAAAGTTCTACTAACAATTTTTATACTTAAAAGATTGAGTTATGCAAATGAGCGTAGTTTCAGTAGTGAAACTCTATGCGGACTAAAATATATTAAATACAAATCAACCCGTAGCAACGCACGGGCACATTTGCTAGTAATAGACAAAGAACTGATCACGTGGAGGACAAATTCTTTTCAGAAAAGTGAGCGCTGCACCCACCTATCTAGCGCCTGAGAGCTGTCTAGACACGTCCCAACTTATATCTTCAGCCACAACATATTTCTATTTTCTTTTGAGCATACATGGCAGCCTGCAAGGTTATATTTATCAATTTTGCTAATTCTAGCTTAGAGCCCAGTCAACTAATTAATCATTTCGTGCTGTTTTTTTGTCGCTTTGTGCCCGTTTTGTTGTTTTGTCCCGTTGCGCTCGTATGTAATGGCACCGGCAGCCTGGGCGTATAAGTGGGCTTTTTTTGTTGGGTGCGACTACACCGAGGTCAACCTAGATTTAACCAAACGCGAGGTCAGTCCGACAGCCTGGCAGACTTTCCGTTTCTGGAAACCGGGGACCCGCACGAAGACAGTAAAGGCAAGCCCTGGACCACGACCCCTCGTCCCGCAGGCGATATGGCGGGAAACCTCGATCGGTTCCCGCGCAACATGACGGCCAGATCGAAAAAACTGGGGAATTCCATCCCCGTCTCCTCCCCCACCCCGAAACCCTCATCGACGGCCAAATCGAAAAAAACTGGGGAATTCCATCCCCGTCTCCTCCCCATCCCGAAACCCTCATGAACCCTAAGCTACAAAAAAAACTGAGAAACCTAGGCAAATCTGCCAAAAACGAAGTTCCATCCATCTCCCACCCCCGCCCCCAGTTCTTCAGATCTTCCTCTTCCCCGTTCCTTCACAAATTCCAGCTGATTCATAGTTCCTAGAAACAAAATCTGGACGAAAGTTCCAGGTTACTGCAGCCAGAACTTGCATCAGCTGATCTTCCCCCACCCCGAAACCCTCATCGACGGCCAGATCGAAAAAAACTGAGGAATTCCATCCCCGTCTCCTCCCCATCCCGAAACCCTCATGAACCCTAGCTACAAAAAAACTGAGAAACCCAGGCAAATCTACCAAAAACGAAGTTCCATCCCTCTCCCACCCCCGCCCCCCAGTTCTTCAGATCTTCCTCTTCCCCGTCCCTTCACAAATTCCAGCTGATTCATAGTTCGTAGAAACAAAATCTGGACGAAAGTTCCAGGTTACTGCAGCCAGAACTTGCATCAGCTGATCTTCCCCTTCAATCCCTCCTCATTGCCAGCAGCTGTTGACTGGTAAGTAACATCCCAGATTCTCCCCCTCTTTCCCCCTCTTCTTCCTTTCTGAATTTCCATGTACGACCTGAAAACAACAAGAAGAGTAACATCCCGTTCCCAGATTGCAAAATCAGCAACTTGATTATGCAAAAAACAGCAATGTATCATGCTGTGTAAAACACAAACTAGTAACATTCACCAAAAAACAAAAGCAAGAAGTTGCATCTTCAGTGAAAATATATGCCAGCAACAAGCAAAAGTAAAAGTTGCATCTTCAGATAGGGAGAAACACGAACACCAATGTCATGTAAGATTCATAGAACATTGTGAAAAACACAGAAAGGATGACAGATTCGTGGGAACTTAGTGATGCAGAAAAGACATCTTATGTACATTGTTTTCCACTTGGACTGAACATTGTGAAAAAGTTCCATTGTTGTCATCATGGTAGTTCTCTCCTTTTCCCCTGTCTTCATATAGGTCTTCTACTCGATGTCATGATTATCTGTTCACAAAAAAGTAACATTGTTGTTAGTAAAGAAATGTCGTACAAATAACATTGATTTTTGATTGCATTTGAGTTCTATCTGACCAAAAACAAATTGTTTATGCAGTTGGTGGAACACACACAAAAATGAAGGATGTTGGGTGGTGTTTTGGTGGCATTGATCTGAACAGAATAATTGATGGGCATGGAAATGATAGAGTTGGTTAGAGTTCTGATGATCCTACTGATTTGTTTGGAGAAGGTGCAGGTTTTGCTGGTACTGATTGGTTGGAGAAGGTGGAAGTTATGCTGGTCATGTTGGTTGGCTTGGGTCTGGATATCACAATGATGGAGCTGGAACTTCAGCTGACCCTGCTCCGGGTTCCAATCTAAGTAATGTTGTTGTTCCATCAAGAACAGTACCAACTGCTGGTGCAAGTCCCGCTGGACTTGGTGGTCCAACAGCCGGTGCAAGTTCCGTTGGAGTTGGTGGTCCAACATCCGGTGCAAGTTCTGCTGGAGTTGGTGATCCAACAGCCGGTGCAAGTTCTGCTGGAGTTGGTGGTCCAACAGCCGGTCCAAGTTCTGCTGGTGGCAATCCTCTTGGTTCTGCCACATTTGGCTCGGGTGTGAGAACTGGTGTCACGCTGTCTAGTGAAGACAGTAGTAGTGATGGAGAGGTACAATCAACTCCTGAAGGTTTTGTTCCAAAAACGCCGTTTGTTGGAATGAAGTTTGACACAGTTGAAGCTGCTCTGGTGCACTACAACAAATATGCAAAGCATGTTGGCTTTTCAGTGAAGATTGAATCATCCAGAAAGTCGACCCGAGATGGAGAGAAGGACAAGAGTGTATTTGTTTGCAACAAATCTGGGAAGAATTTGGAGGTGGAACCTCCTCCTATGAAACAAAGGAACCGTACTATCACTAAACTAGCTGATTGTAAAGCTAAGATGCGAGTGAAGCGTATAGGCGCGAGGTGGGAAGTAACTCAGTTCATTGAAGAACACACACACGAGGTGATCCAGAAATTTGCTTTGAAGAAATATCTGAGATCACATAAGAGAATACCTAGAGAAGAGCGAAGATTTATTGACTTGCTGCATGATGTAAACCTAAGCTCTGGCAGAATAATGCAAATAATGGCTGAGCTCTATGGAAATATGAAGAATGTTCCATATGACAATAAAACAGTTAGCAACTATACAGCTACACTTGGTTAGGAGAACAGATTTAAGGATATCCCGCAGCTGTTGGAACACTTTGAGGAATTGAGAAAGGATGATCCAAACTTTTTCTACAAGTTCAAGCTTGATGCTGATATGAAGGTTGAAACTTTATTCTGGGTCGACGGTTCAGCGAGGGAAGTCTACAAGTTGTACAATGACTGCATATCCTTCGACACTACCTACATGACGAACATGTATAACATGCCGTGTGCCCCATTCATTGGGATCAACAGGTATGGTCAATCGATCCAGTTGGGGTGTGGTTTCTTGAGGAATGAGAGGATTCCAAATTTTGTGTGGCTGTTTGAGACCTTTCTAGAGGCAATGGGTGGGTTGCATCCTCTGAATATAATTACAGACCAAGATGTTGCAATGAAAACTGCAATTCTTGTTGTCTTCCTAGCTGCCATCCACAGGAATTGCAGATGGCATATAATGCAGAAGGTACAAGAGAAACTAGGTCCATTCATATCAAAGCATGAGGCATTGAGGAGGGATTTCAATGAGATAATTGATTATAGCTTGACGGTTGCTGAGTTTGAGACAAGGTGGTCTGAGATGCTGTTAAAACACGGTGTTGCTGACAAAGCACATTTGTTGGATCTTTATGATCTGAGGGCAACCTTTGTTCCTGCTTATTTCATGGACAGGTTTTTTCCTTTCCTGCAAACTACATCTCGAAGTGAAGGTTTCAATGGAGTCCTTAAGAAATATGTTAACCCCCATGACAGCCTCCTCCAATTCTTCAAGCAGTACATGAAACTGCAAGAACGGATAGAAATTGCTGAAGATGCTCACGAATTTATTGGTGAGGAAAGGACTGTTAGGGTATGGTCAGACTTCCCGATGGAAAAGCAAATGCTCGAGACCTATACTTTACCAATCTACAATCGTTTCCATGTTGAACTCCGCAAGATTACATCTTACAACGCTAGAGACTGTGGTGGTGGCCTGTACGAGATATTTCCGATTCAGGGCTCAGTGTTTGGTTATGACAGACGAAGTTACATGGTTGCTTGTGACTTGGCAAATGGTGTTTACAACTGCCAGTGCTGCAAATTCAGCAGGGATGGGATACTTTGTTGTCATGCCATGAAAGTAATGACGTATATTGGTGTGGTGACATCAATGCCGGATCATTACATTCTACCTAGGTGGTCACTTCCACCACCTAATATTGTTCTGCCACCCGTTGCGCCGCAGGAGAAACCAAGTGGTAAGTTGTCGAGGAAGGAGATGAGACTGTTGCGATATGGTAACCTGTGTACTAATTTTTTCAAGATAGCACTAGGCGCAGCGGGTTCAGACAAAACAAATGCGGTTGCTGAGAAACACATGAAAGCTCTTGAGAAAGAACTTGCTGATATGAAGAAAACTGCAGCGGATGCTTTGAAGAAGAAGAAGGCAAAGGCTTCTACAAGCTCTGTCCCTGATACTGATATGCCCGACACTAACACTACAGGACATGACACTGGGGTTGCCGCCAACACAGTAGCGCAAGACCCGCCATTCTCCACAACAAAAGGTAGGCCTGGTCAGAAAAGGAAAAAGAGTGGGCTCCAGCTTCAACCGTCTCTGTAGCGCCCCGACCCCAGAACTATACAGTGAAACGTTGTGTAACCGGTCATGCTACACAATCGAGGGTTACTGGGTTTACCAATCCCAGGCCAAAACTCATTGGCAGGTGTGCTCGGAATGGATCATCGGCACACAACACCTCGATCATGCCATAAGCTCAGACATCGCTTTCACGTATAGTAGAGAGACCGAGACTTGTGGAACAAACTGGCACATTGCAGACTCTATGACACAAAACTCATATAGCAACTCATATATGAGAAAGATACAAATATTACACAACAAAAGGTCACAGACCCTCAACTCATCAAGCGGAAGCGAAGTAGTGTTGTCTAGTACAACAAGATCCAAATATAGGGCCTAAGAGGCCTACACATAAATAAACCCAGCCAGCTTGCTCCACGGTCCCAAGCTGCCACCTGGGAACCCCGGACTACTAGTCGATGTCCACGTAGAACCCACCTAGCTGCTCGGTGTCGTCCTCCTCTGAAATACAAATATAAAGGCAGCAAAGAGAGACTGAGTACGATGTACTCGCAAGTTTAGTAGGGCGATATAGGCCCAATGACTGACGGAGGCTCTAAAGCTGAATAATGTAGCTATTTTGCATAAAGCTAGATTTTCATTTAAAAGATATAAAAGGACACAAGGCATCGTCTGTTCAGAATATTTTTCATAAAGGGGATAAGAGGGTAACATTTCACCTTCGGTTCTCGGCGAACCCACTTGTAGCCAAACCACTCATCTCACACAAGGCACTCCCTCGAATCACCCTCGAGGAAAAGAACCTTTATCACAAGTTGATTATGCAACCTTTAGCTGCCATATCAATTAGATTAATGTTATCTATGAGCTAATCGGCCTTTCCCAAGAGTTTGTCCATAACCGTGGACACGGATTTTCGAAAAGATTTACCCTGCAGGGGTGTACTATTTTACCCATTGGTACCGTCCGTCCACCTGATTGGCCCTCTTCCGGGGAAGGCCGGCAAGCGGGCGCGGTTAAACCTTTACCTCGCGTGAGACTATCCAAGAGTCATCTGTGGCCACAGGGCAAGTTTCCCCAGCCTATTTCAGCCCCTGCCCCATCTCCACGCCCTAAACACAAATCCTCATCAACATCATTTTCTCCACTCACACGCAAATGGAAAACCGAACTAGAGGACCCTTGGATACGCCCGCACAAGTTATTCAGTTAGTAAGGCGCCCATACACCCACCAATGGCAGCACGCTCGGTTCTTGGTTCTAGCTAAAAGCACTTTCATCCTAGGCGGCAAGAATGAAGCAAACACCATCCCCGATGGCAACTCATCCAAGCCTTTTAGCAAATAATTTATCCACCCCAAGTAACCATCATGTCCGAACAATCCACCACCATTCATAATAATGGAATTAAATCACCGGACAAAAATATATCATTTGACTAAGCATGGCTAAGCATATATAACAACAATTATATCTTAGTTTCCGGCCAACACATCAAACCTAGGGTTTATAGGAGGGGAAGCATGTGATGGTTGAGGGAATAACATGCATTCATAGGATACTGTACATCTTGAACAAAAGAGACAGTTGAATCGCATGCAATATTATGGTGGATAAAATAAGTTTGTAAAACAATTGGATGCTAGATGCCAAGAAGGTTAGGTTATCTCTTGCCTTGCTGCCGGGGCGTGTAGTACGGCTCGTCGGGGTAGGTAGCGTTAACCTCGACTCCGGAATCTATCGATACCCAAAGTAAAGCAAAGAACAAATAAATCACATGAGGACAAAGTGCATTGCACAATCACATGATGACATGTCAAATGGACGCAAAGATACCATCATTTAATTTATCTAACAAGTTAAATGGAGTTCCAAATAATTAGGCAATTATTTGGAAACACCCCATATTTAACTTAATGTCCAGTTGTCATAAATGATTACATTATTTAGAATTTGCTCAAATATGCATGGATATGACATGATTAGATAGGGTTTGTCCTTCCGATCATTTTAGTACCTCATTTGTAATTTTCAGAGCACCAATGAATAAATAGCGAATTGAATAAATAATGGAATTTAATTCATTTAACAAGTTATGAATAACATCAAATACCTATTTGTGGTCATGATGTAAGATTAGCATGGTTTAGTAGCATTTGACAAGTTGACCACATTGACATTTTATTCATAATTTTTGGATCAATATTTATCGAAATATGATTTTTCCCAATTTAGGTCTCATTTTTACCATTTTAGGAATTCTTAAAAGAAGGAGAGATTATTTATTCAAAAGGGCATGGCAATGTTCCCAAATGATAGGAAATGTTTTTCTGAGCAATTTCATATTTAACTTGCAATTTTTGGAACCTTATTTGAAAAGATATTAAAGTTTCAAATTGCCTTTTTAAACAAAGGCAAAACAAAAAGCCAGAGAGGCCGGCCTCAGGCCGGCCAGGCCGGGAGAAAGGCCGGGCACCAGCCCGAGCGGTCCGGCCTTTGGCCGGCCCAGGCTGGGCTGCTAGGCCGGGGCAGTGGCCGAACGGTCTGGCCCAGGCCGGGCGAGCAGGCCGGCCACCAGCCCGAGCCAACCGACCTCAGGCCGGTCAGGCCAGGTCCTGGCCGGGGGCACGGTGGCGGAGACGCGGCGGTGGCCGCCGGTTGATCGGCGGCGGGGAGAGGGGAGAGGGCGCGGGAGAGGGCCAAGAGGGGGAGGGGCTCACCCTGAGCTCGCGTGTGTGGTCGGTGCGACGAGGGGACGGCCGGCGGCGCCCAAATCGGGCCGGCGGAGCTCGGCCGGGGGCGGGCGGTGTTGAGGACGCCGGTGTCGATCCGGCCGGTCCCGGCTCGATTCCAGGCATCAGGAGGGAGAGGAGGATGCGGCGAAGATGATGGTCGACGTCGATCTACGAGGGGCGGCTCCGTCGGCGGCGATGTGGCGGCTAATGGCGGCGGTCGGCGTTGGGCACGGAAACGAGCTAATCGCCTAAATCGATCCGGGAAACAAGGGGAAAAGGAGAGAGGCGGGTGAGGGGAGCAGTGGCGTCCTCGGCGTGGTCCTTGACCACCAGCGAGAGCGGCAGCACGGCATGGGCGTCGGAGGAGGTGGCGGCATGGCGCCAGTGCCATGGCCGCCACTGTGCGGGAACAGATCTTTGCAAAAAAAACCCCGACAACTTTGAATTAATTGCAAAAAGGTCCTTAGCAGATTTTAGCAATTTAATTGAGGCACCAGGACATTTTTATAAATTCCAGAAAAATTCATATAAGCTTCCCTTGTCCTTTAGAGGCTTCACAAAAATTGGGGTGGCAAAATAAAAAGTTTGACTCATATTTGTTCACAGGGTTAATTGAAGGCATTTTTGATATTTTCCAAAATTCATTTATTTGGAGTATTTAAGCATTTCCAAAAATATTGAAAATATTCATTGGAGGTCCTCACGATAATACTGAAGCTCCCCATGATTTTAGTTTGAATTTTGGAAAAGCTTAGCTTGTTTTTAAAAATGGAAATTGAATTGAACCAATTTGAATTCTCAAATTTATTTTCTTATTTGACAATATTTGGAAATTTGAGAATTGGTTCCAAAAGTAAACTTGGAACCTCCTAAACCATTTGGAAATCCAAGCATGATTTGGTTTGATAAGTTGAACATTTGCATTGGTTTGGATGTTGGGAAGTTGCCTCCCCATTTCAATTTGTTTCCAAGTGAAAGTTTGAAATGGCAATTGCATATGGATGCTATGATGCAAACATGGATACAAAAAGTGGAAAAATTCTTCGTATTTTTCATTACCAAGCTGGGGCTGTTACAATTCTACCCCCCTTACAGGAATCTTGTCCCGAGATTCTAGGCTGGAGTGAAGAAGGCGGGGTATTCCTGACGAAGGCTAGTTTCTCGCTCCCAAGTGGCTTCTTCCTCGGAATGGTTGGACCATTGAACTTTTAGAAACTTGATAGTCTTGTTGCGGGTTTTCCTCTCCACTTCATCCAAGATGCGGATAGGATGCTCGCGATAGGTCAAATCCTCTTGAATGTCCAATGCCTCATGATCAACCCCACGGATTGGATCCTTGAAGCAACGGCGGAGTTGGGAGACATGGAATACATCATGCACATCCGGGAAGTTTGAGGGAAACTCCAGTTGATAGGAGAGATCTCCTCGCTTGGCTGGGACGGTGAAAGGGCCAACATAGCGGGGTGCCAATTTGCCCTTGATTCCGAAGCGACGAACGCCTCGGAGGGGAGAAACTCGAAGGTAGGCCTTGTCACCAATTTCATAATGGACCTCTTGATGGTGCTTGTCATAATAGCTTTTCTCACGGGATTGATCAGCCTTGAGATTTTCCCGAATGACACGGACTTTCTCTTCGGCTTCATTGATCACATCAGGACCGAAGAGGGACCTCTCTCCGGTTTCAGACCAATTGAGAGGAGTCCGGCATTTTCTCCCATATAGGACCTCAAAGGGAGCCATTTGCAAACTGGCTTGATAGCTATTGTTGTAGGAGAACTCGGCGAGAGGGAGGTACTTTTCCCAACCCTTGCCGAAGGAGATAACACAAGCCCGGAGCATATCCTCAAGAACTTGGTTCACTCTCTCAGTTTGGCCATCGGTTTGAGGATGATAGGCGGTGCTGAAGTTGAGGCGGGTTCCGAGAGCCTTTTGGAAGCTTTGCCAAAATTTGGACACAAATAGGCTTCCACGGTCTGAAATAATCCTCAAGGGAACCCCGTGCAAGGGAACAATCCGGGCCATATAGAGCTCCGCCAATTTAACGGAGTTGATATCCTCTCGAACCGGAAGGAAATGGGCAACTTTGGATAGACGGTCAATGACCACCCAAATGGTGTTGTTACCCTTTTGAGATCTTGGAAAACCGGTGATGAAATCCATACCAACTTCATCCCACTTCCACTCAGGAATGGCTATGGGACGGAGGGTACCGGCTGGCCTTTGATGTTCAGCCTTCACTCGGCGACAGACGTCGCATTCAGCAACATACTCGGCGATCTCGCGCTTCATGCAAGACCACCAGAATTGAGGGCGAAGATCTTGGTACATTTTTGTGCTACCCGGATGAATAGAGATGGGTGACCCGTGAGCTTCTGAGAGGATCAATTCTCTTAAGTTCCCACTCTTGGGCACCACTAAACGGTCACCGAAATAGACAACACCATTGTCATCAACCGAGAAACAATTTGCCTTCCCATTTGCTATCTTCTCTTTGATCTCGAGGATTTCAGCATCATTTTGCTGGGCGGCCTTGATTTCATCCTCAAGAGTGGATTTGATCTCGAGGTTAGCTAGATAACCGGAGGGAACAATCTCCAGATTCAACCTAGCAAATTCCTCGTGGAGAGCCGGTTGCGCCTTTTCCACCATCACGGTGTTGCAATAGGCCTTGCGACTCAAGGCATCGGCCACAACATTTGCCTTGCCGGGTTGATAGTTGAGAGTCACATCATAGTCTTTTATTAATTCCAACCATCTTCTCTGCCTCAAGTTCAGATCCGGCTGGGTGAAGAGATATTTTAGACTTTGATGGTCGGAGTAGATCTCGCAACGGTTGCCCAATAGGTAGGGCCTCCATTGCTTCAGAGCATGTACCACGGCGGCAAGCTCCAAATCATGAGTTGGATAATTTTGCTCATGTGGCTTGAGTTGACGGGAAGCATAGGTGACAACATGGCCCTCTTGCATCAACACACAGCCCAAGCCTTGGAGTGAGGCATCACAATAGACGACAAAGTCCTTGTCGGTGTCGGGAAGGACAAGCACCGGAGTGGTGGTGAGCTTGACCTTGAGAGTTTGGAAACTTTCTTCAGCCTTGTCTGACCACATGAACTGTTTGTTTTTCTTCAGGAGGTCAGTCAGTGCCTTGGTTATTTTGGAAAAGCCTCGATGAACCGGCGGTAATAACCCGCCAATCCAAGGAAGCTTCGGATATCTTTGGCGGACTTGGGAGTTGGCCAATCCAGGATTGCCTGAATCTTGTCTGGTATCACCGCTACTCCAGCAGCTGACACCACGTGACCGAGAAAGATGAGCTCCTTTAGCCAAAACTCACACTTGGAGAACTTGGCATAGAGGCGGTGATCTCGAAGCTTAGTCAAGACTAGACGAAGATGCTCAGCATGTTCTTCTTCAGTTTTGGAGTAGACAAGGATGTCATCGATGTAAATGATGACAAACTTATCGAGGTACTCGTGGAAGATGGAGTTCATCAGCCTCATGAATGTAGCCGGAGCATTTGTGAGGCCGAAGGACATGATGGTGTACTCATATAACCCATAGCGGGTAGTGAAAGCCGTCTTCGGAATATCCTCCTTTCGGATCTTTATCTGGTGGTAGCCTGACCTCATATCCATCTTTGAGAATACCGTTGCACCAGCCAGTTGATCGAATAGGTCAGTTATTCGAGGAATGGGATACTTGTTCTTGATGGTCACCGCATTTAGAGGGCGGTAATCAACAACCAGCCGAGGAACATTTGTATCCCTCTTCTTGACAAAGATGACCGGGCAGCCCCAAGGTGAGCTACTCGGTCGGATGAATTCCTTTTCTAGCATCTCATCAAGTTGCTTCTTTAATTCCGTTAGCTCTTCCGTTGGCATACGGTAGGGCCTCTTGGAGATTGGGGCGGTTCCCGGAACCAACTCAATCACAAACTCCACGCTGCGATCAGGTGGCATGCCGGGCAATTCCTCCGGGAAAACATCGGGGAAATCACACACCACAGCAACTTCATGCATTTCAGGCGGGGTGGTTCCTTCCAGGAAACATAAGCTGATCTCCGGTGAGAGTGGAGTGGCAGCGGAGGGAGTTGCGGACGAGGGTGACCAATAACTCACCAGCCCGACGGTTGGGTGGATCACGGTGACAGACTTGGCAGCACAGTCCAGGTTTGCCTGATATTTGACTAACCAATCCATCCCCAGAATTACATCTAGCCCATCTGACTTCAGTGCTATCAGCTGGAACGGAAAAGACCAATAGCCTATGGTAATCTGGACTTCCTGAGCAACCCATTTGGTGTGCCAACTAGAGCCAGGGGTCTTGACCACTAACGGGGAGTCCAGGTTCACAAAGGGAATTTGGTGGTTGTGTGCAAAAGCTATTGATATGAATGAATGCGATGCTCCAGAATCAAACAAAACTGAAGCATGGTAATCATTGATTCGAAGCGTACCCATGAGAACTCCGGGGTCCTCCTCAATGCCTTCAGCCGAGACGTGGTTCAGGCGGCCACGGCTGACGGTGGTAGCCTTGGCGGCTGGGGTAGAGGGTGCTGGTGCAGGTGCTGCGGGAGCCGGTGCCTTCTGGGGGCACTCCCTGGAGTAGTGCCCAGGCTGGCCACAAGCGAAACAAGTGACCCCCGGTGGTGCAGGCAGCCGAGGTCGAAAACCGCCTCCAGCCGCACCCAAGGTCGAAGTCGCTGGGCGAGGCGGAGGTGGCAAGTACCCGGTGGTCTTCGGCGCGGAGGGTGCCTTGGGCACAACGCTGAAGGGCACGAATACTCGGCGCTTCTTGCCCTCAGAAGAAGAGGAGCTCTGGTGGTCGGTGGAAGCTGGCCTCTTGGAAGCCTCCAGCTCCTTCCTACCTTGCTCCATGGTGAGAGCCTGGTTGTAGAGCTCCTGGTAGGAGGTGAACTTGAAAGGTAGGAGCTCGTATCGGAGACGAGGTGCGAGCCCCTTGCGGAAGAGGTATTGCTTGTCTTCGTCATTCGTCACGTCCCGAGGGGCGTAACGGGAGAGGTGGTTGAACTCCCGTCCATAAGACTGGACGTCCATGCGTCCCTGGGTCAAGTCCAGGAACTCCCTCCTCTTGAGCTCCAGGATGGGCTTGGGGATGTACGTCGCACGGAAAGCGGCGCGGAACTCCTCCCAAGTGAAGACATGGCCCGCGGCAACCATTGCCACGTGGCTCTCCCACCAGGAGCCGGCGGCTCCATCCAGCAGGTAGGTGGCGAAGTTGACATGTTCCGCCACCGGAACGTGAAGAGCGGCAAACTTGCGCTCTAAAGCCCGAAGCCAATCATCCGCATCAAGCGGTTCCTTCGCTTCAGAGAAAGTGGGAGGTTGGGACCGCAAGAACTCGGTGAGAGTGGTGCAGTCCGTGTTCCTCCGTGCACCCTGCTGCACCAACTGCGCGAGTAGATTCTCGTTGCGCACGCGGCCATCTTCAATAATCACCAGAACCTCCGCCATAGTGGGTGGCGGTGGTGGATCAGGATTGCCCTGTTCACCACGACGGGTAGGAGCCATTCTGAAGAATTGGAACAATGACATAGTTAGTAAACACCTTCGACAGATAGGATAGATCATTAAGGTCTTCCAGATATAGATATTGAAGATGGCAAACACTAAGACAGATTTAGACAATCACGGTGACAGAACGTCATCGCGGCGATATCAAACGGATATAACGGACTCGAGACATAACTGGACGGTAGAAACCCAACCCCGAGATCCTAAAACATCGACACCAAACATAAAACAAATATAGGTAAGAAATCAGAGTAGAGCGAGTTGGATGAGGAGTAAAAAGAATCCTAAAAAGGTTTTCACAACTCATTTTTAGGTTATAAATAGTTTTCAACTAGACTCGACATCGACCAATAGAAAGGGTTTCCTACAGACAGTCCTGCTCTGATACCAACTTGTAGCGCCCCGACCCCAGAACTATACAGTGAAACGTTGTGTAACCGGTCATGCTACACAATCGAGGGTTACTGGGTTTACCAATCCCAGGCCAAAACTCATTGGCAGGTGTGCTCGGAATGGATCATCAGCACACAACACCTCGATCATGCCATAAGCTCAGACATCGCTTTCACGTATAGTAGAGGGACCGAGACTTGTGGAACAAACTGGCACATTGCAGACTCTACGACACAAAACTCATATATGAGAAAGATACAAATATTACACAACAAAAGGTCACAGACCCTCAACTCATCAAGCGGAAGTGAAGTAGTGTTGTCTAGTACAACAAGATCCAAATATAGGGCCTAAGAGGCCTACACATAAATAAACCCAGCCAGCTTGCTCCATGGTCCCAAGCTGCCACCTGGGAACCCCGGACTACTAGTCGATGTCCACGTAGAACCCACCTAGCTGCTCGGTGTCGTCCTCCTCTGAAATACAAATATAAAGGCAGCAAAGAGAGACTGAGTACGATGTACTCGCAAGTTTAGTAGGGCGATATAGGCCCAATGACTGACGGAGGCTCTAAAGCTGAATAATGTAGCTATTTTGCATAAAGCTAGATTTTCATTTAAAAGATATAAAAGGACACAAGGCATCGTCTGTTCAGAATATTTTTCATAAAGGGGATAAGAGGGTAACATTTCACCTTCGGTTCTCGGCGAACCTACTTGTAGCCAAACCACTCATCTCACACAAGGCACTCCCTCGAATCACCCTCGAGGAAATGAACCTTTATCACAAGTTGATTATGCAACCTTTAGCTGCCATATCAATTAGATTAATGTTATCTATGAGCTAATCCGCCTTTCCCAAGAGTTTGTCCATAACCGTGGACACGGATTTTCGAAAAGATTTACCCTGCAGGGGTGTACTATTTTACCCATTGGTACCGTCCGGCTCACCTGATTGGCCCTCTTCCGGGGAAGGCCGGCAAGCGGGCGCGGTTTAACCTTTACCTCGCGTGAGACTATCCAAGAGTCATCTGTGGCCACAGGGCAAGTTTCCCCAGCCTATTTCAGCCCCTGCCCCATCGCCACGCCCTAAACACAAATCCTCATCAACATCATTTTCTCCACTCACACGCAAATGGAAAACCGAACTAGAGGACCCTTGGATACGCCCGCACAAGTTATTCAGTTAGTAAGGCGCCCATACACCCACCAATGGCAGCACGCTCGGTTCTTGGTTCTAGCTAAAAGCACTTTCATCCTAGGCGGCAAGAATGAGGCAAAACACCATCCCCGATGGCAACTCATCCAAGCCTTTTAGCAAATTAATTTATCCACCCCAAGTAACCATCATGTCCGAAAAATCCACCACCATTCATAATAATGGAATTAAATCACCGGACAAAAATATATCATTTGACTAAGCATGGCTAAGCATAGCTAAGCATATATAACAACAATTATATCTTAGTTTCCGGCCAACACATCAAACCTAGGGTTTATAGGAGGGGAAGCATGTGATGGTTGAGGGAATAACATGCATTCATAGGATACTGTACATCTTGAACAAAAGAGACAGTTGAATCGCATGCAATATTATGGTGGATAAAATAAGTTTGTAAAACAATTGGATGCTAGATGCCAAGAAGGTTAGGTTATCTCTTGCCTTGCTGCCGGGGCGTGTAGTACGGCTCGTCGGGGTAGGTAGCGTTAACCTTGACTCCGGAATCTATCGATACCCAAAGTAAAGCAAAGAACAAATAAATCACACGAGGACAAAGTGCAATGCACAATCACATGATGACATGTCAAATGGACGCAAAGATACCATCATTTAATTTATCTAACAAGTTAAATGGAGTTCCAAATCATTAGGCAATTATTTGGAAAACACCCCATATTTAACTTAATGTCCAATTGTCATAAATGATTACATTATTTAGAATTTGCTCAAATATGCATGGATATGACATGATTAGATAGGGTTTGTCCTTCCGATCATTTTAGTACCTCATTTGTAATTTTCGGAGCACCGATGAATAAATAGCGAATTGAATAAATAATGGAATTTAATTCATTTAACAAGTTATGAATAACATCAAATACCTATTTGTGGTCATGATGTAAGATTAGCATGGTTTAGTAGCATTTGACAAGTTGACCACATTGACATTTTATTCATAATTTTTGGATCAATATTTATCGAAATATGATTTTTCCCAATTTAGGTCTCATTTTTACCATTTTAGGAATTCTTAAAAGAAGGAGAGATTATTTATTCAAAAGGGCATGGCAATGTTCCTAAATGATAGGAAATTTTTTTCTGAGCAATTTCATATTTAACTTGCAATTTTTGGAACCTTATTAGAAAAGATATTAAAGTTTCAAATTGCCTTTTTAAACAAAAGGCAAAACAAAAAGCCAGAGAGGCCGGCCTCAGGCCGGCCAGGCCGGGAGAAAGGCCGGGCACCAGGCCGGGGCAGTGGCCGAACGGTCTGGCCCACAGCCAGCCCAGGCCGGGCGAGCAGGCCGGCCACCAGCCCGAGCCAACCGACCTCAGGCCGGTCAGGCCAGGTCCTGGCCGGGGGCACGGTGGCGGAGACGCGGCGGTGGCCGCCGGTTTATCGGCGGCGGGGAGAGGGGAGGTGGCGCAGGAGAGGGCCAAGAGGGGGAGGGGCTCACCCTGAGCTCGCGTGTGTGGTCGGTGCGACGAGGGGACGGCCGGCGGCGCCCAAATCGGGCCGGGGACGGGCGGTGTTGAGGACGCCGGTGTCGATCTGGCTGGTCCCGGCTCGATTCCAGGCACCAGGAGGGAGAGGAGGATGCGGCGAAGATGATGGTCGCCATCGATCTACGAGGGGCGGCTCCGGTCAGCAGCGATGTGGCGGCTAACGGCAGCGGTCGGCATCAGGCACGGAAACGAGCTAATCGCCTAAATCGATCCGGGAAACAAGGGGAAAAGGAGAGAGGCGGGTGAGGGGAGCAGTGGCGTCCTCGGCGTGGTCCTTGACCACCAGGGAGATGCGGCAGTGCGGCATGGGCGTCAGAGGAGGTGGCGGCATGGCGCCAGTGCCATGGCCGCCACTGTGCGGGAAGAGATCTTTGCGAAAAACCCCCCGAGAACTTTTGAATTAATTGCAAAAAGGTCCTTAGCAGATTTTAGCAATTTAATTGAGGTACCAGGACATTTTTATAAATTCCATAAAAATTCATATAAGCTTCCCTTGTCCTTTAGAGGCTTCACAAAAATTGGGGTGGCAAAATAAAAAGTTTGACTCACATTTGTTCACAGGGTTTAATTGAAGGCATTTTTGATATTTACCAAAATTCATTTATTTGGAGTATTTAAGCATTTCCAAAAATATTGAAAATATTCATTGGAGGTCCTCACGATAATACTGAAGCTCCGCATGATTTTAGTTTGAATTTTGGAAAAGCTTAGCTTGGTTTCAAAAATGGAAATTGAATTGAACCAATTTGAATTCTCAAATTTATTTTCTTATTTGACAATATTTGGAAATTTGAGAATTGGTTCCAAAAGTAAACTTGGAACCTCCTAAACCATTTGGAAATCCAAGCATGATTTGGTTTGATAAGTTGAACATTTGCATTGGTTTGGATGTTGGGAAGTTGCCTCCCCATTTCAATTTGTTTCCAAGTGAAAGTTTGAAATGGCAATTGCATATGGATGCTATGGTGCAAACATGGAAACAAAAAGTGGAAAAATTCTTCGTATTTTTCATTACCAAGCTGGGGCTATTACAGTCTCGCCCAATAGTGTGCAGTGTTTGTGGTGCTATAGATCACGATGCAAGAAACTGTCCAACAAGAATTGCAAATCCTGAGAGTTATCCTCTGCTGTCATCACTATTTCAATGAAAAAAATTGTTGGCATGTAATTTTGTAGATTTTCTTTGTAAGTTGCAGACAGATAATATGGAGAATAAAAATAGCTCCTAGTTGAGTATGAATAACTTACACTGTACTAAAGGATTAGCCTCCATGGTGCCTTGTTCTCGTGAAAATGTAGCCACTTGTCATTATAAAGCTTCCTTATGTTTGCCATGTCGTCCTGGGTGTAAACCAACGGGCATCTCCTACCATCCCATTCTTCCAGGTTTTTCAGTGTGAAGAAGCCACAGTCGTACCTGATTCTCGTGAGGAGCAAAAAAGTGAGAGCACGCACAAAAAATGGTATCAAAAAGTTTTTTTAAAATAAGCATTGATGGTAGGCGCATGTAAGATCACAGGCATGACTTACGTGTTCGTCTTATGTGGGCTTTCAATAACCTCTATCGGGAAGTTGGTGATTTTCACTTTCGAGTCTTTGTACTCGTCTGCCCACACTTTCTTGATTGATGCAACGAGCAAATGGCATGCATTGATCATCAGAGCTTCTCCCCTCCTTGCCAATGAGTCCAGGATCTCAAACCTTTCTGCTTTTATGTTCATAACTACCAGCCAGTAGTGTCCCGATGGGTCATTGGGGCTACTCCTGATAAACCTTTGTAATGTCGGGAAACATATTTATTTTTGGATGGTACATAACTAGATTAGGTTCTTATGAAGAAAAATATGTAGATAACGCATAAGAAGTTATATGCTGTGTAGAGATGTAACTCCTTGAGAGAAAACAAGTCCTTACAATTTCCTTGTGGTCGAGCCTGTTAGACCCATGAAAGGCAAAGCACCTCTTTACATCTTTCAAGTCGAATCGGCAGTCGATCAGATATGACTACATGCAAAACACATTCATGTAAGTTACACATGATAAACTGTTTATTTTTTAGATTCATCTTGCGGGGTAGTGGGGAGGAACTTACATCGATTCGCAGCGGCATGATATAGTTATTTGTGTTTTTGTTTTCTACACATATCACATGAATGCCAATCTCACAAACAGAATTGACAAGTTTCTTTGCAGGTGCTACAGAGTCAGCAAGATCCTCAAGTGATACAAAGAATATTCCAAAATCGATGATTGTTTCCTTGTTGTTATCTGACTCGATTTTCTTCCCGTATTTGCATACCTTGGTGTACAAGTCGTTCACGGCTTTGCTGATAGTGAAATCTTTCCTGGCAACGAAAGGTGGCTGCTGCAAGAAGCTTGGTTTGATGATTCTCTTCTGGTACCCGTGAGGAACGGGTGTGATGCTGGTTGAAGCTGGATCCACAATCTGTTCGGTTCCAGCTTGTGGTTGCTCTGCATGTCCTTCTGCTAAGGTACCTTTGCAATCATCCATCTCGTTTTCATCGGGTGGTGTGTCTAGGTCGAAGGAAGGTGCATCTGGCACTGATCTTAGCAGTTCCCTTTTTCTTTCACTCTCTGTGCTGTCAAAATTCAGTCTTCTGTTCATTGGGTCGTGTGCTGCAGAGCTTGGTACTGTGCATGATAGTATCTTAGCTGCGGAAACAGCAGTTGTGGGCTCTTGAGATTCCATTCCCTGCTTGGGGGTCTCTCCAACATCACTAGCATTTCTGACAACACTAAGCCTGCTTGGTGTTGCTCTTGACATTACACGTGTCGGTGACATTGTCTTCAATGGAGACTTTGTTCTTTGTTTGGCATTTGAGGTCCCTATGGCTGCTGTTACGCTAGGTTCTAACTCTTCACGGATCACTGCCCTGGTTCTGTACCTTTTTGGTGATGGTGAAGCTGTGGTATTGGTTTTCCTTTTATTTTGTGTTTCTGGAGCAAATGTTACTGACCTCCTTGCAGGTAAGTCAGCTTTTGGTTCCAACTCTTCCAGGATTTTGTTCAGCTCAATCTTTGCACTTGCTGTGACGGAATTTAAGATGCTCTCTGGTTGCTGAGCTTCCATCGTTGGCATGCTTTGAACGACTAGATCGAGAAAGTTTCTCGATGCAACAGGTGTGTCAAGGATCACCGGGGGTGTGTACATGGGTATTCTTAACTTGGGCTTCTGTAGGTCGCTACGCACGTAATCCAGGAGAGTTGGTTCTTTGTCCTCCCATTGAAGAAGGTTGTTTTGTTGATTCTGACTTCCTTCAACCTCCTCTTGTCCCTCAAGTTCATCTAGACTGTCAGATGTTGATTGGTACACTTGACGCAAGTTGGTAAGAGCACTAACTGGGATCCAGTGGCATTTTCCCTGCTCATCAACATGCAACATTTCTTTTCCATCAAGATCTGATTTGTCAAATGGACCTTCCTTCAAGTGACATGTCCCCTTCTCATCAACATGCATAACTTCCTTCCCTAATGGATCCAGGTGTTCAGATGTATCTTCCTTCTCCAGCTGCTCGCATATATCTTCCTTCTTCAGCTGCTCACGTGAATCTTCTTTCGCCGTCTGGACAAACGTATCTTCCTTCTCCGTCTCTTCATCAGCACAATAGAAGTTTTGCTCTCGAGGTGATAAGCATTCCTGACGCTCGGTGGAACTTGTTGACTTGTTCGGAACATGTACATGTACCTCTGTGTTACTTTCATCTTTGCTCTGTACAATATGTTCGCTAGCTCTTCTCTTCCGTCGTAGAAGCCTGTCATCCTGTTCATCTATTCCCTCTTGGTAAGATGCGGGCAGGCTAAGATCAACTGACTCTTCATCAAGTGAAACAGTTGTTTGTGTGTTCTCTTGCTGCTCATTTTCACAATTGAAATCTTCGTCTGGAGAATCAAGTGACTGTTGGAGCTCTGTGGCTGTGGCATCCATGTTGTCAGTGGAAACAGGTGGCTGTGTGGCATCCATGCCGTCAGCGGAAACATGTAGATGTGACACATCTGTGGCATGAGTGTTGATTTGAATACTGTCTGTTGACTTTTTTTCTCCCTTCTCTTCTTTTGTTTCCTAATCTTCTTGGTTGGTCTGAATGAAAGCTTCGTGACAAGCATCTGCAGACTTGCTTCAAAGCTCTGACATGCTCCTTGAACTGCTTCTTTGTATGTTGTTGTTTCCTGATTGGACAAAAAAGGTGTATATATATTAGTATTATCGTACACCTATGAAACCACCTTGTTGTCCTATAATAACAAAAAATGCTTCTTGATCTGATGGTTCTTCTTGAGGGATGGAATTTTGGAACTTACTTCTGGTGTTCGATCTGATGGTGCATGCTTCTTGATGAACATGTCAATCTTCTCCTCATCAGAGAAAAGAATACTCTGATGTGTTGGCTCTTCTTCTTGACGCGTTGTTCCATCACTATGACTTAAATTTCTTCTTCTTCAACTGCAGTGGTCCTGATTGTTCCATAGTCTGCTTCAGGCATTGGTTCTCCTTGGATTTCTTCATCTTCTAGTTCTGGGGTGTTGTCTGTTCCAAGGTCTGCTCCAAATGCATCTGAACTTGCAAATTTAGACTTGAGCTGTGGGATAATTTGGATAAAAATAATAACTTATTAATTTGTCCCCACACTGGAACAAAGGAGCGATTGAGCAGAAAAATTAAAAAAATGTAAACAGCACCATGGATTGTTATATTCACTGGCCCATTTTGATGGGACCTAAAACCCACGTACCGGTGCCAAGCCAAAAGTTCCATCACTTCTTTGATCTTGACTGATGGCTTCTTTCACCATAGCGTTAGTCCATACCAAAACTCTGATGCCTTTACTGCTGACCTTCATGCCTTTTAGTTCTAATGAATCTAGATATTTGACCTGTCATACAGATGAGATCAAAAGATCTGCTTCAGTATCGTAAACGGATGTGCTCAGCTTATTGCAAAAAAGGAAGTAGTTAAGAAAATTATACCATTAAGAACAACATGCATGACTTCAAAATGCCTTGATCATCTTTCGATTTTGCTGCCTTGAGAAGCATCATTATCACAAACTTGCACATGTTCAGCCTATTAGCGTGCTTGATGTTGACCAATGAAGGGTACAACCTTGGACTGATATGTGTACCAGTAGTTGGTGCTAGTACTGAACACATTCCATACATGATGAAAAGCCTGAGGTAAGTACTGTCAGCCTTCTTCATCCCAGCGAGATTTCGCTCTAGGTATGTGATTGTGGGCTGCTGCTGGCTCTATTTCCCAGTTGCTTTGTCATAAAAGTGATAGCATCTGCATCCAGCTCGTACCTGACATCCAAATCACCTCGTGGTATCCCTATTACCTCCTCAATAGAGACCTCTGTGATATCTATTGGCCCTCTACCTAGGAATACCAGCTTGCATGTGGTTGCATCAAAAGCTTCCAATAGGAACTTGCATAATTCTGGCTGTAGCTTCGAGCATCTGATGTCTACCAGTCCAGGATAACTCCACTTTCTGACCAGGGTTACTTGCTCGGGGGTCATGTGTGGATACAACATGACAAGCTTCATTGGAGATCCGCGTTGAAACAACTTCTTTGGAGGATTTTTCTGTGATATTTGACACAAACCAAAAAAGAGAGAAAAGGATGAGTTTTGTTGTTTCAGATGGTATAATATGTTTCAGAAATGTAAAAAGTAACTCACATCGGTAGCATTTGCTTGCTCATCATTGTTGTTAGCTTCGATTTGAATTGATGGAGAGAGTCTAGCAGTTGGGGAGCGACGAACATTCAATGTAAGTTTTCTGCATAGTAAATTGAATTTTGAATGACTCCTATGTGCTCTGTTTTTTTTGCTGCTGCTGGACTTTGTCATCTCGAAAATGCTGAACAAAAAAAAGTGGCGAAACGTCCTAATGTGAGAAAGAGCAGGATATATGAAAACACACACACACACACATACATATATATATTGTGCATCAGCAACATTACAGAAAATAAAACATACAAAGTATCATACTAAAGATAACATGTGAATACGGCGGCACATATGTGCGTTACTACTACATTTGGAACTATTGTGGTGACATAAAACTAAGCCCTAGTCTCCCAGGTGATGCATCCCTCCTGCTGGCCCTCTGCCCTGCTAAAGACGCGACAATTCACTGATTTGTCCTCCCACCTCTCCAACATAAAAATTCCATCTGTAACTTCCTGGATAGCAAAAAAGGCTAACTAAATGGACATGTAGATTAAACGCTTCAATTTTAAACAGTTCAATCTATAATTCTTAGGTTCCAGATACTCCAAACATGAAAATTACACATTATGTATGTGGATGTTACAAAAATAAAAACTACATATATCATGGTTCGAAAACTTCAATTTAAACACTTGAATTGCTTGAACACATACATGTCAACCACATGATTAAAAGTTCCATCTATAAAAAACTTAATTCCAGTTACTCTCATCATGCAAAAAAAATATAGATGTTACTCTCCCCCGCATCACCATATGAAAAAGTACATTCTACCATGATACAAAACTTCCATTTAAAACACTTGAACACATGTAGAGGATGTTACGGATAAAAACTACATCTACCATGGTTAAAAACTTCAATCGAAACACTTGAAATTGCTAACACACCGACATGTCGATCACACAGTTAAGTTCCATTCATGAAAACTACATCCACATATGAAAAAGTACATTCTACCATGATACAAAACTTCCATTTAAAACACTTGAACACATGTAGGATCGCACGGGTAAGTTCCATTTATAAATTCTTAGGTTCCTGTTACTCCAATCATGAAAATTACTCCAATCATGAAAATTACACATCATTTATGAGAATGTTACAGATAAAAACTACATCTACCATGGTTAAAAACTTCAATCTAAACACTTGAAATTGCTAACACACCGACATGTCGATCACACAGTTAAGTTCCATTCATGAAAACTACATCCACATATGAAAAAGTACATTCTACCATGATACAAAACTTCCATTTAAAACACTTGAACACATGTAGGATCCCCCCAGTTACTCTAACCACATAAAACACAACACGCATTTTGATGTTCTTCCCCACTGGCAGAACAAATCTACATCTACCATGGTTAAGTTCAATCTGTAAGTTTTAAGTTCCAGTTTACTCTAAACCAAATAAAACACAACATGCATTTTGGATGTTCCTCTCCCCCCCCCGGGCAGCAGATAAAAATGTACATCTATCATGGTTAAGTTCCCATCTGTAACTTCTAAGTTCCAGTTACTCTAACCCTAAGTTCCCATCTGTAACTTCTAAGTTCCAGTTACTCTAACCCTAAACACATTAGAGATTGTTATTAATTACTTCATGCATAGCAAAAACTACATCTATCGAATACACCACAGGATCATCACGGATGAAAAACACAGAAACAAAAACTCGTTCGATTACTCGAGGTGTGACACATGAATGTAGCATCGTTCTCAGTGTTCAAAAGCAAAAACCCTATCAGATGGGGACTAACCTGGTGTCTCTGGATGGAAGACGACTTCGAAATCGAACAGAAACCTCTCCCTCGGAAGCAAGGAACTAGCCGAAAAAAAGCATTGCCCCCCGTCCCCCCGCAGTAGCCACGCAACGAGAAGAGGAACAATCCCCACCACCCCATCAGGTCCTGACCTGCAAACGCCGCGCCGCGCAAAAATGACTCCTCAAAATGCGAATCCGGCAACGAGCGGGACAGGAGGATGGGATTTACCCTTCGACGAAAAACGACTCCTCAAAATCCGCTCGAGCGATCTGTCGTCTGGTCCAAAAAGCCCCGAAAAGCGGAAGATCCCCGTTGTGCGTCGCCGGCGGAGGAACACGCGCTGGCCGTCAACCGGGGACGGCGAAAAATCGGTCACGATTTGGAGGGGAGAGAGAGGGAGGAGGAAGACGATGGCGATGCGGGGAGGGGAAATGAAGCTTATCTCTCCCCAACGGGCACGGTTATCGAAATTTAAAATGCCCACTACGCGTACACGACGTCATGTCCACGGGGGACCGGCACAGGAGGCACGCGCCGTAGGATCTTGATCGCTCGGCCACGACGTCCGACCTGGCATTTCGCCAGAACGAGGTCAGTGGATAAGTAGAAATTGCGTTTTTTGTTTTGCTTTTCTTCTTCAAGTGTGACGTCTAGGCCCTTTTTTTTTTAGACTAATACTTGTATTCATATTAAAACGGAGCAGTACAGGGGAAAATACAAGCAAAGAAAAACAAGGAGAAAAACAGGGCACGCAGCTGCGACGCGCCATCTTCAACCATGGGATCCTCCAGGACGCCCGAACTCCTCCGCCGCCGGCGACGAAGAACGAAGCCCCCGGAGATGATCCAACAAGGGGAGCGAGGAGCCCTAGTCCGAAGACGTTGATGAGCCGCAGGAGCCACCAGCTCCGACGAGCTGGATTTGAAGTCGACGAAGATCCATCGGCCGGGGACCACCCCCAAGCATCCTCCCCCCCAGATCCGGGGCCTGTGCCACTCCACCCCCACGGAGGTGGCCAGATCTTCCACCAACACGCCACCCTCCCACGCAGCAGCCGCCCCGCACCTCCTCCACCGGTCTTCTATACACCCGTCACCAACCCGCCGCCGCCGCCGGACAAGCAGCGGCAGATCGGAGACGCAGCTGCAGCCAACCAGCGCCGCCGAAGACGACGCCGCGGAGGGGAAGCCGCAGAGCCGCAGAATGATGACGCCGGCCACCCCACCTCGGCCGCGCCACCCTGATGCCCCTCACCTACACGCCGGAGCGCAGATCTGGGGATTCCCCATCCTCCCGCCGCCGGAGCGGCCGGCGGAGGGTGGGGAATCCCACAGATACGCCGGCGGCCGCCGGGAGAGCCTGAGTCGCCTCCGACGTCTAGGCCCTTAGGCATGTGTGTGTGTGTGTGTTTTTTTGCTACATGCAGATCACTTTTGTTTTGTGTAGGCCTAGTATTTGCATTTTTTTTGTGCATAATATTTCTAATTCATTTTTACGTTTGCACGTGTGTCACGACTAACTATGCAACAGGGATTTTTAGTTAGAGTTAGGGTTGCAATTGAGATTTTTTAGTTTTCCCGTATGGTTTAACCAAATATTTTAGTTGTAAGTGGGATTTCAACTGTGTTTTTCCTAGTTGCAAATCTGGTTGTAAGTGAGATTTATTTAATTGAAAAAGGTTCTAAACTGAGTTTCTTTCGGGTTCGAATCGGGTTTGCAATTGAGAATTTTAATTATAAATTGCTTGCAACTGAGTTTTCTTCTAGTTGCAAGTCGGGTTGCAACTAAAACAAACTCAGTTACAAGTTGGGTAAAAAAATTAAAAAATCCAGTTACAAGGGAAAAAACATTCAATGTAAGAATGATCAAAACAAAGTCAGATGCTCATATATAACCAACAACAATCTAAGTAAGTATACATGTATTGCCTCCCCGTAGGGCCTTGACACCGGCGAGGAACCATTGATTGCAGTGGCTTTAAAACTTCATTCCCAGATTGGAGAGGTGTGACCTCTTTGTTGAAGATGTTCTTATTTCGCTTCATTCATGTATACTGTGGGTTTAAATGGATGCGCTTTGACTCCTGGCATCATGTCCAGGAGGCAAGAGTCCAAAGTGTTCGCCATAAATTGCAGACAATTTTAACAACACAGTGCATCGTTCTATTGGTCTGAAATCTTAATATGGGAGACATCCTCCCTCTTAGGGAGCAAATAAATGTGTGTAGAGTTAAGTAGATGCCAACATCTTCCTCGTAACGTAGTGCAAAGNCAGAGTGATCTTGGCCTGCAAACGAGAAGAGGAACAATCCCCACCACCCCTTGACGACCTGCGCGAGACATTTGCCGCGCAACGAGAAGAGGAACAATCCCCACCACCCCTTCAGGTCCTGACCTGCAAACGCCGCGCCGCGCAAAAACGACTCCTCAAAATGCGAATATGGCAACGAGCAGGACAGGAGGATGGGATTTACCCTTCAACGAAAAACGACTCCTCAAAATCCGCTCGAGCGATCTGTCGTCTGGTCCAAAAAGCCCCGAAAAGCGGAAGATCCCCGTTGTGCGTCGCCGGCGGAGGAACTCGCGCTGGCCGTCGACCGGGGGACGGCGAAAAATCGGTCACGATTTGGAGGGGAGAGAGGGAGGAGGAAGACGACGAAGATGCGGGGAGGGGAAATGAAGCTTATCTCTCCCCAACGGGCACGGTTATCGAAATTTGAAACGCCCACTACGCGTACACGACGTCATGTCCACGGGGGACCGGCACGGGAGGCGCGCGCCGTAGGATCTTGATCGCTCGGCCACGACGTCCGACCTCGCATTTCGCCAGAACGAGGTCAGTGGATAAGTAGAAATTGCGTTCTCTTTATACAACTTGCGGTTGAAACATCTTGTCATGGATACATCAGCTCGTACAGAACCAGATAGAAAAAAAAACTTCCATCACGGTACGATGCACTGATACACAGGCTAAAACTAAGGGAACTTTTACTGTACCCCGAAATAAATTTGGGCCGTCCATTTTTGGTGATCCAATGGCTGCTGTGCGCTGGTCCTCCAGAATTCAGCCCACGGAGTACCGGCTCGAAATCTCAGCCAAGCAGGCGGAGTACCTCGACCGGAGGGGTAAAATGGTAATTTCTCCTAAAAAAATTAATCCGACCAGTTAGGGTGTGTTTGGTAGCCCGTATGGGCTATCTCAGCCCATACAGGCTGAGTATAGCTATGCTGACAAGATACAAGTGTGTTTCACAGTGTTGTGTTTGGTAGCTCGCATGAGCTGAGCCGAGCTGTGTTGAGCTATTGTTTGGTATACCGTATGATTAGAGCCAGGCCAGAAAATTATAAAAAGCAATTAGGTCCCTGGATAGAAATAAAAAAGCAACCAAGTCCCTAAACAGAAAATAAAAAGCAATCGGGTCCTAGGACCGTTGGGCTCCGGCTCCGGCGAGTGGAGCCGCCGCCGCCGGCGAGCCCCATGCCGCCGTTCCACGCGGTCGAGCTCCTCCTCCACCTTGCGCGCCGCGGTCGAGCTCGTCCTCCTCCAATCGCGTCGTGGTCGAGCTCGTCCTCCACCTTGCACACTGCGGTCGAGCTCGTCCTCCTGCAATTGCGCCGCTGTTGGGCTCGTCCTCCACCATGCGCGCCGTGGTCGAGCTCGTCCTCCTCCAAACGTGCCGCGGTCGAGCTCGTCCTGATCTGCTACGCGCGAGGGGAGGCGGCGCCAGCCAGACGCGGGGAAGGGCGGCGGCACAGATCCGATTGGTGGAGCTCCAGATCGAGCTCCGGCGGCGGGCGTCGGTGGAGCTCCGGGTGGCGGCTCTGGGAGGCACGCTGGCCGACGGGGGAGGTGCGCTGGCAGGGCTGGCTCGGTGGAGGGCGCGGGAGCACGGTGGAGGGTGACGGGAGCGATGCAAAGAGAGAGAGAGGAGCGGGGGAAAATGAGAGCAGTTTTCGGTCGGGGTGGGAGGCTCGCAGCGCGGATGGGTCCCACGCGTGGGATTTTTCGTATGAGATGAGCCGGGATGAGTTGAGAAGCTCGATCTGAGCTTCTCTCTTCGGCAGGCGCGTTTCGGGGCGAGGTGGGGAGGGGCTCAGAGGCACCGCACAGGCTACCAAACAAGAAAAAACGGGGTGAAGGGAGAATTTCTGAGGGCAGCCGGGCTACCAAACACGCCCTTAGTATCATTTGGCCGGGGGTATTTCGGTATTTTGGTCTTAGTCAACCATCCTTTCTAAATCTGAGAAGAACTGGGCGATTCCGGCGGCGCTAGATTGGAGCCCGGCGTAGAGGGTGATGAGGTGCGAACGGCCGGCTGCCTGCGTCGGCGGTAAGGGGCGGCTCCCTTCGTCACCGAGGTGGGAGAAAGGGAGGAGCCGGCCGGGGCTACCGCGTTGCGGGCGGCGAAAAGGGGTACGGATGGCGAGCGGCTATGGCGGCCATCTGCGAGGTCGAGATAGGGAGGAGCACGGTGGGGAGATCGCGTTACAGGTGCGGAGCGGATGTGGCGGCCATCCCCCCGCAGCCGTGCAGGAGCGCAGAGCGCTGACGCTGACGGAGGGGCTGGAGGACGGGCCGATACTACAGGCAAAAGGTGAGTACGATGTGTTGTTCTTGATTGTCTTGATTGCATGCTGGTTCTGGTAGAGTAGTACAGTACGTTTCTGACTTGTGGGAATTTACACGTAGAAGGTAGATTCCCTTAAAGCTGCCAGTAGATGCATCTAATAGAAGCTTGTCGATTGATCATGGGCAACGTGAAACCAGGACACATAGTTGACAGATTCTTAAAGAGGTGCAACAAAATATTCTCAGTCTTAGATCAACTCTTGACCTGAATGATAGTGCCATATAACAAATAACCCGTAGTCTAACAAAGCTTATTGTAGTAAAGGTACCCAGGAAAATAAATTTATGGCCTAACAGGAACAATATATATTTGAAGTAAGATGGTTTGTTTTTCCTCAAGGCTGATCTACTCTTCAGAAGTCGAGCTCATGGGAACAACTTCTTCTTGCCTTTTTCTTTTTTTCTGAGAATTACGTGGAGCAGGGAGTTGCGTCTTGTTTTATTGACATCACTTTTCTTACTTCAATCTTGTTCTTCCCACTGTATAGCATGTCACATGGTAGGTGCTTCCTATCAATGCCTACATTATTCTGCATACGAATGGTGAAGAGTTAAAAAAATCCATAGTAGTAAATTTACGATTGCAAGTAGTAATTATTGGCTTATTGCACACCTGTGTAAATCTTTTGGATAGTTTTTTCCCTGTCCAAAACTCTATGAACCTAAGCGCGAACAGGCCACATGAGCTCCTGCATGTAGTAGCAAACGTATTAGGATGCATTAGTCGTTAGTTATGAAATCAGATTGGACAAACGTGGTGGATGTACGTACCCATCTGTTTGCCTTGGGAGATTGTCAATAAGATTTCTCGGCCAGAGGTGCACATCATAGTCTGGCCACTTGTGTGTCTTGGAAACTTCAGTGAGAGTTTCCTGCGCCATCCGTAAATATGCAGCTATACCTTGAAGCTGCAAGTGTATTTTCCTTGTCAGTAATGAATAGGATCTGCAAGCTCTAAAATTATTTAATGTAGAACGAAATTATAAGCTGACCGTAAAATCTAGTTCAGTTCGTGGACCCATTTCAGGAATTGAATTCAGAATTTGGATATCTCTGTCCCCTGGATTTATGACTGCTACGTACCAGTGTAATCCACGGTTCATGACTAGAAAAATCTGCATGAATGTAGATGTGAGATTTTGCAAGAAATAACTAATATTGAAATTTTAGTATGCACATAATTTAGTTAATTACCATGTCATGCATAAGGTAGTCAACTACTTTATTCACCCAACGCATCTTCTCCATTCGTTCTAGCCTGTCTATGTATTTGTTTGATATGTCGCTTGCGAACTTCCTAGCAACATGTGTTTGCTCGATGAACACACTTTTTCCATCTCTTCTCTCCATTAATCCCTTTCCAGAGCGGTAAATGTGGATGGCCGCATCAATAATCTAGCATTGCATGTAAGAAAATATATGGCTTAGATTATATCCTTAATCCAGACGTAAATAGTTAATAATTTACTTACCAAGCAATCGACATATCTTTCCGCACCATCTTCAAGATCAGCTGTCAGGCAGTTTAATGCCTGTTTGTTAAGAGTTATATCCTCTATGTGGATCAGGTGCTTAGAATCTCTACAGCTGTTTATCCATGCGATTGTTTTGTCCCTGTCTTCTGCATTTAGTATGTGCACATTTAGATTGTGCATTTGATATACATAGTGCATTTTTGTAAAAAAGATAGTGGAACATTCGATAGAAATTACCATCCATGTCCTTTTCCTTTCGACGTTTCGTCTTGTCCTGTTCGTAGTACACATATGATGTATCTTCGACTGATTTTGGTTTCCTGCTCAATGGTCCTCGCAGTCGTTTTGCAATTGTGTTGTTTCCTTCATCGCTACCATTGTTTTCATCACCGGCAATATCTTCCTCCTCGACATCGCCATGTGGTGCGTTAGGTCCGTTGTGCCATGCGCATGCTTCTCCAACCGTACAGTAGGATTTCTACAACATCGGAGAATGAGATTGTAATTTCATAATTTGTATGTAACTAAGGAGTAGGTTCAACTAATTTTAACTTCAAAATTACCTCAATTTCATCATCTGGTATCTCTGGCAGAATGAATGCCTTATCCTGCATGTGAAATATGTCATGCTTGAATTTAGACGAAACCTGCAATATATTAAGGTGCATATATGTACGAATAGGACTTTACCTCTAATGCATACATAATACGTCGTTGGTTTTTTATTAGTTTTTTAACCTGGAGTTCCAAGTCGATCTGACCATCTCTTTGTGGCTTGAAGTGCTTATATTCATCATTATACTCTTTTGCAGTGAACTTGCTGTCCAAAATTTCTACCTGTCGCAGAATCTGATTAATTATGCGTTTATCCTGTGTAAAATGCTGAAGATAGTGAGAAAACTGTTTTCAAATTGCAAGGATAAAAGAATAAAGTTATGACAGGCTTGTTCTTCGGAATGTGCATACTTCAGGGTTAGCATTGATTGGTCTGTGCATGACGTATTCTACTTCGCTCATTAGATGGTTGATAATCTGTTAAGAAAGACAAAATTATTGTTACTCCATGGTAGCAAAGAAAATAAGTTTTATAAATGGTGTAACTAGCATTGAAAAAAACTTTTAACATACATCTCCTACTCCAAATTCGACCTTCTGTCTATTTGTCGCCTTCTTCTCATCCCAAAATTGAATCAAGGGCTTTTCACGGCGAGAATAATCAATGTCTACACCGTGCTTAGCTAAGGTCACATAAAACTTCTCCCAGTACCACACCTACAACAGTAGGCAATCGAAATAATTAGTATATACATACAGAATATCCAAAGATTACATCCTTGCAAGGAAACTGAGGCTTCTCAGAGCCAGTGTTCTGTCGGCCGTTGGATTGAGCTTCCAAAATTATCTGAGCCGTCCATTCCTAGCATTCCCTGTTTGGCCGGTCAAGTTCTACTCGCTCGCACCTATTTTGTGTCGCTGCTACTGGCCCTTTTCTTTTGCGGACCCAGATGGCAGCGTGTGGGGTGGTTTGTTTCTCTATGCTTGGTCTTCGACCGCTTCTCAGGTTGCGGGATTGGCCATCGACCATCCTCCTAGGGTTTCCTGGTTGGCCGGCGCTGCGGGGGTGATTCGGAAATTTCGCGTCTCGCTCTCTCAGGCTCCATCTCGCCGTGCTGCCGTGGCGGACGATTCTTCGACGACGGGTACATCTACAGGGGAGCTGGGTCCTCCATGGCCGCATCTCCGTCGGCCCGGGTCGCATATGCCCTTGCTCTTGCCCTTTATCTTTCCTCTCCGCTGGGAAAGGGCTCATTGCCTTTTCACATTGGATCTTGCTGCCTCGCCTCGCCTCGCCTCCTCACATTGGATCTCGCTGACCGCCGATTCGGGAGTCTAGAACCGCCGCGACGCCCGTTTGTCTGGAGCAATGGCACTGCAAGGATCCGTCGCTGGTTGAGGTATGCGGTGCGAGGACCTCTATTCTTCTGCCTGTTTTGCGTTCTACCTGCTCTTAGGTTCGATCTACCATCTCTCCTCTCCGCACAGATCGTCCTCGCACGCTCGCTGTCGTCTCCTCCGCTCCCGCCGTCGTTCCCACCGCCGATTCGGTTGCCGCCGGCTCTGTCGCCGCGCCCCGCCGTTGAGCCGCCACGGTCAGGAGAAATGGCGTCGCACGGATCCGATGCTGGTTGAGGTATGATACGGTTGGATGCACCCTTTCGCGTTGTGCCTGTTCTTATGGTTGATTCGACTGATTTTTTAGCACTTCCGTGGCCTTCTTTTCTCTGCAGCTGCCGTGGTGACTTTGCTCAAAGGTTGGATCCTTATTGACCGTTGGGAGCGTTGGTTTGAGGTGACTGTGGTAAATCTTTTGGCTGTCATTGCTGTAGTTTACCATCTATCCCTTCTGTCCATGCGTACATGTAGTTTAGCATCTATCCCTTCTGTACATCATCTATCTCTTCTGTACATGCGTACATGTAGTTTACTTAATCTTCAGGTTCATTTAACAAGTTACTCAGTCACTATATACTCAATAAAACTGTTGGCCCATTGAATAAATTTTCGTTGATTTGATTCTCTTCCTATTCTGTGTTAATTTACGTTCTTTTGGATGGTGTGAAAATGAAATCCACCTAAGCTTATTCTGTACTTTAGCATCTATCCCTTCTGTACATCATCTATCCCTTCTGCACATGCGTACATGTAGTTTACCTACTCTTCAGGTTCAGTTAACAAGTTACTCAGTCACTATATACTCAATAAAACTGTTGGCCCATTGAATAAATTTCTTTCATTTGTTTCTCTTCATATTCTGTGTTTATTTACGTTTTTTTTATGGTATGAAAATGAAATCCACCTAAGCTTATTCTGTATGTTGATATGTAAATATATGCACCTGGTTGTCGTATTACTTGCGCGAGATTCTGATGATTTTAACAATTCTTAGGTAGTTCTGCTTTCCATGGGAAAGTACTTTTAGATAGTTCTCAGCTCTTTAGCTCTCTTTGCCATTTTACCTTTACATTCAGATTGTATTTGGGTAGGAGATTCACTCAGAATTTGTTCAATGTCTATGTCTAAAATTATTTTTTCCTCTGCACTTAAGATTTGCTGTTTCTAGGCAGTAACTGTTTGTAGAATCTAAAGATTACATCCTTGCAAGGAAACTGAGGCTTCTCAGAGCCAGTGTTCTGTCGGCCGTTGGATTGAGCTTCCAAAATTATCTGAGCCGTCCATTCCTAGCATTCCCTGTTTGGCCGGTCAAGTTCTACTCGCTCGCACCTATTTTGTGTCGCTGCTACTGGCCCTTTTCTTTTGCGGACCCAGATGGCAGCGTGTGGGGTGGTTTGTTTCTCTGTGCTTGGTCTTCGACCGCTTCTCAGGTTGCGGGATTGGCCATCGACCATCCTCCTAGGGTTTCCTGGTTGGCCGGCGCTGCGGGGGTGATTCGGAAATTTCGCGTCTCGCTCTCTCGGGCTCCATCTCGCCGTGCCGCCGTGGCGGACGATTCTTCGACGACGGGTACATCTACAGGGGAGCTGGGTCCTCCATGGCCGCATCTCCGTCGGCCCGGGTCGCATATGCCCTTGCTCTTGCCCTTTATCTTTCCTCTCCGCTGGGAAAGGGCTCATTGCCTTTTCACTTTGGATCTTGCTGCCTCGCCTCGCCTCGCCTCCTCACATTGGATCTCGCTGACCGCCGATTCGGGAGTCTAGAACCGCCGCGACGCCCGTTTGTCTGGAGCAATGGCACTGCAAGGATCCGTCGCTGGTTGAGGTATGCGGTGCGAGGACCTCTATTCTTCTGCCTGTTTTGCGTTCTACCTGCTCTTAGGTTCGATCTACCATCTCTCCTCTCCGCACAGATCGTCCTCGCACGCTCGCTGTCGTCTCCTCCGCTCCCGCCGTCGTTCCCACCGCCGATTCGGTTGCCGCCGGCTCTGTCGCCGCGCCCCGCCGTTGAGCCGCCACGGTCAGGAGAAATGGCGTCGCACGGATCCGATGCTGGTTGAGGTATGATACGGTTGGATGCACCCTTTCGCGTTGTGCCTGTTCTTATGGTTGATTCGACTGATTTTTTAGCACTTCCGTGGCCTTCTTTTCTCTGCAGCTGCCGTGGTGACTTTGCTCAAAGGTTGGATCCTTATTGACCGTTGGGAGCGTTGGTTTGAGGTGACTGTGGTAAATCTTTTGGCTGTCATTGCTGTAGTTTACCATCTATCCCTTCTGTCCATGCGTACATGTAGTTTAGCATCTATCCCTTCTGTACATCATCTATCTCTTCTGTACATGCGTACATGTAGTTTACTTAATCTTCAGGTTCATTTAACAAGTTACTCAGTCACTATATACTCAATAAAACTGTTGGCCCATTGAATAAATTTTCGTTGATTTGATTCTCTTCCTATTCTGTGTTAATTTACGTTCTTTTGGATGGTGTGAAAATGAAATCCACCTAAGCTTATTCTGTACTTTAGCATCTATCCCTTCTGTACATCATCTATCCCTTCTGCACATGCGTACATGTAGTTTACCTACTCTTCAGGTTCAGTTAACAAGTTACTCAGTCACTATATACTCAATAAAACTGTTGGCCCATTGAATAAATTTCTTTCATTTGTTTCTCTTCATATTCTGTGTTTATTTACGTTTTTTTTATGGTATGAAAATGAAATCCACCTAAGCTTATTCTGTATGTTGATATGTAAATATATGCACCTGGTTGTCGTATTACTTGCGCGAGATTCTGATGATTTTAACAATTCTTAGGTAGTTCTGCTTTCCATGGGAAAGTACTTTTAGATAGTTCTCAGCTCTTTAGCTCTCTTTGCCATTTTACCTTTACATTCAGATTGTATTTGGGTAGGAGATTCACTCAGAATTTGTTCAATGTCTATGTCTAAAATTATTTTTTCCTCTGCACTTAAGATTTGCTGTTTCTAGGCAGTAACTGTTTGTAGAATGGTTTTCTATTGGTGATGATGATATAGATTGATACTGTAGATATACTCATTGATTGGCTCAAAAAAATAGAGAATGCAATGGCCTGTTTTCTTGCGAATGCTATTAATATTGTTCTTCTGGCTACAAACTTCTTCTGGAATCAATTAAGTAGTCTGGATAGCTGTAACTGTTTATTTCTATTCCTGAACAAAATTTTGGTTTAGGTACTTCTGGGTCTACTTGATTTCTTTCTTGCCATTGTTTTTGTGTTTTGTTTATTTGATCACAGTATTCCTATTCTTTCCCGAGGCCTTGCTGTCCATGCTTACAAGTAGATGTAGTTGTTGCTTACTAATGCCAGTAGTCAATGCTTGATTTTTTGTTGGCTTTATTTCTGTGTTCTGTTTATCTGATTAGAGGCAGGTGTGGTTTCTATGTGCACCAGTGTTGCTTCTTGCTAGGCTTAGATGGTTAGCTTTGTTTCTGTGTTTTGTTTAGCTGATTAGAGGCAGGTGTACTATCTATGTGCAGTTGTGTTGTTTCTTGCTAGGCTTACATGCTTTTTCCCATTCTGCAGGTGTTTTGTCTTGGATTCTTGCTGTTTGTCTGTTCTGTGTGAAACTTACCACACTGGTCAGCAGGTTAGTACACAAGCTCTTAGGTTGGATCCAGCTTGACCTCCTCACATGTTGTCTGATGTGGAAGTATCTAATTATTTTACTTGCCTGGGTGTTCCCTGTTATTCATGGTCAGTGTATCGGCCTAATGATTTCTTCTACCAGGGAAGTTTTTCAGAAGCTGCATATCCTTGCTTAGTGTTAGTCTGTCTGGAGCAATCTGTCAGGTAGTGGCCTTCCCCTTTAACTGTTCATTGTTTAGTTTTTCTACATCTCTGAGTATGGATGCTTGTGCATGTTGTATGATGTGGGAGTATCTAATGATTTTACTTGCCTGGGTGTTTTTATTTTGGTGTTGGGTAGTCTATAGGTTTTTAGGTTGTACATGTGTAAATGTAGTTTCTAGATTTCTTGGGCTGTTCATGTGTACATGCAGTTTTTTTGTTTTCTAGCCTATTCATGTGTAGGTGCAGCTTCTAGATTTATAGCAATGATGAGGTAGAGTTGGTTCTGCTTTATTCTTATGCACCTCATGTCTATGTTTCTACATTCCTTACTCTTATTTGGTCGCAAATCAGTTTGTAGAGTCTGTGCATGCAATGCCTCTAGGAATACCAACCATAAATTTGTAGCTATTTTGTATATCTCAAATTTGAGCTTATATTATGCTTTTTCTATCCCTGTTATTCATGTTCACTATATAGGCCTAATGATTTCTTTTACTAGGGAAAATTTTCAGAAGCTGCATATCACGTTTGGTTGGTATTACAACCGGTCTGGAGCAATCTGTCAGGTAGTGTCCTTCCCCTTTAAGTGTTTGTTATTTACTTTTTGTGCATCTATGAGGATATATGCATGTGCATGTTGTCTGATGTGGGACTATCTAATGATTTTACTTGCCTGTGTGCTCCCTATTATTCATGGTCAGTGTATCGGCCTAATGATTTCTTTTACCAGGGAAGGTTTTCAGAAGCTGCATATCCTTGCTTGGTCTTAGTCTGTTTGGATCAATCTGTCAGGTACTGGCCTTACCCTTTAAATGGTCATTGCTTAGTTTTTTTACATCTCTGAGTATAGATGCTTGTGCATGTTGTCTGATGTGGGAGTATCTAATGATTTTACTTCCTGGGTGTTTTTATTTTGGTGTTGGGTAATTGTAGCTTGTGTTTACGACAGGATGTTCGTTGTCTATTCGTCTTACCTGCATTTGTTGGACATCGTTGCGTATCGATGTGGACTTCCCTTCCATTCGTGTGTGAGCGAGGTGTCTGATGATGGTGATGTCCTGGGAGGGGTTGAGCTTGAGGTCCCTACGGCTAACCATACCACTGTGCTACAACGTCGCTTTTTCTGGGCGTGTGCCTCTGCTGGTCTACCGTGCCCCCACAATCAGGCCGCTTTCCAAGCCCTTTCTTTTCTTCAGGAGTTCTATGGGTTTGTAATCTGCGATTACAATTATCAGGGTATGTTGGCGTATAGGGAGTTAGCTCGATCGACTATTGTTTTTGCTGCTTCCATTATTCGAACTGCTGGTTTTAACCATGTTGGTTCCATCAGTTCTCTTATTGATGTAAATGCTGCTGCCCAATGGCAGATATTGTATACACAGCTTATTTCTTCAGCATGTCGGATTTAGTATGGGTTGGCATTTCTGCTCACATCATGTTGTAGCTTTATAAGATATGGCCTTGCGTGCCACTATATGTCTATTATTGGATTTATTTCCTTATGGCTAATGTTCTGTACTGAGGATCTGCCTTTGGGGCTTTTACGGTTTCCTGCCTCTCTTTTTTGTTTTCGATTATGAGAAAGTTTGGTTCTATATTATGACCCCTGCCTGCATCTTGCTGCTGCTGTTTGGGCATGGTTAGTCGATTCTTTATTTTCATTCACAGCCAGTTCCCTATGATAAACTGTGTAGGTGGCGAATTACCACCCTGCATCCCATAGACAATCGCTTATTTATTTTTTATTCGTACCCAGTTCCTTGCATCCCATTAAGGATGGGTTGGTGCTGTTGGATGATTGGCTGACCTGAAATTTTGTCCTGCTATAAAATGTTTTCATTTATCTAGGTCTTCTGTCTATTTGTTTCCCTAGAACTCAAACTTTTGTTGGGTTGCTGCTGTTGGCTGATTGTCTGGCATGGATTTTGGTCCTGCTACAAAATGTACTTGGCTAGCTAGGTCGTCTATCTGGTTGTTTCCCTAGAACTCAAACTTTTGTCCTTTCCTCTGTAGTTTGTGGGATTGGATCTTGGTTGCTTTCCATTCTGATGTACCGGTTTCTGTTTTCACAAAGCTTATGTCTGAAATCTCCATGCTGAATTGTTTGTATCTGCTCTTAATAATATATACTATATGTCCTGTTAGGTCCCTTTAGGTATGCAGCTGTAAATTCCTCCTCATAGTCTCTTTGTTTCTGTTTCATGGCTAATGCTTAACTGCTGATTGCACTGTTTGCTATCTTTAGTACAAATGGGGCATGCTTGGCATCAAACATGTTGTTCATAATCTTATGCCTCCACGGCGTCGTCCTTCCCGTGTGGTGGGTACTGCCCGATCCGTTCCACGACGGTCTATCTTGGCGCCAGTTTGTAAGAGAAAAAGTATGACTGTCGATACTTAGTATACCTGCGTCCAAACTCTTATTTACTGCACCTGCTTACAAGTGTTATATCCTATACTTTGTTCGTTACAACAATAGGTGACAACTGGTTGCCGCTGTTGAGCTCTACCGTCACTGCTTTTAATCGTAAAAAATGCAGATTCACGCTTAATCTGCTCCGATCTGGTTACGCAGGTGCATCCAGTGTACCTTGTGCTTTCGTGCCTCTCTTCCAACCTATTTCTTCGTCTTGCGTGCTTATTCAGCATTACATGTTTCCATATAGAGCCTGTTGTCCATGCCCCTTTGCCTGATGACTGGACAGGTTTTTCTGCCGCATTTGCTGAAATCTTAAAAGGTATTATTAGGTTCTCCTTACGTGACGTCCGTTTACCCCATTGTCCTACCTTTTCTTTTACCCATCTTCTTAACTTGGTTTCCCACGGTGTGTCTATATAGCGTCTTATCCAGGCCGTTCTTACCATGGCGCTCCTGTATATAAGTGTTTTCATTGTCAAGCCATCTTCTGGTGGGAGGAGAGGGTGAAGTGTGCGACTTCAGTGAAGAATCGGCGGGTTGTATATAACCTTTGCTGCAAGGCTGGCAAAGTTCACGTTCCTGATTTTGTTGCGCCCCCACCTGTATTGGCTGACCTTTTGCATTTCGATGGTGACCGCCGTACAAAAAAGTTTATATCCAAAATCAGACTTTACAACTGTTTGTTTGCCTTTACATCAATGGGAGCAACTATAGATCGATCTGTCACTAATTCGCGTGGTCCTCCGATTTTCAAAATATGTGGGGCTGTCCATCACCGTATGGGTTCTCTCGTGCGTAAGGAGGGCAAACCTAAATTTGTTGAACTATACATTTATGACACCACTAATGAAGTCAGGAATAGAATTAATGCTTTGAACAAGGATGATAAGCATGGGAGTGATTTAGATCCTGAAATTGTAGCTGCCTTGATACAAATGCTCAATATTTCTAATCCTTTGGTCCAGACATATAGGATGGCAAAAGAACGCTTAGAGGGTAATGAAGATGAGCATGTGGCTATTCGCATCATTGCCCCGTCTCCCGGTGATGGTCCTCAGTTTAGTTTGCCCACGACTTCTGAATTAGCTGCCTTGGTTGTCGGTGATTTCACTGTTGACACGCCATCCCGTGATATAGTTGTCGATAATAAGAATGATGGCTTGCAGCAAATATCTTTTTTGCACCCTGCTTTCATGCCTCTCCAATATCCTTTGTTATTTCCATATGCTGAGAGGGGGTTCCAGCTCAATGTTCCACATGTTGGTTCTCCGACAGTGGCCCGTAAAAAGATGACAATGCAAGAGTACTACTGTTTTGTTTGTCATTACCGACTAGACCGCCCAAATCCATATCTTTGTTATGGATTACTTTCTTCTCAGGCTGTTGTTGATTCAAGGGCATGCATTGATGAAAATCGATTATGGTATATTCTTAAGCATCAAGATGATCTTAGATCTGAACACATTCAGGGTATCACCGATGCTATTGGAGAGGGATGTGTAGATGGTAGTGATATTGGAAAACGAACTATCTTGCCTTCAAGTCATACTGGCGGCCGTCGTTACTTTGTGGAGAATTTTCAGGATGGTCTTGCCATTTGTCGGGTCCATAGTGCTCCTGATCTGTTTTCTACTTTTACGTGCAACCCAAAGTGGCCTGAAATTACTGAGGCGCTGATGCTAGAGCCTGGCCAATACCCATCTGATAGGGCTGATATCATTGTTAGGGTCTATGGGCTCAAGCTTGCCGAGTATATAGATGATATTAGAGCTGGTCGTATCTTTGGCCCTGTAAAGGCTGGTACTATTTCTTTTCTCTACATTGTGTGTCACCATATGCTCATGTTGTTCGGTCTCAGCTTATATTGTACTTATATGATCTGTATTGTTTTCTGCAGTTCTGTATACTGTTGAGTTCCAGAAGCGAGGTCTGCCACACGCTCATATCCTTATTTGGCAAGACGCAGACAAAGATCGTCAGGTTAGTGCAGCATTGATCGATTCCTACATTTCTGCTGAAATTCCAGACCCTCTTGTGGATCCTTTAGGCTATGTTTTGGTTTCTGAATTTATGATGCATGGACCCTGTGGTAAACTAAATGATAAGTGTGTTTGCATGAAAGATGGTGAGTGTTCAAAACATTATCCAAAATTGTTCCAGACTGAAACAACTATTGATGAGAATGGCTTCGCCCTCTATAGACGTCCTGATAATGGTCGTTTCATTTATAAAAATGGGAAAAAACTTAACAATCAATGGGTTGTTCCCTATAACATGACTGTGCTTAAGAAATATCAGGCCCACATTAATGTAGAATGGTGTAATAAGACACAGGTCATGAAATATCTTTTTAAATATGTGACTAAAGGACCTGATTATTCTAAGGTTCTGCTTGAGAGAATCAAGGGTAAAGGGGTAACTGGGGGAGGTGGAAAACATGCTGCGGTAGACGAGATAGCTGAATACATACAGTGTAGATACATATGCGAATATGATGCACTTTGGCGTGTTTTTGGATACAGTATTCACACAAAGTATCCTGCTGTTGAAAGATTGACAGTCCATTTACCTGATAAAAATACTATTAGGTTTCGTGCTGGTGCAGTACTGACACAGATTATTGACACTGCTTTCTTGAGAAAAACTATGTTGACCGAATGGTTTGTAGCAAATCAGACTTTCCCAAATGCTCGAACTCTAACCTACTGTGACTTTCCCACAAGGTGGACATGGGATTCCCAGAGTAGATATTGGCATGAGAGAGGAGGTGGTGAAAAGATAGGTCGTGTTTACTATGTGCAGCCTACCAGCGGTGAGCTGTACTACTTGCGATCATTGTTGATGATTGTTAAGGGTGCCACTTCCTATGCTGATCTAAGATCATTTGAGGATCATACTTACCTTACCTTCAAAGAGGCGTGTGCCGCTCGGGGTCTGTTGGGTGATGATACTGAGTGGTACCGAGCTTTTGACGAAGCTTTGGTTTGGGGCTTTGCTCCACGTCTACGTCAGTTATTTGTCATTATGCTTATAAATTGTAAAGTCAAAAGCGAAAAAGATTTCTTTAATCGGTATTGGCTTGAGCTTGCTGATGATATCCAGTATGGTATTAGGAAGGCTCGCCGTGACAAAACTTTTGTGGTGCCAGTAGATCAACTTAAAGATATGCTATTGGATGAACTTGCTGAACTTTTCCTTCTAAATAGTTCCAAAATTACTAACTTTGATTTGCCTCCTAAATCGACATATGAAAACACATCTTATGACAATAGACTCCTACAAGAAGAGATGTCATACGATTCTGCCCAGCTTGCAGAACATGCTATCTTCTTATTTGGCAAGCTTAATGTTGATCAAACCTCTGCCTTCAAAGAAATTGTTGCAACCATTCTAGATAAAAAACCTGCTTTCTTCTTTGTTTCTGGATCTGGTGGGACTGGCAAAACCTTTTTATGGACTGCAATAGTATCTTTTCTTCGCGGTGAACGAAAAATTGTACTTACTGTTGCCTCCTCGGGTGTTGCGTCTCTTCTACTTCCTGGTGGAAGAACCGCTCATTCACGTTTCAGAATACCGATTCCAATTGACGAGACTTCATTTTGTGACATTAAAAGAGGTACCAATTTGAGTAGTCTTATTCAAGAAACCTCTCTTATAATCTGGGATGAAGCACTCATGGCAGACAGAAAGTGTCTAGAGTCTTTGGATAGAACCTTGCGTGATATTATGTCTATTACTGATCGGTTACTTGCTGACATCCCGTTTGGTGGCATAGTTGTTGTTTTAGGTGGGGATCTTAGACAGATTCTACCCGTCATTGAGGGTGGTACTCGTCAGCAAATAGTTGCCGCAACCATCACTAACTCGCCGCTGTGGCAGCAAGTGACGTTTCTGGAATTGACAGAAAACATGAGATTATCGATGCCAGGTGCGTGTGATTCGGTACAACAAGAGGTGGCGTTGTTTAGCGATTGGGTGCTAGAACTTGGCGAAGGAAAACTTCCAATGACTGTAAGAGATGGTGAGGTTATCCCAACTTGGATTCAGATTCCAAAGGACCTGCTGATACAGACCGACAAGAATAAGGTCGAGGCCATTGTCTTGTCCACATATGTTGATTTTGGTAATAACTATTCCGACAGTACATACTTACAGGAGCGAGCAATCCTAGCCCCAACTAATGAAATCGCCGATATTGTTAACTCCTTTGTGCTCTCTATGGTGCCTACACAAGCTAGGGAGTACTTCAGTGCAGACTCAATAGATGCTTCGCCTGACGCTGTTCAGGAAGCGGATGTTTTCTATCCTCCTGAATTTCTGAATGTACAGTCTGTTGTCAATTTTCCTGAGCATAAAATTGTTTTGAAAAAAGATGCCCCAATCATGCTTCTTAGGAACCTGAGCCAGTCCACTGGCATGTGCAATGGAACACGCCTAATTATCACGGAACTTGCGGATCGTGTTATCCAGGCTGTTATTATTACTGGTTCTCATGTAGGCCATACTGTCTATATTCCTGGTGGTGATGGTCAGGATGAGATTGAGTTTGTCTTCTTTGATTGAATGGGCAAAGAAATCCTTGGCAAGTCACTCATCAGCATCTTACGTGCTGGCCACTCAAATAACACCCCTTTGGAAGATATTGTGAATTCCATGAGGGGAGATGGATCAATTCCAAAGGAGTTAGCTACTGTTGTTTCAACCAAGTATAGATTTGTGGTGCAAGTGACTTCTAAGAGCTTTGAATCAGAATCTAGCAAACCATCCTACCAAGTGCATAGGATCGATACACACTTTGGGAAGCAGCCACATTCCTCTGCTCTGCGACACAAACCTGCGCTAGGAATTGCATCCTCAAGCAAGTCTCCTCTAATTGGGTCATCAGCTGGAGGAACCAGTGCTTCTATGCTGGATGCTCCGCGGGCTTCACATGACTCAGGCGACACAAATGTGAGTTACGAGTTATCTTTGTCATACGGATAGGTCTTCATTTAGATGTATTTTTTGTTCAAGTTTTATATCATTCACATTTCCTTATTAGTTGCTGACATTACCTTATTGCACCAGTCTGCCAAGATTCCAATTGGTGAGTTGACCCCTACTTCCGTTAACAAGCTTCCAAATCTAAGGTACTTACAACAGCTCCTGTACTTCATCACTATGTTTTAGCCCGCTATTTCCTAATAAATTCTCCTGCCTCACATGTACAGGAACAAAACTGTTCCAGCTGCTTCAGCTGTGCGCAAGGCTTTACTTCAGGGAGATGGCAATGAAGATCATACTGGACAGGTGATTCGATGGCTCTTACTCCACTTAGCTTATTTACAAGGATTGAGCTACCTGAACACATAGCCCCTGTTAACAATAACTAAGGTAGCAGAATATATTATCATGTAATCAACTACAAATTTATGCATTCTATGTTCATAATATTTCCTTCCAGAAATTTAGCTTCCCCCCCCTCCCCCCCCCGTTAAACCATCTTCTGATTTTCCCCTCTTATATGTTTAGTTTACGGATAGTACTATTGCTATACGATAGCTACTTTCATTATATATTGGACATATTAATCATTCTACACTTCAATACCATTTTACAGGATATTCTGATTGGCTCTCAAGCAGTTACAACCCTTACAATTGATGGATCAGCTGTGGAAGATCCTTCACCATCTAAAGATCCTGATGTTCCTGATATGGGCTCTCAGATTATCAAGAAATTAGAAATAGCTTCAGGAAAACTGGAGGCTTCGCCCGCTGGTAAAACAACAAGTGTAGCAGTTCCAGAAAATAAAGATCTTGAGGAGGAATTGTCATCCCAGGGCTCTGAGGCTGTGCCTACAACAACATCAACTCTTGAACCTTCCCCTGATAAGAGGTTTGTTTACCCTGATATCAAGTAACCTTATTTCTATTTTCCGTATCTAATATCCTTTCTATCCATGTTCAAATGTGACATCTTCTCTCTTTATTCTAGGCGCAAGGCGGTGAAAAGTGGAGGTGGTGGTGTGGCAAAGAAAAACAAACCCTAGGTCTCCAGAAATGCTACTGCTTAAGGTCTGCCCTAAACATACTTTTTGTTGTTTCAATCCACTCAAACCAAATTATCTCTTAATTGTGAACTTGGTTCGTGCAGAACAGGCTTATTTTGCATGTACATAGTCTATGCCTGTGACTGTCCCCGGCAAGCCGTACTTGGTGATATTTTGGTTCCACCGTCGTCCAGATCTTGGTTGCCACATGTCTCATTGTTAACATTGTTGAGACTAGCAGCCTCTTCCTGTTGGAAACTTTAATGGTTACATGAAACTTATTAGGTATTTGGGATCATGTCTTCCTATCCACTTCAGATCGTTAGACTGATCAGAACTTATGTATTTACTACTGTTTTCATACGTGTGCACTTAGATGTGACTCTTCCGGAGCCATCTTATGTGAAGTCAGTGTGGTTTGAATTTCTGAAGTATTCCATTCTGAAATTCAGCAGTGTTGTGATCCATTTGTTTCTGTATATGTTTCGTTCTCCAATTAAGTTTGTGTGTTGTTCTGCTCATCTCTTTCATGTGCAGCTTCACTGGGAATGAATTAGTTTTTTTGTGACTGTCTATTCCGTGGAACTGAATCTTGCCTTTCATCGTTTATGTTGTGTTATTCCGTCTAATCAGAACCATGAGATTGATGCCATTGTTCTAAATGGTTTTGTGCAGTATCATAGTTTGTCCCTTTCATTTATTTGTTCTACAGGCTTCTTTGAGCTCTCATAATTAGGTTCTCAGGTGATACTGATTTACACAGAAAGATTAGGCAGATTAATTATCACGGTCTGTATTCTGTATGGAACATCATTTTTTGATCTTGCCTTCTATCATAGATCCTCTACAGATGTAGCCTTGTGTTGTCTTGCTGTAGGAAGTACCTACCGTTTGATAAACAAAAATAGTACGCCTGGTTCCATCTACCTATCTTTGACCTGGTTCCATCTAACAAGTTAATTTTTTTTTCTTAAAACTGATCGATTAACTCAAATGGATATCCCTACGCTGTCCACACAGGCTCTAATCAACTGTTAGGCGTCCCATATCCCAGTCCAGGCTATTCAACTTGGCCCGTTAGGTAGCCCAACTGCTTGCGCTCTTCCTCCAAATAAGCCTGGGTCGTGCTGCTGCTATGCAATAGCCCACCATGACCTAAATCGCTTTTCTTCCTCCTCCGCCCCCTCACTCGCGCACCGAGCGGCTCTCCCCGCTTTAAACTGTACATCTGAGCCGCCACCCCGTCGACCCCAGCTAATCATAGCCACGAGACCCGTATTTATCGTTGTTGAAATCTAAGTACCGAACCTAAGACGACATCTCTTCTTCCTACGATTCCAGGTACCCACTCTTCCTTCGATTTAATAACATTATTTCGTATTGTTCCGCTGTTGGAACATGCTTAGTACATGTTTCTGCTTCCATGTTCATGTGGTTTTCGACTTTGCTTTTGCCTTTGTATAATCAAATCTATCCGCATTTAGTACCCATATGGAGAGGTACACGCCGCTCTGCGCTCTATGTTCAACTGTCACTGATGAAATCATCTGTGTGCGTGTGTTGCGTCTTTGGTACCATCATGGTGGCACCGATCGAGGACCGATTAAGGATATTCACATGGTCATTGTTGACAAGAAGGTGCATACTCGAATTATCTTTTTCCTACATTATTTCATTATCTCAGGTGTCGAACTCACCGGTGATTCTCTTGGCTGTAGGGTGATGCTTTCCACGCGATTGTGCCTCATAGTTTCTTTCACAACTTCCTTGATATTTTCCACGAAAAGAATGTCTATGAGATCAGCAAGTTCCTCTTAGTTAAAAAGTATGAGGTCATGAGGCCGGTTGACGCGTCGTTTGCTATAATGATTACACAAATGACGGTTGTTCCACAACAACAGAACTTAACAAAGGTCTTGCCAGGGTGGTCTTATTCGTTAACATCAATCTCATGCTTACCTGCGCCGACTGTACAACCGGGTTGTTTAGTTGGTACGTTGGCACCTAAATGAGCCAACTTATGTTATGTCACTTTGGTACAGAATTTGATACTACCACCCTGGTGATTTAATGATACCTTATACATATGCTATCATACCTATAAACCAATTTTCATCTTTTCTAAAATAGTAGTGTAATTTATGTGCTCAATCTATATATGTTACCCTGCAACCGACAACATACCAGCATGATTATGATATTATCATTCTATTTAGCCTATACTTATGTATATTTACCGGCTTTTTATAATCTGTATAACATATGTCAACTACGGGCAAAATATTAAAAGAACCAAAAAAATGCCGCGCGGCGGGCCGCGCTTTGAAATCTAGTTTGGTACAAAATAAATAGTTGTTTGGTACTACCTGGAGGAGAGGTAGGTTACCAAAAAGGTTTTTTCTTCCTTTTGGACTCCGGTACTGTTGTATGCCCTCCATAAGGTGATCTAGTGTCAGCTTTGCCCAATTCACCTTCTTTATATCTTCCAGCTCCAACATCAGACTGAGGTATTTTGCACCGACTCTATATTTTGTTGTGGGGCATAGCAGGCGACAAATAACGCACAAACAAAACCTTCTGATGAAGTGTTCATCTGTTGATCCCTTGTGCTGTTTGATCTGCCTAACTAAGCCAGCGTACGTAATCCATGCTCCATCTCCGGAAGGATGATCTTAAGTCTATTAGACAACATATTAGACAACACCTTTGAGACTAGCTTCCTGATGGCTACGTTGCCAGTAATGAATCGTTTGCCTTTCCTAGGTAAATTTACACGTTTCTTGGTAGTCGATTCACGTAACATTAGAAATTCATACAGATATATGGAAATCATAACATCAGTTTCTCTTTATACAACTTGCGGCTACAACATCTTGTCATGGATACATCAGTTCGTACAGATCAAGATATAGAGAGAAAAAAAACATCCATCACGGTACGATGCACTGATACACAGGCTAAAACTAAACGAGATAGAAGATCTTGTTCTCGTTGGAATAAGGACTACGGAGTGATCTAACTAAACCAAGCTAGCCCGGAGATTAGACATCAGGGCGCGCCTCTCGGCGATGGTGGCCGCGCACTGGACCTTGTCGCGCTGGATGATGGGGTGCTGACTCTCCTGCCGCAGCCTCGCCATCTCCGGCGCCTCCATCACCTGGATCCTTCGCTGCCGCTTCGCATCCGCATGTTCCTTGCACCCCTCTTTCAGCATGCGCTTCGCGGTCGCTAGCTTCGACTCCATGCTCCGCTCCGATGGCTGCACAGGTGCCTTGTCCCCGACCGCAGCGGCATCCGGAGGCTTCGTGTAGTGTGGACGACCCGACCCGAGCAGTCCTTGCGCACGAGGTTCTTGACCGGCACCGTGGCCTTCTCTGCGGAGCTCGCTGACGGCCCCTCCTCCTTCTTGCTCAGGGACAAGGCCCCTCCACCACAGGAGAGGATACCCCCGGTGTAGAGCCTCTGCGCGATCCGTTCGCGCCTCTCCTCGAGCTCGGCGGGGTGATCTAGGGCTGCGACCGCGACGGCGGCGTCGATGATCTGGAAGATATCAGCACCACCGTCGCCGCTGAAGAATCTCCTCCACTTCGAGTGTGCGCTCCCCTCGGACGACGCCATCTCCCTGGATCTCTGGTTGCGCGTTGGGAGGTAAAGCAGAGTCTGCGATGCGAAGGGAAAAGATTGCCTTTATCGATGACGGATGGGCTAGTCTGCGATGGTCCGACTTCAGGTCGAGGTCGGTGATGCACATCGAGGATTCAAGGTGGAATCCGACTGTGAGGTCGGTCGGCTTGTTTCCACATCACTTTCAATACAATTCCCTGCACGCTAGCAATTATGATTGGGAGAGTCTAGCCGTAGATCTTCAAGTTGAAGACGTGATGCGATGCAATGCAATGCAATGCCTCGGTTAGTCTCGTAATTAAGTTCGTTTTACTCTTCTGCATGCTCTATCATTTTGTGGCCTCTTGACCTCCTTGGTTGAGCGCTATCCGGAAATCAGCCATTGGCCAAGCGTCCGGATCTTTAGCGATTTTCTTCATCGGCACTTGGCAAAGAGCATCTTTACTAAGTGCAGCACTCCACAAATATTTGTACAACCTCGTTTCTAAATATAACATGTTTTAGGTGCAGCGAGCCTAATCTTCGTCCCGAACACGACCATTGCATGCTGGCCCGCAATACCGGCATCGCCAAGCTGGAGGGGAAGTCGAGGATAATTATTTGTGGAGAACTTAAAACACTAGTGGAAAACGGGGCACTAATCCCGGTTCCAGAGGGCCTCTAGTTCCGGTTGGGCAACCGGGACTAGAGACCCCCCTCCCCCCTCTAGTCCCGGTTGTTTACGAACCGGGATTAGAGGCCCTCCCACGTGGCCACGGACTAGCCCGCGGGCTGGATGGCTTTAGTCCCGGTCCGTCCCGGTCCGTATTACGGACCGGGACTAACTTAAGGCCATTTTTTTTCTTTTAGAATATTTTTCAGGGTTTGACGTTTAGGGGTTTCGGATGGTTTCGGAATCACGTTGATATGTCAAAAATACGTTTTGGTAAATATATAAATTACATTACTACACTAAGATCACATTGATGCATATATATAACACACAGACAAATCAAGTATTACATAAAGATCACGTTTCCGTATAATAAGTACTCAATTACATGCATGAGATCATAGTACATGAGATCACTTATATATGTAGATAGTAGTGCTCTCCTTTTTCACGTATGACCTCGTTAAGAAGAAATCCCGCCAACTCCTTCGCAATTGCTTTTATACGGTCATTTGGTAGGAGGGCGTTCCGCTTCCTTGCAACCTTTAAAAGAAGGAGAAAAATAATTATGAATGAAACTCCACACAATTGATGGTAACAAAAAAATTTGTGAATAATGTTTACTTACCTCTTTGTTTCTTAGATTATTGAATTTCTCAGTGGTCCTCATTTGAATGTACTCGCAAACGTAGTATCCACATAAGTGGGTCCCGGTTGGCTGTTCCAGACACCACTGTTCGAGAATAGAATTCAATCACATCAAGTTTGATAATGGTATTGAAACTACAATTAAAGAGATGCGTGGATCTAGGTAGTACTACTTACCTTGTTCAGAGCCTCCCTCTGGACCTCCTCAACGACCCCCGCCTACGCGCCGGACTCCCCCCACTGGGACCGGTGGTTTCGGGATGAGCACGACGACCGCCGCCGCGCTTTCTTTGCGCAGGCCCCGGCGCCGCCGCAGGAGCCCACGGCGTACCCCGCGCCGCCGCCCGGCGACGAGCGGGAGCTCTGGTTCGAGGAGGACGACGACGGCGACGAGGAGCAGGACCCGAAGTTGCAGGCCGCCTACGAGGCGTCCCGCCGCTCCCTCGTCGACGACGAAATCAGGCGTTGGGAGTCGGTCATGCAGGCCGCGGCCCAAATGCCGCCGCCGCCGCTGCCACCGCCGCAGCAGCCTGCACAGCCCTGGTGGCAGCAGCTGATCCAGGAGCAGGAGGCCGAGGAGCGGGAGGAGCAGCAAGTTATTCCCCTGCCCCCAGGCCTCCTTGGCGAGTCGTGGTGCTTCACCGGCGGCAATTGGTCACCGCAGCGCCAGGAGCCTCCGCCGCCTCCGCCGCCGCCCCAGGAGCCGGAGGAGCACCAGGTTCCGCCGGAGGCGCAGCCGCCGGCCCATCTGTGGAACGCGCCGGGCTACGTCGTCCTCTCCGACGGCAAGGACTAGGACTCCGGCGCCGCGCCCTTCGTGTTACCCCACCCCCTATCGATGAATGTAATGGCCATTAGGCCTTTTTTATCTACGAATGTAATGGCCATTAGGCCTTTTTTATCTATGAATGAATGTAAATGCTCCCGCCCTAAGCGTTTCCCCGCCGCCAGCCGCGTTTGCCCGCCGCCGCCCGTGGTTCCGCCGCCGATTTAGGGCTACCACGCCGCCGATCTAGGGTACCGCCGCCGATTTAGGGCTACCGCGCCGCCGATTTAGGGCTTTTCTAGCGAGGGAGGAGGGGAGAGGGTAGGGTTAACGTACCTTCCCGCGCGGAGGATGGCGGCGTGGGCGTGGGAGCTGCAGGTCGACGAGGACGCCGGAGCCGGACGGAGCAGCAGGTCGACTTTGGGACGGGAAAGGGGGGCCAATTTCAGCCGATTCACGACCGCACAGCTCGTGAAACTCGCCGGCGAGGAGGAGGGTAGTCGCGGTGGCCGGAGCAGGAGACGGCGGCGGTGACGGCGGCGGCACGAGAGCAGGGGAGCACGGCACGGCAGCCTGGCGGCGTCCTTCCTCTTCTTGGGCTGGCGGTAAAATGGGGGGACGAGAGGACGCGGGCAACCTAAAAGGCAACAATTGGCCTTTAGTCCCGGTTCCATCCACAAACCGGGACCAGAGGCCACTTTAGTCCCGGTTGCAGCCACGAACCGGGACTAAAGGTCTAATTTTTCGGGCCTGTGGCAACATAGCGCGCCAAAGCCCACCTTTAGTCCCGGTTCGACCGGGACTAAAGGGTCGTTTGTATTTTTTAGTTTTCTTTTTTCCTGATTTATGTTATTCTATTAATTTAATTGTTCAAATTTGACAAACTTTATATTAAACTTAAGCTATGGACATATAGATTCATTTGGTACTGGTTATTTTCAAATTTAACTATGTTGATTGTATTCAAATTTCAAATGGATGAGTTGAGTAAATTTGACTTAGATTTCAAACCGTGACACTAAAAAAATATAAAATGGGCTTTTTTATTCAATGAAAATCCTAAACTCCATAGTCGACACTATTTTACCGATTATTACACATAGAACCAAGATAAAAAAAACGTTTCATACATTATTACACATCATCATCAACATCCGTCTCTAGTGTTGTGCTATAAACTTCTTCGTGTGTGTCCTTTTCTTCTTATCGCGCCGTAAGCATGGACAATCTTCATCATTCAACACGATGCTTGGGTCAGTTTTCACTGTGAAGGGGGAATTTCATCAAACTTATTGTAATCTTCTGACATGTCTGTCTTGTCCTCCACTCCCACGATGTTTTTTTCCCTGAAAGAACTATGTGGCGTTTTGGCTCGTCGTATGATGTATTCGCTTGCTTATCTTTTCTTTTCTTCGGTCTGCTAGACATGTCCTTCACATAGAAAACCTGAGCCACTTCACTTGCTAGGACGAATGGTTCGGTGTCGTACCCAAGATTCTTGAGATCCACTGTAGTTATTCCGTATTTCAGGTCTACATGTACCCCGCCTGTCAGGTTGAACCATTTGCACCAGAACAAAGGGACCTTAAAAGAAGGTCCATATTCAAGTTACCATATCTGCTCTATGTAACCATAATATGTGTCCTTTTGCCCATTGTTGTTAGTTGCATCAAAGCGAACACCACTGTTTTGGTTGGTGCTTTTTTTATCTTGGTCGGCCGTGTAAAATGTATTCCCATTTATTTCGTACCATTGAAAAGTCAATATAGTCGAAGATGGTGCCTTGGCCAACAAGTATAGCTGTTCTTCAACAGTGGTGTCATTAATGAGACGTGTTTGCAACCAACCTCCGAAATTCTTCACGTGTTCTTTATCAATCCAATCATTAGGTTGCTCCGGGTATTTCAAACGTAAAATATTTTTGTGTTTCTCGATATACGGAGCCACCAAGCTAGAATTATGTAGAACTGTGTAGTGTGCTTGGCTGAAAGAATGCCCGTCCAAACATATTGTTGCTTTCTTTTCTAGCGTGCCTTTTCCCCACAGTCTCCCCTCATGACGCGATTGAGGAACACCGATTGGCTTGAGGTCAGGAATGAAGTCAACACAAAACTCAATAACCTCCTCTGTTTCATAGCCCTTGGAGATGCTTACTTCTGGTCTAGCACGGTTATGAACGTATTTCTTTAAGAGTCCCGTGAACCTCTCAAAGGGGAACATGTTGTGTAGAAATACAGTATCGAGAACGGAAATCTCTTCGACTAGGTGAACTATGAGGTGCGTCATAATATTGAAGAAGGATGGTGGGAACACCAACTCGAATCTGACAAGACATTGGACCACATCCTTCTGTAAACTTGGTAGAGTTATTGGATTGATGACCTTTTGAGAAATTGCATTGAGAAATGCATATAGCTTCACAATGGGTACTCGAACATTTTCCGGCAGAAGCCCCCTCAATGCAACCGGAAGTAATTGTGTCATATTCACGTGGCAGTCATGAGACTTTAGGTTTTGAAACTTTAACTCTGTCATGTTTATTATTCCCTTTATATTCGACGAGAAGTCAGACGGGACCTTGATACTGCTAAGGACTTCAAAAAAGATCTTCTTCTCTTCTTTGGTATGAGTGTAGCTGGCAGGACCTTGATACTTCTCTGTATTCAGGTTGTCTCGTTCGTGCATATGTTGCTGGTCCTGCCGTGATTCCGGTGTATCTTTCGTCTTCCCATACACGCCCAAGAAGTTTAGCAGGTTCACGCAGAGATTTTTCGTCACGTGCATCACGTCAATTGCATGCTGAACCTCTAGGATTTTCCAAGAGGGTAACTACCAAAATATAGATTTTTTCTTCCACATCGGTACGTGTCCGTCAGCGTCATTCGGAACAGATTGTCCGCCAACACCCTTTCCAAAGATTACTTTTAAATCCTTCACCATATCATATATAACATCCCCAGTAGGACGGGTAGGCTTCGTCCGGTGATCTGGCTCACCTTTAAAATGCTTGCCTTTCTTTCTTACGGGATGCTGTTTTGGAAGAAATCGACGATGTCCCGGGTACACATTCTTGTTTCCCAAATATATACTTTCAGTCTCAGCTAAACAGTGTGTGCATGCATTGTATCCCTTGTTTGACTGTCCTGAAATATTATTAAGAGCAGACCAATCATTGATGGTTACAAACAACAACGCTCGTAGGTTAAATTCATTTTGTTTGTGCTCATCCCACACACGTACACCTTCTTCACGCCACAACTCTAAAAGTTCTTCAACCAATGGCCTCAGGTACACATCAATGTCGTTGCCGGGTTGCTTCGGGCCTTGGATGAGCACTGGCATCATAATAAACTTCCGCTTCATGCACAACCAAGGAGGAATGTTATAGATACATAGAGTCACAGGCCAGGTGCTATGACTTGAGCTCTGCTCCCCAAAAGGATTAAAGCCATCTGTACTTAGATCAAATCTTAAGTTCCTTGAGTCATCTGAAAATATCGGGAACTCTCTGTCGATTTTTCTCCACTTCGACCCATCAGCGGGGTGTCTCAGCATCACGTCTTTCTTACGGTCTTCTTTGTGCCATCGCAACAACTTGGCATGCTCTTTGTTTTGAAACAAACGTTTCGACCGTGGTATTATATGAGCATACCACATCACCTTCGCAGGAACCCTCTTCTTGGGGCGCGTCTCGTCATCAACTTCACCAGGATCATCTCGCCTGATCTTATACCGCGATGCACCGCATACCGGGCATGCATTCAAATTCTCGTACTCCTCACCGCAGTAGAGGATGCAGTCATTGATGCATGCATGTATCTTCTGCACCTCTAATCCTAGAGGGCAGACAACCTTCTTTGCTTCGTACGTACTGGGGGGCAATACGTTATCCCTTGGAAGCATCTTCTTTATTATTTTCAGCAAATTTTCAAATCCCTTGTCAGAAGTATCATTCTCTGCCTTCCATTGCAGCAATTCCAGTGTGGTACCCAGCTTTTTCTGGCCATCTTCGTAATTTGGGTACAACAATTTGTTGTGATCTTCTAACATTCTCTCTAATTTCAACCTCTCGTTTTCACTTCCGCAGTTTATCTTCGCTTCAAGAATGGCACGACGAAGATCGTCATCGGGCTCATCAACAATGGGCTCTTCTTCAGCTCCGTCTTCCCCCATTGTAGTATCACCGTGTTCAGTGAACATAGGATAGTTGTCATTATCCTCTTCTTCTTCATTGTCTTCCATTATAACCCCTCTTTCTCCGTGTTTGGTCCAACAATTATAACCAGACATGAAACCAGACTTCAACAGGTGGATGTGAATGGTTTGTGAGGTAGAGTAATCTTGAGTATTCTTACAGACACTACATGGACAAGAAATAAAACCATTCGGCGGCTTATTTGTCTCAGCCACACGGAGAAAATAATGCATGCCATTAATAAAGTCGGGATAACGTCGGTCACCATACATCCATTGCCGGCTCATCTGTATTATATAAAATATATCAAAAACCATTACACTACATCATGAATATATAATAGTGACCAAATTAATTAATATAAGTTCATCACATTAAAACTAAAGTAGAGTAGTGATCAAATGTAATACATAGTCTCATAAAACATACATTAATAGAAACTAACATACAACTATCTAAAGAATTTAAACCCAACAACAAATACGATAAAAATCACAACTAAGGTAATTATTGAACCAACAGCATAATGATAGCAAGCCTCTTTATGAATGGCATATTTTCTAATCTTTCTAATCTTCAAGCGCATTGCATCCATCTTGATCTTGTGTTTATCGACGATGTCGGCAAGATCGAGCTCCAATTTCATCTTCTCTTCTAGGCATTGAAGACGAAGATTTTCACTTCTTTTTTATTTTGCTTTCAAATCATTATTTTCTTTTTCAAAAAACTCGACAATAGGGTCGGTTGGAATGTCCGGTTCAACCACATCCGGATCGTCATAGACCGGACGAGGGCCGATGGGGACGGATATCAGAACCATAACACTATACATATAAAAAAACGTAAGATAATTATGCAAGTAATAACTATGCATCTAAACCATATAAATAAGTTAAAAAAGGATTAAAACAAGAGACTCACCGAGGTGGTGCCGGTGACGGGATGGCGCGGGCGATCGACGACAATGAGGACGGGCACCGGACAATTGTAAAACCCAGACATTATACTTTAATTTGAGCTCAAATTGCATGTAAAAAAATAAAATCCCTAACTTAGGCATTTCATCAAACAGCTAGCTAGCACTAGAAAAATGAAATGAGCTAACTAGCACCAAAATGAGCTAAAAAACAACACCGGAAGTGCTAACCCTTGGATAGATGAAGCGCCGCTAAGCTTGACAAATGGTGGAAAAAATAAGGGGCCGAACTCGAGCTTGGAAGAGGAAGAGGTTAAGAAAATGGTGATGAACCCGGAGCTCAAAAATTGCCACGGTCGGGTTGGGGGTGGGAGATGATATAGGGAAAATAGTTAGTCCCGGTCCGTAACAAGAACCGGTACTAAAGGCCAATCTTTAGTCCCGGTCCGTATGGCCAACCGGGACTATGGGTTGCTTGTGCTGGCCCCACCGCTGCGGCCGCCTGCCGTGACCCTTTAGTGCCGGTTCGTATCACGAACCGGGACTGCAGATCCCCTACGAAACGGGACTGGCCCTGGCCGGCGCCCTGAGCATTCGAACCGGGACTAGTTCCCCCATTGGTACCAGTTCGTAAGGGGACCGGGACGAAAGTGTCAAACCGAAGGCCATGTTTCCAATAGTGAAAGACAACATATATAGTTGCATTTGTATTCAAATGCAATGTAAACTACATTATTTGTAGAAACAAACACGTTTTTAAGAAATTACATTATTTGTGGAAATGACTACAATATTTATAGTAGCTGTTTATTGAGAAAACCGCTTGTGGAAAGGAAGAGATAGCTTGAAGGAATCATAGCCACTTGGCTTTGATCTTGTCGGTATGACTGAACTCGCAGGTCAGTGCGAGGCTGCCATCCATCCTCTTCAGCAGGAACCTCTCCACGAGCACGTAGCATCCAAACTTGTACCAGTGCCCCAGGCCGTCACGCCTCTCCACCCTCTCTATCCTCTCCTCGTCGCCATTGCCTGGCGCCACCCACCCTCCCCTCTCCAGCTCCCACTTCATCCTCTCCCACACCACCATGTCCAACCCCACCGATCCGAACCACACCGCCCCGCCTACCTCCCGAGGCACCACCCTGGCGCCATCCAGCAAGGCCGTTGACCGGCGCACCGTCGCGGTCACCGCGACCTCCGCCGGCTTGCTCCCTGAATTGTCGCGGCTGTATATCTGCTTCCAGCTCTGCTCCATCGTCATCTCGTAGAACGTGCACCGGCGGGACTGCTCCTTGAGGCTGCGGTGCCCGTCAGGCCTGACGAACATGAACGGGACGTACCATCTGCCGACGACGACGGCAGGCGAGCTCCTCTCCGCGATGCTGAGGCTCTCGAGGTCTGGCATCCGGCGGCGGAGAGCGCAGTCCACCCCTTGCGCGTCGCTTCTGAGCTCGTACTTCGGTGACATCATGGTGTTCACCTCCCAGCCCTTGTTCCTCAGGTAATCCGGCGGGATGCCGTCGGTGGCGACCGCCACCGCCTTGAAGCCCTTGGACGGAAGCCGATGCACCTCCACCTGCTGGTAGACGTCGTTGCGGTCGAAGGCCCGCGGCTTCACGTTGTTGGCGTAGGAAATGAACCAGAAGTTCGTCTTGTCCTCCTCCTTCGAACACGCAGACACCATCCTGCACTCGTGTCACCCGACGGTGAGCTCCGGCCGAGAAAGATGACAAAGAAGGAAAGCTTAACAAGGACGTGGATTGACGATGTGTTCACCCCCTGTGTCTGCCGTCGGCCCGGACGACGTAGTAGTGGCCGGACGACAGCGGCTGGCCAACCACCGGCACCAACATGGAATAGTGGGGGAACTTGGCCGCCTTACCGACGCCGGGCGCCCTGCCGGGGTGGGAGCCGCTGGCGAAGTCTGCTATCGCCCCGACAAAATCAACAAACGTTGCAGCTGACTCCAGAGGCTCAGGACTGGTGTTCGGCCGCAGCTCGAGCCGCCGGTTCTGCGGGAAGGGGAGAGCGCGCATCTCCCTGTCCACGCAACAGCCCCAACAGCGTTTCATGGCATGCTCCCCGGTCTCATCCACCACCACCAGGAACCCTGAGCCCGGACCTTCGGGCGGCGGCTCCGCCGCGGCATCGGGGTTGTCCAGGTACTTCCACAGTGGCCTCGTCACGTACATTTCCCTCTTGAAAGGTCGGTCTCAGAGTGCCGGGATGTGGGCAGCAACAAGGCTAAAAGTGGTGTATATATAGTTCATGAGAGTGGCGATATGTCCCCGTCCGTTCGTCGAGTCTGGACTCTGGAATGGATCTTGTTGACTTTGAAAACTTATACGATGATATACAGTTTGGTGGTTCACATAGCATGACAAAGAAAGTTCAAACATGTATGCGTACATAATTGTATTCATTTGGAATTACTCCGTATTATTTTTAAGTTAGACAGGGAAAGACAGCGCAGTCCATGTTAATCAATGCCATTTTTTTTTTTTGCAATTAAGAGCGTCTCTAACAGCTGCCCCAAATTAGCAGTGGTGCCCTAAAAACCGTTTTATAGGACACGGAAAGGCAAAAAACCACCCTCCAACAGCTGCCCTATCACGTGCCCTATTATAGGGATGCCCTAAATTTTGCTCCTGGGGCAGGGAGGGCCGTGCGCAGGGCTGCCCTATCCTTTCCTTTCCTTGGCGTGCGCAGCCAACTGCCACTCGGAAGGTTCAGCTTCCTCCCGATTCCCTTTCTAGCAGCACTGTCGCCGCCAATTCCGGCCAGCTCCGGTGAAATCCCCGCGACGCCGCTCACCGGAACGGAGTCCCCTCGACGTCCCCTACCGATTCCCCTTAGCGCCGACCATCCTCGTTGCTCCAGCGAGCTCCGCCGCCGCCGCCGCCCCGACCTCCCCTCCACCGCAGTGCACCGCCTCTGAGCTCCGGCCCGTCCGCTGCGTGCGGCCGCCGCCGCCTCCTCTCCGGCGCACGTGACCGTTGCGGCGTACCTCCACCACCCGCCCCGACAGGCGGGAGGATCCCGCGCGTCGCCCCTAAGCCTGCGCTGCTCGCCGACGAGAGGGCCCTCGACCCGCGCGGGTCTGGCGACCGGCGCCCTCCGCCCCTCACCTGCATCCCGCGGGTCTGGCGCCACCGCCCCTCACCTGCATCCGCTCGGGAGCAGCATTAAGCTCTGCACAAAATCGAGATGGGTGCACGGTTACCGTTCGATGTGTTTTCGTCCCTCACAACCGTCAGATCTAGTTTAGGGCACTAATTTTAGTGCATCTGTTGGAGAGGAGGTGCCCTATTATATGGCAGCTGGTAAAGCAGAAATAAAGTGGCCTAAAACGCTAAAACATGTGCCCTATAACTCCAAAAAGTGGATATAGTATAGGGCAGCTGTTAGAGATGCTCTAAGTGAATTAGACCATCCTCGTAGTGATTTGTTTTCTGCGAATCCGTAGGACCTAATGTAAATTTGAGCACCTTTGTGTCATATTTGTTACTGGTCAAATATTGATTATGGTTTGAGGGAGACTAACACAGCCAATACATCCTAAGATTTGATTATGGTTGGAGGGAGTACAATACAAAAGTTGCCACAGATCTGGGCCAGACAAGCTGGCTTTCCTGGCAGTACTGTGGGACCATGAACTGTCTGAACAAGTCAATACCAAGCCACCAGCAGTATATTACAGCAAATACACAGGTAAAGTGGGCCGGCTGTCAGGATCAGGAGCAGATAAAATAGTCTGTAGTTCGGCCTTCAAATGGAGTTTTCGTTCATGCACCTGCATACATGTTTGAACATTCTTTTGGATCATCTTGATAGCGACCTGTATGTCTTAAATACTTTATGCACAACTTGCCATTTTTACCAACTAGTTTTTTTATTGGTGTTGCATTATGCTGATGTGAACTCGCAATTTTTTCTTTGCTGAGGTCAAAAGGTGTATTGAGATTTTTAGTACCAACAATACTGGCTAATGAGGGGTACAAATTCAAATAGTGTTTAATTCATTAGGGGTCCAAGATAGAAAAAAAGACTACACATGGCCATGCCAGGGATGAATTAATGAAACTAGCCTTGTCACATGGAATGCAATGTTTGACAAGAGTACATAGTAGTTCCTGTGTGTACAATTCGAATAATATGGAGGTTCAGGCGCACATAACCAATTATTCCAAGATAGTGATATGATCTGAGAGAATTAAAGAAGAGGCAACATCCACGGAAAAGCAATTCGGAGCCCGGGCTCATATGAGCCCGGCTGCCCTTTCCGATTTTTTTAAAATTTGAAAACGCGTCGAAAAATTCTGAAAAAAATTACGCGGGAACATATTCATGTGAGCAACACTCGTGTAAATTTTCGACAGAAAACATCAATTTTTGCGCCCTGTGCAAAAAAGACAAAAATCTGTCTTTTGAATAGTGGACTGTTCACCTATTCAAAAAGACAGATTTGTCTTTTTTGCACAGGGCGCAAAATTTGATGTTTTCTGTCGAAAATTTACACAAGTGTTGAATACTCCAATATGTTCATGTACAATTTTTTTCAGAATTTTTCGTAGCATTTTACTATTTCAAAAAAATCGAAAACAAACCGGGCTCATATGAGCCCGGGCACCAAAACGCCTCGCCCCAACATCCACTAGTTGGACAAGTGGTCTACTAGTGGCACTTAGAGCATCTCCACGGGGGGTCGTAAAAGGGGCCGTAAAGCTTTTTTAGGGCGCCGGACAGAAAAACAGGCCACACCGGGGGTCGTAAAGCTCTCGTCCGGCCGAAAATCTGTCCGGCACCGCGAACTGGGCCTCCAACTTTAGGGGCTAGTCCCGGTTCAGCCCTGAACCGGGACTATTGCTAGTCCCAGTTCAGCCCTGAACCGGGACTAATGGGTCACCACGTGGCCCGCTGAGACTAAAGGATTTTCTATTTCTTTATTTCAAAAATTGATTTTTTTTCGATTTTTTTTCAATTTTTGTCCCGAATTTCAAATCTTTGAATTATTTGACAATTTCATCTCTAATCACCCATATTCTTAGGTCAAAGTGCATAACTACCGGTCAGCCCTAATCTCTAACTTCCCGTCCAGTCACCCATCCTCTCACTGCTCCAGCCCCAGCACGCTTAACTTCACAGTTCCCTCTCCCCCAGCTGCCAAGTCTGCAATTGTTGTTTTCTTGACAATAGTAAGCTATCAATCCTATTAACCCTTAGGTCTTGATAGCACATGATTAAATATTTTGAATTCCAAACAATTATTAAAATAAACAACAATGATTAAAAAATAACAATGATTAATTTATAAACTCAAAAATTTGAAAAAACTCAAAAATTTCAAAAAAAACTCAAAAATTTCAAATAAACTCAAAATTTCCAAAAAAAAAACTCAAAAATTCGCAAAAAACAAAAAAATCTAAAATTCTAAAATAATAATAAAAGTTAAAAATAATTAACAAAATAAAAGAAACAACAAAAGAATTTCAAAAATTTCAAAAAAAAATCAAAGTTTTCCATTTTTTCCTGGCAAAACCTAAAAAAAATGAATTTCTGGCAAAAACTTAAATCTTCCTGCACGATGGCACATGATATTATTTTTTGAATTCCAAACCTATATTAACATAAACAACAATGATTAAGTAATATATTATGCAGAAATCAATTGTTAATTCCAAAAAAATATTAAAATAATTTGAATTTCTGGCAAAAATCTTCCTGCTTTCATAGTTCCCTTTGGAATTTTGAAATCTAAGAAAATCCCAAACGGGTAAACCCCGTTGCGAGCGGATGCGGATTTTCGCGCTGAACGTTTTGAGATATTAAACAATTTTTCCGAGTTCGTACGCAAAAGTTATTGCCATTTTACTGAGAATTTGCAAAAAAAAATCAAAATTCAAACTTTTTAATTTTCCCTAAAAGTAGGTTGCGTTAGGTACAGGCACGTCAAAGGATTTTAAAATTTGAAGTTTTTATCATTTGCGTTTATTCGTTTTGGACGTTTTTTCCGCGCGGGGGGGGGGGGGGGGGGGGGGGGTTAGGCATGAGAGGAAAACCTTTAGTCCCGGTTGGTGTCTCAAACCGGGACTAAAGATAGACTCTTTAGTCCCGGTTTGTGCCCCGAACCGGGACTAAAGGTGCTCGCCACTTTAGTCCCGGTTCCAGCCACGAACCGGGACTAATGCCCCCATCCGAACCGGGACCAATGGCTCACGGGGCCCTGGCAGCTCGAACCGGGACCAATGCCGGGCATTGATCCCGGTTTGTGTCCGAACCGGGCCTAATGGCTTTGGAGCTCCTTCCGAAAGACCCTTTTTCTACTAGTGTTAGTGTTATATGGCCAGAGAAGATCCCGTGAGTGGATCGAGTGGGCTGCCTTTCAAAAGCAATCCACTTATAAAGATTTCTGTGGCTATGTGTGCCCATATATTATGATGTTTCACTGGCTACACAAATAAATTATATAGAAAATCTGGAGATTCAAACACTTGTCCGGCCCCTTTAGGCAGTGCCGGTGTGGGAGGTGTAAAAAAGTGCCGGACAAGTGTTCGGCACCCTCTAAAAGGGCCTCCGATAGAGGTGTGCCGGACACAATTTAGGCACTCCCCGTGAAGATGCTCTTAGGTACTAAATCCATTCGTTGGCAGGATACGACCACTTGCAGTCGCATGAGTAGAGTTGTCTGGTTTTCACCCTGGAATACTATTTTGTACATGAGGCAGGACAAATTGTCCGACGTGGTGGAGGTTTTATCCATGGAAAGAACCAGAGTGCTGATTCATGGATGTGAGGTCATATCACCCACGTCAACCAATACCGAAGCAATTTCAGGCACAAACCTCGATAGAGACCCAAAGAAATTTCGTTGCACAAACCATCATAACCGGGGTTAAGAGTTTTTAATAAGTACGATATTGTGCAACATTTTCCCCAATCACACATATCTGGTTGTGATTGTTGGAATTTGCTTGAGGGTATTAGCCCATGGTCCAACTAACATTCTGAAATTCTATAGCTTGTTCTTGCATGCAAACGGCAGGACTAAAAATTTAGTCCTACATTGTTAGTTGAGTGGAGTAAGACCTCCTTATATATGAGATTGTTTTACCACTTACTAAGGTTTGAGAGAAGCGCTCCTCTTCCGCTGCCCACCTCGTCAAGTCTCGTCATGCTGATCCATGTGTGTTGTTTGTATTTTTTATGTTTTAGCTCACATTCTTAGTTGAGTGAGAATTGGACATCCTTAATTATATTGGAGATTTTTATGCTACTCACTAAGGTGTGAGAGTAGAGGAGTGGTCAACGCGCTCCTTCTCTGTCGTCCACCTCTCCACTCCTCGTCACGACAACCCATGCATATTGTTTGTAGTTTTTCTGTTCAAAATAATTTAATTATATTTAAGTTTTAATCATTAACATACGTGTTAATTACTTCCTCGCTCTAAAATTTTGAGCCGTCGAATACACATACTACATAAGCAACTACATGGCGACCACTAGGGATCGGATGCCGATAGATAGTTTCCCGTCGAAATCCTCTTGCAACGTTACATTTGTTGTGCCTGGACCGTCGGATTGCCCAGAAAAACGTGAGACATGGTTAGTTTGCATGCAGCCAATTCCAATAACTACCGCTACTTTCTTGCGATTTGCCGTTAACTACGGATTTGATTTGTCATAGCTAATGCTAATTACATATTTGATTTCTCTATAGTATTTTGGAAACTAATTCCGAATTTCTTGATACTGCTATTTGGATTTAATTTAGTACTAGCTGAGTGTCCGTGCGTTGCCATGGGAAAACAATCCTATTGTTATTTGTGGTGATCCAAATTCATATAAAGGGCCGCTAAGTTATGAGTATGACGGAGCGAGCGAGGCCTCGCTGGGAGGGCTGGCCGAAGTGAGACCTGCCGGAGACGTGGCTCTTGCGGTACGGTACGAGTTGTTACCGAATTGGATTAGTATTTCACCATTACCGATCTGGATCAGGTCAGGACCACTATAAATACATCTTGTAAACCGTTGCACCGGATATTCGAAAGTTGTAAATCCCCGGCATTTGTAACCTCGTCCGATTATATTTAAGTTTTGTTGGCTGGGCCTGTGGTTTTTTCTCTTCCTTGTTGGAAAGTTTTTCCAAGTTAAAATCTCGTGTCCCCGTTGATTTGATCTCTTTTGTTCATTGTTTTATTACCTATCGCTCGTAACACCAAGGTAGGAGTATAACAACCGAATCAACAATCAAAATATTGCTCTTCTAGTTTTCTCAGTTGACTCTTCTTCCTTGTCATACATCTTCACCTCCTAATCTTAAGAAGACAAAAAGGTGTCCTCCTTCTTCCTATTACTATATTACCAAACAACAATTTTGTTGCCGCATTAACCATTAACACCTTAATACATCATTAAGGTCTTCTACAGAAAAACTATAAGACTGAAAAATATATATATATTGAAGTGCACTGAGATTTTGTATACATTGAGCTCAATGAAAAATCATTTAGTGAACTTCAGAGGTAGTTTTTTTTCAAATAGAGGTTTGCAATATTTAATAAAGAGGTTTTATTACAATCCTTCAAGGCCAGCTCTAACACGCAGGCCGCGACGCCGGGCTCCTACTGCTGGCCTTCTCGAGCTCCTCGACGGCGCCGTCGTTTGCGTCCTCACGACAACATGTACCTGGTGCTAATTAAGTTCATGACTCACGTCGATCCATCACGACAAACTTTGCGTCTCTTCTCTATTGTGCTAGCACATAGACGTTGATCGTGTTTTCTTGTCAGCATTAGACGTCCATCGACCATCATGTTAGCTGAACGTGTCTTGCCGAAAAAGGACATTGTTTTGATAGACCAACACAAACGTACTAATGGTGGTGGTGTCGTCGTGCGTAGGCGAAGGCTGAGGAAGAGGATGGAGTCGTACTGGACAAGCATCCACTTTTCTTTTTACTTGTGACGAGCATCCAGTGGTCGTTGCCGTCTAGGTGGCCATCGGTGAAGTTGAACCGCTGCATGCGCACCGGACGCGCTACCGAGCCATGACCATGCCCTTGACTCGTGCTTCACCATCGCCCTGATGGGAGAAATGCATCGCCACATTAGTATGGACACCAAGCTACTATCTTAGCTGTCTCTTTTTGGAGCTTGTTGGAGATTCGTGCTATGAAATTTACGTGGGGGTTAGTGGATGGATTTTACAGAGTGATTCGAGGGGAGGTGGTTGAGTGCGGTGGCATTTTTGTAGTTAGTCGAATGTGTGACACCATGCATTCACCACGGATCCAGGTTTTATAGTAAAGATAAATTCATCTGGTTCCATGAATATGTTTTCTTGACCAAAATGTTTGTGAAGCAGTATAGTGCCCCGTCCTCGACCAAAACTGCTTCTAACATAATTTGAATATGCTTCCATCAATAATAAATTATTTTCCCAGCCATAATTATACATGCTTCAAATAAACTGGGATGTGCTTCTAAATAAATAAATATTTGCTCCTAGCGAATGATGATTTGCTTCCACGGGCAAAATATATCAATTTGAAATTACATGTTCTACAATTATGAGTAATGAAAAATGTATACTTGCTTCCTGCACCAGCACCATGCTTCTATGCATGACGCCACACTTGATAAATTACATTTTTTGAAGACCAGTAAAGACAAATATTTTCATTTGATTCTCCTACGTGCATCCTACTCTCCGTCTTTACTTCCATACAACCAGAAGTGGTGGCGTCTAGGTTTCAGTTTCATGCCATCTAGGCACAATATGCACATGGTGATGGTGACGATCACTACGGGAAACACACAATACGCCGACGGCCGGAAGCCGTCGGCGTACACATACACTGACGGCAGCCGTCGTCGTAGCCACTCTGCCGTCGGTGTACGCCCTCATACGCCGACGGCATTGCCGTTGGCGTATGAATGTAATTTTTTTGAATTTTTTGAACTTTTTTTTGAAATTTTTTTAACTTTTTTTCTATTTTGAAATTTCTAACTCAGAAACATACTAAATCTATAATTACATATTTAATCATAGATCAAAGTACTTCCGCTGGTCAAAGTTCCCGTTCGGTTACCCATCCTCAAATTGCTCCAGCCCAAGCATGCTTAACCTTTGAGTTCCTTCATTGTTAGCTTCCAAATGAGAAATGAGAACTTACTGATACTTATATCATATCAATCATGTTAACCCCTAATTTAGGATGTTACACTTTTTTATTGTTTAAATTTAGAAAATTCATTTGAATAAGTAACAATGATTGTAAAATAGTATATATTTTAATAAATGAAAAAATGAAATTATTTTTACTTTTATTTCTTTTTTACATTTAATATGGAATAATTCATATCTTTAATTCCGTTAATCGAAATTTTAAAAAAAAATGTCTATGCCAATTAGAAAAATGAGAGGAATTCAAATATGACATCCATATCATCATTGTTGCCAAAAACAAATTCCAAATTATTTTTATAAATATCATTTTCCATTTTTTAAGTGTAAAAAATAACTTTTTAATTAAGCAAGTAACAAACATATGTTACAAAATGTCATGTGCACAGTGAAAAAGATTTTATGGATGTCATATTTGGATTCCTCTCATTTTTCTAATCAATTTAGACATTTAATTTGTTAAATTCCGATTTACGGATTTAAAGATATGAATTATTTCATATTAAATGGAAAATAGAAAAAAAGTATACGCCGACGGCATTGCCGTCGGCGTATCAAATGTAAAAAAAATTGAAAAAGTATACGCCGACAGCTGCCGTCGGCATATCAAATGTAGAAAATTGAAAAATTATACGCCGACGGCAAAAATCTACGCCGACGGCCAAAATCTCTAGGCTGACGGCAATGCCGTCGGCATAGCTAAAAAAAGAAAAAAGATCTCGGTTAGCCTGGTCGGGGTCTACGCCGACGGCCCCGACATTTGGCCGTCGGCGTATGTCCTGGCCGTCGACGTTTTGTGGATTTCCCGTAGTGGATATGCTTCCTTATTATTGTTGTCGTGCTTCATTCCGATCAGTGCATGTGTCCTTCCGGCGATAGCCGTGCTTCCTTCATATGGTGCTCATGCTACTTTCGAACGGTGATCTTGCTTCCATTATAATTGTGGTTGTGCTTGCTTGGTAGTCATGCTTCCGGCTGTGCCCGTGCTTCCTTCATATGGTGCTCATGCTAGTTTTCAATGATGATCTTGCTTCTTTATATTGTGGTTGTGCTTCCTTGATAGTCATGCTTCCGGCTGTAGCCGTGCTTCCTTCACATGATGCTCATGCATGCTAACGATGATCTTGCTTCCTTTATATTGTGGTTGTTCTTCCTTGGTAGTCATGCTTCTGGTGGTGGTCAAGCTTCCATTGGACTGCGGACTACGATAGGTCGTCATGCTTGTATATGTGGGTTCAGAAGTTAAACAATTAGGTAAATACTAACCTGCTGATTTCTACACTACTTCATTTGGTAGTCATGCTTCATTCAGATGGTTATTGTGCTTCCCACAAACGACGGTCGTGCTTCCTATCATACTTGAATGGTCAATTAAAGCATCACGGCGAGGCAGGAGATGCAATTGACGACGAGATCGCACGTGATACATGGGAGGTGGTTATCTACGACGCCCCTTTTGATGATATGTTGATGGTGTCGCTTCGGCACGACGACGTGGCAGAAGCTATGATAATATGTTACTTGAAAATGAACATATACAAATATAGAAAGCAAGAGATTAGTGCAATCTCAACACCAATCATCTGTACTGGAAGCATAGAAAATTTTCATACACACTATTTCAATATTACAATTTTCAGATTAGCGCTACCATGACAGATCGATCATCTAGAATGTATAATTGTGTGATGCAAATTAACCAGCTCGATTATTAACTATATTACTTTGCAAAGATCTAAAACCCAGATCGAAACCTAGGCCAATTACACTTGCTGGTCCAGCCCTGATGACGATTCGGCGAGACGTGCACATACTGTAGCTAGCCAGCCTGATCAATTCAATCGAGCTAAGCTAGTACTACTTGCAGCCATAAGCTAGTACTACTTTAGACGGAAGGCTCGAAATGAGTCTGACTTTGAATTAACGAAGCCAACAACCAGCCAGGAGTTACATCTTACAGGAGCAAGCTGGTGAAACCAGCGACACCACACACGCACACCTCACAACAACAGAGTACCACAGGTGGTGTAAAAAACCAAGCAACTAAAATGAAGTACAAACTAAAGAATATTGCTTGATCCGAAGGAGCCTTGACTTCTGTTGCACGGAGACGACGTCGAAGATGTCAAAACCAACAGACCTCCACCGTACCATCAACGCCACCACCAAGACACGCCATCAGGGAAGGAGCCTAGCAGGGTTTGGGAATACAAAGGCGGGGGCTTGCGGCAACGCCTCCAAGAAAGTGAACGGCGTTCAGAGACGTCGTCGTTGCCGGCAGAGACAGGTCCTGCAAAGCTTTCGCCAAAACCCCAAGACACCAACCCTAGATCATCACCTTGTCGCAGCCCAAACATCCAACATTCGCCGGTGGCATAAGGAGGATATCACCGGCATCAACTGTGGCTTGACGCCGCCCAGGAAAAGCCCCCCAAGGCTCTGGATGGTCTTCAAAACCAGAGGAAACACCGTTTAAAAGTCGCCTGGCCAACATTGCTCGAGGGCGGCAACGACGGAGAGATTGTAGGCAAAACACAAGCCACTACAAGAAAAACTTGCACCAAATGGACGTATTGGGGAAAGCATGGTGGTACGGAGAGACGGAGTCCGAGAAATCTAGAAAAATGAGGGGTCTTCATGGCGATGCCTTCAACAGGGGGAACGACACCCGAAGGTGTTGTCATAGCCAGCAATGGTCAGTACCATTACGCGGCTTTCATCGAGACCCCTCCAAAACCCAACTCCGGCCGCCGCCACGAGGACGCGAAGAAGACACCACGGGTTGTTGTCACCGTCCTATGAACCTCGGGGACTCGGTGCACTAGTACCAACTCAGAGCACCGGAAAACTGCACACCAGATTAGAACCTGAACCTGCAAAAGGTCGGTTCGGCCTGGCCTGGCCCAGATCCAGCCCAATGGCCCTGGAACTGGCATCTCACGGCAAGCACTGAAGGGGTCGCAGCATGGAAAACAAAAAAATTTCCTACGCAACAAACAGAATAAACCCCAAGGATCTAGATCTACTAGATGAAGATAGCGAAGGTGAGATCCAATCTCTTACCCTTGAAGATCAACAAACGTGTTTTGTCGGTGCAGGGGTTGGCTAGTCGCGAGGAGATGTATTATCCTCGAGATCCAATCCGATGAAGTGCTGCAACGGGCAGCACCTCCACGGTATCCACATGTACGGCTCGATGAAGACGTCCACTCCTTGATCCCGCAAGCGAGGTGGACGTGGCCTTGATGATCTTAGCAACACGACGGTGTGGTGGTGATGATGACGATCTCCACGAGCAGGGCTTCGCCAAGCCAAGCACGAGGAGAGGGAGAGGAGGAGGTGGCGCAGCACCCTAGGGTTAGGGTGGTGCGGCAGCTATGCAGGTGGAGATGGTGGTGGCGCAGCCCTCCGGGGAGAGGGGTGCGGCTAGGGTTTATGGTGGTGGAGGTGGTGCGGCTAGGGTTAGGGTTTAGGGGTGCGTCTAGGCAACTTGGGGGGCAGCTCAATGGTCTGCCGCACCCCCTCCCTTCTCCCCTTTATATAGGTGGAGGGGGAGCCCTAGGGCCGGCCGGCCAAGGGGTGGCTTGTCCCCTGTCGAGGTTGGGGCTCGGCAATTCCCAAGGTTGTGTACCCCGGGTTGATTGAGGGGGGAGAGTAGGAACGCTGGTGATTACGACGGCTAACAGGGGGCGAGTTTACCCAGGTTCGGCCCCTCGAGATGAGGTAAAGACCTACTCCTGCTTGTCTGGTATTATCGAGGTGGCTACAATGGCGAGATGGCAATCTCGCTAGGGTTTTCTTGTGCGTTGCTTGCTTGCCCTAGATGACGCACCCTCCTGGCCTTTATATCATAGGCCAGGTCTCGGGTGGACGGTGCGGATTGCACGTTACAGAATGAAGAAAATCATCACCGGCCTAACCAGCTACTTGGGCCACACGGTACACTTCATGGGCCTCTCTTGGCGTGACCCAGGTACCACCACCGTGGGGTACCCGAAAGGTAGCCCCACGACAGTAGCCCCCGAGTGCTTAATCGAATCGCAGAGTCGAGTAAAGGACTCCTTCCTCCGGGCACGCCACCTGATTCCTTCACGAGCCAACCTTCGGCTGCTACTGTCTTGAATAATCGAGTGCGCCTCATGATCTTTTTGATTCGCCGTCTTTCGACTGTCATTGTCCTTAGTCATCGGGTGCGCGAACAGCGCTCCCGATGTGAGTAGCCCCCGAGATTAAGCTGAATTGCTTGCAATTGAGGTTAAACTCAATTTTTTCTTCAGTCGAAAAGCCCGCTCCCGATGGGAGTAAAAAGATGACTCGAAATGGTCGAGTCAAATCTGGCCTTACTCGACTTACTTTGTACTCAGCCTTGATGGCCTACTGAATTGATTTAAACTCAGCTCTGAAAGCTTACTGGTTGTTCATCCACTCGAATGAGGAATTCGGGTGTCATCAGCTTTATAAAGCTTACTATGTAATTGTCTCACTCGAATGGATTGTCGAGTCGACTCAGCTCTCAGAGCTTACTGTTCCTCGTTGCACTCGAAAAAGCTGTCCGAGTGCTCCATCAGCCCGTTGGCTTACTTGATACGCCTCCGCTGATGACGTAAGGGCTGACGTTTTCGGCGTGCTCTGCATCCGATGGGACGTGACAAAGTGGGCCCACTGTCGCAGCGGCCGCCGTTGAATTTGGACCGTTGGGCGCGAAACTTTCGCGAAGTGATGATGACGCCTTGGTTCCCGTGCGTAGTGGAGGATGACAGTTGCCTTCTCCGCGCGACGCGTGGACGGCCGGATGGTTGCTTCGGGTTACGGTTCCGTGGATGACGGCTAGGATGAACTGCCCCCGCGGTATATAATTTTCACCGCGGCGTGGGAACAGTTCACCAAGCCTCCATTCCCGTCTTCTCCGCTGCCTCATCTCCATTGCCATTTGCACCGAGATCTCCAGAAACTCTCCCCTCCTCCGCTAGCACCATGGGCCAGAAGAGGGTGAAGGGAGCGGACAGCTCCGCCGCCGGCGACGACGCCGGCATGAAGAAGTTGGAGGGCGACTGGGGGAAATCGTCCGTGAAGGCGGCGGAGTTGGACACCCTCCGCGAACAAGGATTGCTGCCGCCGACGAGCACGGCGACGACGCGCGCCCCCGGTAAGGATGTGATCCCCTCTCCTCGCGATGGGGAGCGCGTGTGCTTCGTGGAATTCCTTCCACGGGGCTTCGGGTTCCCCGTCCACGATTTTGTTCGTGGTCTTCTTTACGCCTATGGGATTCAGATCCATGATCTGAATCCCAACAGCGTATTGAGCATCGCGAGTTTTATTGTGTTATGCGAGTGCTTTCTGGGGATCGCACCCAACTGGAACCTCTGGAAGTCGCTCTTCATGGTGCGACGGATGGTGGGGCGGTCGAAGCAGACGTTCCCTGTAGGCGACTTCGGAATCCAGCTGCGCGGCGACACTTGCTTCTTCCAGCTGAAGAAATCTGACTCCGTCCAGAACTGGCGGAAGAAATGGTTCTACATCAGGTGGGACCAAGAAGGCCTTCCCGAGTTCGCCGCTGATCGACCTCTGCGAAGGACCAAAGCCTGGTCGCACCCTCTGTCAAAGGAGGACAAGGAGTCGACCAAGCCACTGCTGGCGCTGCTCCGCGGGTTGCTGACGACGCTCGGGCGCGAGACAGGTGGCATTCACCTTATCGCGACTTTCCACAGGCTGAAGGTGCAGCCACTGCGTCGACGCGAGCCAATGTGGGAGCTTGCAGTCGACACCTCACTTGATGACGCACAGATCGCGACTAAGGTGAGGAGCATCACCAGCCTCCGTGTCGCCGATCCGTGCAACGTTAAGTGCCCGGTCGAACCATACGGGCCGAACAATCCCGTCCCTGAGGTAAGCACCTTGAATTCCCTTTGCTTTGCTTCAGTCGAAAGTTTTTCCTGACTCGCCTTTCTTCTCGCTGCTCGTCAGGATCGAAGGGCTTATGTGAGCCTTCCTCCGCTGATGGAGAATGGACCTCACAACGAGGCCACGGTCGTCGAGGAGGACGACGATGAAGACGAAGTCCCTTCTGCCCACTCGCCGAACGAGGAGGTGGAAGAGGATGATGAAGACGAAGAGCCGATGCTGAAGCGGCGGAGACGAAAGAATGTCGACTCCACCTCGGGGTCGTCACCTTTGAAGGAAGTGGTTGTGGAGGACAAGGAAGCCCACGACTCATCTTCTGATGCAAGTGAGCCGGTAGATCCTCTGTCCGTGCCTCCGCTGAATTCAGCGCCGCCCGCTGGGTTTGCGGCGATGGAATCTCCTCCCATGAGCAGCGAGGATGAAGATGTCACCAGGTAAGCCTCTGCGCGTACGCCTTTTTGTCTTTGTTCTTCTTTCGACTCCTTGGACGCTTTTCTGAATTTTGCTTCTTTATACAGCCATCACACTGGTGGTGCTGGCTCTTCACCTCGCGACGAGGAACACCAGTCCGCGGCTGTCCCGGAGCGGGCCACTGGGGCACCCGAAGAGGCGCCTGAGGCCAATAATCCCTTGACGTTGAAGACGTCGACCTCCAAGAGGCCAGAAAAGGCTGCTGATACGACAGTCGTGGATGCTGAGCTGCTTGAGCACGTAAGTATATTCTGTCTTAGCCTTGCCAATTCTTGTGTCGGGTGCGCGAACAGCGCTCCCGATGGGAGTAGCCCCCGAAGATGTGCGTGACTAGGATAGTCGGGTACAGATTGACACTTCTGCTTCTTTGCACAGCCGTTTTGTCGTCAGCTGCTGGAGGGAGCCACGGCCTTCATGCGAATGGAGAAAGAGGAAGGTCGACTCCGCACTGCTCTGGAGCAAGCCAACAGTGAGTATTAACCTTTTGCATTCGAGCGGTGCTTCGATCATCTTCATTATTGACCTTGCTCCGATGATCCACAGGCGAGAAGGAGAGCATGGCGAAGCGGATCGCGGAGCTGGAGAGATCCCTGGGTGCAGCTCGACAGCGTGAGCAAACTCGGGGTGATCTAGAGAAGACCCAGGTTGAACGCTTGCTCGGACTCGCCAATGCAATCGGAGGTGAGTATCTCGGCTCATTGCCTACTTTGTCTTGTGTCGACTTCTGATGTGTCATAAGTGTGGTCATCCTCGTTGTTCAGAGCCGTGCGGAGGCGCTCCTCCAGAAGAGTCTTCCAGTGAGAATGTCGACCTGGAGACGGCTGTTGGCTTCGTTGACCGCGCCCATGCGTATGCTTCGACTGCACTGCAGCAATCTTCGGCGGAGCTGCAGAAGTCGAAGGATGCTCTGGCGAGTGTGCATCGGAGCATCTTCCCCAACCAGCCGTTACCGACCGATGTTGACGCGCTTGCGGCCCCGTTTGAAGGCGAGGCGACCACCCTGGCGGACTACACGCGTGCCCAGACGGTACGCGGCTCAGAGTTCACTTTCCGGCTTTTGCTTGGTCATGAGGTTGCAGGCGACTTCGAGGCAGTTGTCAGCGACTTTCCTCGAAAGCCCGATGGCAAGACCAAGTCGCTAAACAGCGTCAAGGCAAGAGCAAGTCAGTTAGCTGTTAAGCTAATTGATACCTTTGAAAGGAAGCTTGCCAGGGCTGCAGAGTTGGCCTCCAAGAAGAGTCGCTCGCAGTCGGAGTCTGCAGTGTAGTCGTTGTAGTAGGGCTCCCCTTTGATTCGCCTTTTGTAGTGAACATAATGAAGTCTATTTATCAATGCATTTCCTGATTCCTCCATGTGAATGAACCTCTTCGAGTCTTTTGCTAGAATGAATATGGCTTCTGTTTGACACCACTTAACTTGGCAGCCTGATGAAAATGTTGCTCTTGAAGTCGCCGAGGCCACCTGTGTAAATGAGGGTGAGGGTACCTCTTCTGCTGTGCCCGCTCGCCAACAGCACCCAGCTGGTCCAATTCGCACACGAAGCGTGAACGACCAGCGGGTGTTTAACTATATGAGGAACAAGATCGTTGAACTTGAGTCGAAGCTGCGGATAGCTGAAGTGGAGCTTGAACGCCTCAGGGCACGTTCCGCTGGGCCGTTCAATCAGCGCGAACGGTTCCTTCTTGACCAAATTGATCTGATATGTCGACAGCTACAAGGTTGGACTCTAGCTGCTTTGCTTTGATTTCTTCATGCTTGTGTTGTTCTGCATCTTGACCCGTTAATTGCAGTTGTTAACCCCGACTGGCAAGCCGAGAACACTCGAGTGGACGAGCGCGTGGAGAGCGAAGCCACCGGTAACTCGGTCGAAGCTCGTCAATTCTGGGTCCATAAGGGAGAGGGCCGTGTACTCGCGCGGATGCTGGATCGCACCTGGCGAGCTGCGTTCATTCTTGAAGGTTGCAGGAAAGCACTCTGGCAAATCAACAAAGTGTTCTTCCCCCTTGGTGAGCAGCCGACTGGGTTGCCCGCGCTGTTGGAGAGGTTCCGCAGTAGCAGGGCGTTGAAGGAGGTCGTCTTCGGTCAACTTGTTGCCGGGGCCAACGCGGCGTTTGCTTATGTTCGACTGCATCGACCTCATGTTCCCTTGGACAGGATACTTGATGGCTTGCCTAGAGATGCTGATTATGCTGAATCCTTTGCGGCTGCACGTCAGGCGATGCAACAGATCCTGACCCATACAGAGCGACGTGTAGGGCCACTAGATGCGCCAAAGGAAGAGCCTGTCGACTAAGAATAGCAGTTTGTTGTCTGATGTTAGCTTGTAACATAAGTATGCATGTATGTATGCCCATGTGATGTTGTTCACTGAATGCATAATGTGTGATTTTGCACTCGTAGACCTGTATGGCGCGAGCCCCCGAGTGAATCGAGTGGCGGCCTAGGGTTTTTGAGTTATGCCTGTGCGGCGCAGCCCCCGAGTGATTCGAGTGGTGGCCTAGGCTGGACTTAGACCTGTATGGCGCGAGCCCCCGAGTGAATCGAGTGGTGGCCTAGGGTTTTTGAGTTATGCCTGTGCGGCGCAGCCCCCGAGTGATTCGAGTGGTGGCCTAGGCTGGACTTAGACCTGTATGGCGCGAGCCCCCGAGTGAATCGAGTGGCGGCCTAGGATTTTCGGGTTATGCCTGTGCGGCGCAGCCCCCGAGTGATTCGAGTGGCGGCCTAGGCTGGACTTAGACCTGTATGGCGCGAGCCCCCGAGTGGTTCGAGTGGCGGCCTAGGATTTTCGAGTTATGCCTGTGCGGCGCAGCCCCCGAGTGATTCGAGTGGCGGCCTAGGCTGGACTTAGACCTGTATGGCGCGAGCCCCCGAGTGGTTCGAGTGGCGGCCTAGGATTTTCGAGTTATGCCTGTGTGGCGCAGCCCCCGAGTGATTCGAGTGGCGGCCTAGGCTGGACTTAGACCTGTATGGCGCGAGCCCCCGAGTGGTTCGAGTGGCGGCCTAGGATTTTCGAGTTATGCCTGTGTGGCGCAGCCCCCGAGTGATTCGAGTGGCGGCCTAGGCTGGACTTAGACCTGTATGGCGCGAGCCCCCGAGTGGTTCGAGTGGCGGCCTAGGATTTTCGAGTTATGCCTGTGTGGCGCAGCCCCCGAGTGATTCGAGTGGCGGCCTAGGCTGGACTTAGACCTGTATGGCGCGAGCCCCCGAGTGGTTCGAGTGGCGGCCTAGGATTTTTCGAGTTATGCCTGTGTGGCGCAGCCCCCGAGTGATTCGAGTGGCGGCCTAGGCTGGACTTAGACCTGTATGGCGCGAGCCCCCGAGTGGTTCGAGTGGCGGCCTAGGATTTTCGAGTTAGTTGCTCGCAAAGGAAGAAATGACAAGTCTTTTCCTTCAAATATCTTTATTGATTCTCGCAAACAGGCCGCCTCGTTAAAACCCTTCCAGTCCCCTTAGGTACCCTGGCGAGGGAAAGAGTGCGTAAGAAACCTGCTGCTACTTAACGAGGTGAAGCTTACAAGCTGGGGTCGATCAGGCGTAGAAGCGGCGTAACTGTGCCACGTTCCACGGATTGCTGCAGACTGTCCCTGTCTTCGAGTCCTTCAGGCGGTAAGCTCCGTTGCCGATTGCCTCTGTCACAATGTATGGCCCCTCCCATGGGGAAGCGAGTTTGTGCACCTTCTTCTGCTTGAGCCGGAGAACCAGGTCCCCTGGGACGAATGCTCTAGGCCGTAGTCGCCGACCGTGGTAGTTGCGCAGGTCTTGCTGGTACACGGCTGTGCGGCTGAGGGCGATGTCGCGTGCTTCATCCAGGACATCCATATCGTCTTCAAGTGCTTCTTCCGCATCAGACTCGTCGTATGCCACCACTCGTGGAGCGTCAAATTTGATGTCGCAGGGCAGGACTGCTTCGGCACCGTACACCATGAAGAATGGTGTATATTGGGTAGATCTGTTTGGCGTGGTGCGTAGGCTCCACAGCACGCTTGGTAACTCCTCCACCCAGGCTCCTGCGGCTCGTTTCAATGGTACTCGCAGACGCTTCTTGATGCCTTTGCTGACTAGGCCGTTGGCCTTCTCGACTTGCCCATTGGACTGCGGGTGCGAGACGGATGCATAACTGAGCTTGACACCTTGTTCAGAGCAGAAATCCCTGAATTCTTCGGCTGTGAAGTTCGTCCCGTTGTCGGTGATGATGCCGTGCGGCACACCGAACCTGAAGATGATTGACCTGATGAAGTTGACCGCTGAGGTTGCGGTTGAGCTTGTGATTGGGGCCGCCTCGATCCACTTCGTGAACTTGTCGACTGCCACCAGGAGGTGAGTGTGCCCGCCTGGGGAGGATTTCTTGAAGGGACCTACCATGTCGAGTCCCCATTGCGCGAAGGGCCACGCGAGTGGTATTGTCTTCAGTGCCGATGCTGGTGCATGCGGCTTGTTGGCGAACTCCTGACAGCCAACGCATTTTTTGACCAGTTCTTCTGCGTCTTGCATTGCGGTGGGCCAGTAGAACCCTGCTCGCAAGGCCTTGGCCACCAGTGCTCGACTGCTTGCGTGGTGCCCGCATATACCGGCGTGGATGTCGAGTAAGATTGCTTGGCCGTCGGCTGGATCGATGCACCTTTGGAGGACTCCTGAGATGCTTCTCTTGTAGAGCTCGCCATTGATGATGGTGAAGCCTTTGGAACGGCGGACGATGCGCTTGGCTTCGACTGGGTTCTCCGGCAGCCGCTGGTGCAGCATGTAGGCCAGATACGGGCTTGTCCACGTGGGTTCGACCAGCATTATCTCCATGACCTCCTTCTCCGTGCTTGGCGGGTTGGCGGTGCTTGTTGTCGATGTAGAGGGTCCTGGCGGGGGCCGGACCTTGATTGAGCGCTGTGTGATGCACTCGAGGAAGACTCCGGGTGGCACCGGAGCTCGATCCGAACCTAGGTTGGCCAGGGCGTCAGCTTCTTCGTTGCTTTCGCGGCCGATGTGCCGCAGTTCGCAGCCGTCGAAGAGGCCTTCCAGTTGATTGTACAGCTCCCTGTAGGCTATCATGTTGTCAGCGATGGCATCGCACTGCTTCATGGTTTGCTGCACAACCAGGTAGGAGTCGCCGTAGATCATGAGGCGAGTGGCGCCGCAGTTCTGGGCCATCCGCATGCCGTGGATCAGGGCTTCGTACTCTGCTTCATTGTTGGAAGGAGTTGAGAACTTCATCTGCAGCACGTACTTCAGCTTGTCGCCTTTAGGTGAAATGAGCACGACTCCTGCTCCGGCTGAGTTGAATTTTTTGGATCCATCGAAATACATTGTCCATGCATTGGACAAGTCGGGCTCGTCAGGCAGTTGTGCTTCTATCCACTCTGTGGTGAACTCTGGGAGGACCTGGGCCTTGATTGCCTTCGGGTGTGCGTACTTCAGCCCCCATGGCCCTAACTCGACAACCCACTTGGCGACTCTTCCTGTCGCGGCTGGGTTAGTGAGGATGTCGGATAGGGCAGAGGAGCTTACCACCGTGATCGGGTGCTCAGAGAAATAGTGGACCACCTTCCTGGACGTCATGAAGACTCCGTATGCCAGCTTCTGGTAGTGCGGGTACCGCTGCTTGGAATCAGTTAGCACCTCGCTGAGGTAATACACAGGTCGCTGAATAGGGTGACTCTTTCCTTCTTCCTCCCGCTCGACTACGAGTACGGTACTAACCACTCTGTTCGTGGCTGCCACATACAGGTACAGTGGCTCGTTCTCATATGGTGCCACCAGCACTGGAGGGGTTGTGAGGGTCTGCTTCAGTTTGTCGAATGCATCTTGTGCCTCCTCTGTCCACTCGAACTTGTCTGCCTTTTTCATCAGTTGGTAGAAGGGCAGGGCCTTTTCTCCCAACTTACTAATAAACCGACTGAGCGCTGCGACTCTGCCAGCTAGGCGTTGTACTTCATGAAGCTTGGTCGGTGCAGGCATGTCGAGTATGTTCTGCACCTTCTCAGGGTTGGCTTCGATTCCTCTCGCAGAGACAAGATACCCCAGTAATTCTCCGGCTGGGACGCCGAAGACGCACTTGTCTGGGTTTAACTTGATCTGGTACTTGTTGAGCGCGTCGAAGACCTTGCGGAGGTCGTCGATGAGGCTGTCCTCTGTGCGGGTGGTGACGACTATGTCGTCGACGTAGACTTGGACGATCTGTCCTATGAGCTCCTTCAAGCAGGCCTGCATCGTGCGCTGGTATGTGGCTCCAGCGTTCTTCAACCCGAAGGGCATCATCTGGTAACAGAATACACCGTGTGGTGTGATGAACGCCGTCTTCTCCTGATCCTCGACTTTCATCCTGATCTGCTGGTACCCAGAGTAGGCATCCAGGAAGGATAGGCGTGCGCAGCCTGCAGTCGAATCGACGATCTGATCAATCCGCGGGAGCGGAAAGTGATCCTTGGGGCAGCATTTGTTGATGGCGGTGAAGTCGACGCACATGCGGAGTTTCTTCGTCTTCTTCTTTTCCACGAGTACCGGGTTTGCTACCCACTCTGAATCCTTTATTTCTCGAATAAATCCGGCGTGAAGCAGCCGGTCAATCTCCTTGCTGATAGCATCTCTCTTGGGACCCGCGAAGCGCCTCATGGTCTGCTTGACTGGTCTGGCATCTTTGCGGACGCGTAAGGAGTGCTCGGCGAGTTCCCTTGGTATACCTGGCATGTCAGAAGGTTGCCAGGCGAATATCTTCCAGTTCTCGCGCAGGAACTCGACGAGCGCGCTTTCCTATGCGCTAGTCAGGCTTGATGACACCCTGACCGTCTTGTCGGCGTCCGTCGGGTGCACCTGATGGGCCCTTGTGTCGTCGCTTGTGTTGAATGCAGATTCCTTGGATGATTTCTTCCGTGGTGGAACAGAGTCTTGTCGTTGTCGACTGCCATCATCTCCAGGTGCTCGTCCATCCCGAAGAACTCAGAAATCCTGCTGAACTCGCGGTCGCAGCTATCAGACCGGTCGAAGTCGCCTTTCACCGTGATGACACCCTTTGGTCCCGGCATCTTGAGCAGGAGGTAGGCGTAGTGGGGCACTGCCATGAATCTGGCGAAGGCCGGACGACCCAGTATGGCGTGATATTGTGACTTCCAGTCGACTACCTCGAAGTCGATCGCCTCTCGCTGGAAGTTTTCGGGTGTGCCGAATATAACATCGAGTGTAATTGTTCCCATGGGCGTGACTGCTTGCCCTGGTACTATACCGTGGAAGGTATTTGCTGATGGCGTTAGGTTGGATGTTGACCTGTTCATCCTTCTTAGGGTGTCGGCGAAGATGATATTTATACCGCTGCCTCCATCCATGAACACCTTCTTCAAGGTGTACTCCCCGATCTGAGCTTCGACTACCAGAGCAGCGTGCCCGGGTCGTGGTATCGCCGGCGGGTGGTCCGCTCTGGAGAAAGTGATCGCTGTTTCTGAGCCTCTCAGGTAATCGGGTACTGCAGGTGGATTGGTGAGTGCTTGGTAGACCTGGCGGGTGATGATTTTCTGGGTCCTGTTGGAAGGACGTCCCTTCTGTATCATGTTAATCTGCCCACGTGCTGCCGGGAATACGTTGGCAGGATCCTGCGGCTGTGGCTGTGGTTGCTGTTGTTGCTTGCGGGTAGAAGGCCAGCGCTGCCTGCGCTGGGTTGGCGACTGGAGGAGGAGGTGGCGCCTGGAGGGCCAGCTGTGCGGCTGGCTGTGCCACGGGTGCTGCTTGATTATCATGTTGTCCGTTGTCCGTTGTCCGTTCTGAGGGATTATTCGCGCAAACGCCCTGTATATCTTGCGTGCCTTTCTGCAATCCTTCAATAGGTGGCGGGATCCCCACTTGCCTGTTTCTGGGTCCCTAAACATATGATGCTTGCAGGGTTGCTCTAACTCTTCTTCGTCAGTCATTGGGCGTCTCCGCCACTCGCGCTTGCGACTTCCATCTCCATGGTAGCTGCTGCCACCGCCCTGGTTGTACTGTCTTTTACTCTCACGGGGGGTTTCGAATCCCGCCGCTACTAACTCGATCGAGTCGTTGCCGACGTAACGCGGCTTCTTCTTCAGGCGCCCTTCTCGCCAGTTGCTAGGTCCTGCTTCTTGCCTCGGAGATCGTGGTGCATCACGAACAGAGTCTTCTCCATCTGCCCACTGGTTGGCTATCTGCATGAGCTCGATCATGTTCCTCGGCCTAAGCCTACCAAACTCCTCACGGAGGTCGCGGCGGTAAACGCCGTGCATGAATGCGTCCATTACCCTGTCTTCTGAGGTGGCTCCGTCCATGGTGTTGCGAAGCAAGGTCCACCGCTGGATGTACGAACGGAGTGGCTCGTCTCGACCTTGCTTGCACGCCTGGAGCTCAATGAGGGTTGTTGGCCTCGCGTATGTCCCCAGAAAGCTCTTCACGAAGGCGTTCCTGAACTCGTCCCAGGTGCTGAAAGCGTCCCTGGGCTGAGTGTTGAGCCACCCGCGAGCAGATCCTGTGAGCATCAACTGGATGTACTGCATGGCAGTAGTCGAAGTACCACCTTGACAGCTGCACGCGATGAGGTAGTCTTCCAGCCAGTCCCTTGGGTCTTGCTTCCCGTCATACTTGGGTGTCTCCGCTGTTAGCTTGAAGCCTTTGGGCATCTTCGTGTCACGGATGTTGAAGCTGAAACATGCGGCTCCGCGTGGCTCGAAAGTCGTCGTCGTCGTAGTCGTTGGCTTGTGCACTCGCTGCTCGCAGCCGTCGACTGCGGTCCACCCTTCTCTGTGCGACGACGTTACGGACATCTTCGCCTGGCTGCGGCTGTCGCAGTCGAATTGGGGCTGGGTCTGCAAGTGGTGCGGGTTCACGATCGCGGCGGCCTCGATTCTCGTGCACCCTTTCTGCTGGTGCTGACTTTGCCAGGACTTCCTCGACTTCCCTGAGGGATTGAATTTGTCGCCTATGAAGGCGGGCGTGGGCGTCACCCTCCGGCGGCTGTGTTAGTCGCAGGTAGGTTTCGACCGCCATGAGGGCCGAAGCGGGTGTCTTGGGGACGGGGATTCCGTCCGCATCCTCCGTCATGAATGACGACTCCAGATTGCGAGTGAGGTGGACGCGATCAGCTTCTGGCACCCGTGGCATGCGAGCCCTGTGACGTCCTCCTTGCGTGACTTCCTCCGATCCGGCCAAGAACGAGTGTGCTGCCCTCCTGGCACTCGACGCGTCGGCTAGTTCTTTGCGCCGAATCAGATCGGCCTTCTCTTGGCGGACTCGCTCGGACTCCTTCCAAAGCAAGTATTGGACCGCCAGTTGGTCTTCTCGGGGTTCATCTGGTGAAGGGAACGTGCCTTCGTCCACGTGCTTCATGGCCTGGATCGCCATCTCCCGAGTGATGGTGAGTCTTGTCACCCTGTCCGGCATGGTCACCTCCAGCGGGTATACGGGTTCCCCGCCATTGGATCTTGCTGGGCTGGCCATATAGACTTGCGCGGGGTAAACCCGTCGAGTGGGGCTGATGCTCCCAGTCCTGCTTCCTTCGTCCGAGCTATGCTCAGAGTCGAAGATCACAGCGACGTGGCGGGTGCCACGGCCACTGCTACTGGCGACTCCGCGATGCGGAGGCGCGATTGGCGTAGATTTTGGCTTCATCCGGGGCGCGGACAAGAAGGTCGGGGTAGACTTGTTTCGCGCCGGGGTTGCAGTAGATGCGATTTTTCTGGTGACCGCGGGTGTGGTCACCGCAGTCGCCGTTGATGCGGTCGTAGATGGTGCTGACGCAGTCGAAGTGGACGCGATCTTCATGGCAGTCGATGACGCAATTGCCGTGGCCGCAGTAGATGCGATCTTCGCGGCGGGTGAAGCCGCGGTCGGCGCAGTCGATGTAGATGCTGGCGCGTCCGTCGCGCGCAACGTGGCCAGCGTGGGCCGGAGCGTTCCGCGACTGTCCACCAGATAGCGCAGACTACCGAAGGTAATCCACGTGCTCTGCTGCACCTCAGCGTACGTCGGGAGATCCGCTGGCGAGTGGTGGACAAACTCGAGGAAGCCGGTGTAGATCGACTCCCTGGCGCTGATGCCGTTCTTCATTGCTGATGAGGCCGGCGCAACCATGACTCCAACGATCTGTTCTTCCCACAGACGGCGCCAATTGACGAGGTGTGGACTCGGCAAATCCCAAGGTTGTGTACCCCGGGTTGATTGAGGGGGAGAGAGTATGAACGTTGGTGGCTGTGACGGCTAACAGGGGGCGAGTTTACCCAGGTTCGGCCCCTCGAGGTGAGGTAAAGACCTACTCCTGCTTGTCTGGTATTATCGAGGTGGCTACAATGGCGAGATGGAAATCTCGCTAGGGTTTGTGTGCTGCTTGCCTGACCTAGATGACGCACCCTCCTGGCCTTTATATCACAGGCCAGGTCTCGGGTGGACGGTGCGGATTGCACGTTACAGAATAAGGAAAACCATCACCGGCCTAACCAGCTACTTGGGCCACACGGTACACTTCATGGGCCTCTCTTGGCGTGACCCAGGTACCACCACCGTGGGGCACCCGAAAGGTAGCCCCACAACAGCCGCGCTATCTCTTCTCCTATCAACTGTCTTCTTCCTTCCGCGAAGCGACGCAGGGATTGCTTCACTGGCTTGGCGTCTGGACGAACATGTAGAGAATGCTCGGCGAGTTCCCTTGGTACACCCGGCATGTCCTTGGGGGACCACGCGAAGATGTCCCGGTTCCCACGGAGGAACTCGACGAGCGCGCTTTCCTATTTGGGGTCCAGGCTCGCCCTCACGGTGACGAACTTGGACTTGTCGGTGTCGTCGAAGTAGATCTTCTTCGTGTCTCGCGCCGCCTGGAAGCTCGACTCGCCAGCCGGCTTGGCCGACTCCGGAATCTCCAGCTTCTCCTCGTTGGCCTTGCGCTTGAATTGCTTCATCTCCTCATTGCAGACCATGGTCTCGGCCACCTTCGCGCTATCGGAAGCACAGGCAATGGAGCGCTTGTAGTCTCCAGCGACGGTGATAATCCCGCGTGGGCCTGGTAACTTCATCTTGAGGTAGGCGTAGTGGGGTACCGCCATGAATTTGGCTAGCGCCGGCCGCCCGAGGATGGCGTGGTAGGCGCTGGAGTGGTCGACCACCTCGAAGGAGACGGTCTCGCGGCGGTGGTTGCTCTTGGTGCCGAATAGAACGTCTAGCCGGATGAGGCCCATGGATGAGCCGGCTCGCCCCGGCACGATGCTGTGGAAGACCGTCCGGCTCGGCGTCAAGCTGGACTCGGAGATTCCTAGCTTCTCCAGCGTGTCGCGGTAGAGGATGTTGATGCTGCTGCCCCCGTCAATGAGGACGCGTGAGAAGGTGCAGGCGCGCTTGGTGGAGATGATCATGGGCTCTAGGACTAGAGCATAACCGCCTGGGTTGGGCATCAGCTCCGGGTGGTCGTTGCGGTCCCACGTGATTGGTTCCTGCGACCAGTTGAGGTACTGGGGGACAGGTGGGACCACCGCGTTCACCTCCTTGAACCGTTCGCGCCGGCTTCGCTTGTCGTCGCGCTCGCTGATGAACATGATGTAGGCGGCATCCGGATTCTGGTAGCCGTCTGGACCCCTTGGAGGCGGAGCTGGAAGGCGTTCCCTCCTCTCTTCCTCGCGTTGGCGATCATCGCGATTCCCATCTTCGCGTCGTCTGTCGTCGCATCCTCGATCGTCCCGTCCGGCTTCATCCCGAGGCGGAGGCGGGTTCCGCCGCTCGTATGGTGGTGGCCTTGGACGGCCGAGGGTGCATTGCCGAACGGTATGGTTCGCTGGCCGGTCGCCATGGTTCCGGCACGGTTGATCGAGCAGGTAGTCGTAATTGTTCCTCGCCCTCGTTCGGCGCATGTCGCTGCTAGTCCTCATGCGGCGGTTGTCGAAGCCTCCTGCCGGCCTTCCCTCGGTCGTGGCGACGACCTTGGACTCGACGTGGTCGTCTGCGGACTTGCGCTTGCCGGCCGTGTCGGAATCACGCCGGGTTGATTTTCCTCCTTCTTGGTTCTCCGTCCGGCTGCGACGTGCAGCCGGCTCCGTCGTGATGATTCTTCCGGCTTCGTCGAGTCGGATCGGGTTGGTCATGCCTGCGTCGGCGGTGGCGTACTCGTCGGCGATCGCCATGAGCTCTGCCATGGTATTTGGGCTCTTCCTTAGGAGCCGGTGCTTGAGCAGCGTCTGATCTCGGCAACCTTGGATGAAGTACTGGACGGCTTGGAGCTCGAGAACCCCCTCGCAGGAGTTGCGTAGGCTGGTCCATCGGGTGAGGTAGGCTCGGTCCGACTCGCCGTCCTTCTGCTTGAACAGCGCGAGCAGCTGTGCGTTGCCAGGGCGCAAATAGGTGCCGGTGAAATTGCGGTTGAACACTTCCTCGAAGTCCAGCCAGCTGTTGATGCTCTCCTTTGGAAGACTCTTGAGCCAGGTCCGTGCCGATCCCTGGAGCATGAGTGGCACGTAGCGCACGTCCACCCGCTTGTTGCCGCCTGCGATGTTGACCGCCGTGACGTAGTCGGCGAGCCAGTCCTCCGGCTTCGCGGTGCCATTGTACTTGGGTGTGTCCCTGGGAAGGGTGAATCCCTTCGGGAATCGCTCGCTCCGGATGCGGGGTCCGAAACAACGATGGGCGGCGATGTCCTCTTCCTCGATGATGCTTGACAGCTTGAGCATGTCGATGCGGTGTCGTGCGTCGTCGCTAGTCTCGGGTCCCAGCGGCCCTAGGCGTTCGTCGATGGTGACCTTGTGGCCGACTCGCTCCTTGATGCTGCGGCCGGTTTGCGGCCCGTTCCGGTTGCCGTCTTCGCGTCGTCCAGCCGAATCGCGGCCGTGATCACGAGGATGCGAGCTCGCGCTCCCCTCGCGATGAACTCGTGGTTGCTTGTCCTTCGCCCTTCCGCGGCTCGTGGATGACGCCTCGGCGCCTAGCTTGGACTTGCCGGCTGCATCGTAGCCTGGAGGCGGCTCATGATGCTCCCGGCTCGCCGTTATCTCGGTTTCGCGTTGCTGCCGGTTGGCCGCGGCGATGAGCTCCTGGACTCGGCGTGCTTGCTGGCGTAGCTCCTCGCCTTGGAGATGGGGTAGTTCTACTGCGGCCGCCTCCGCAGCCTTCATGTTTTGCACCGGGTTGCTGTACTCGGGCAGGACGATGTCCGAATGCTCGTGCGGCTGGCCAGCATGGTTCAGGACACCTCCGAGATCCCCTCCTTTGCGTCGGACTTCATTCAGCTTCTCCGTGTTGCCTCTTGCCGGCTCGAAGCCGTGAACGGTGTTGTACTCGCGCATCGTGGCGTTGAGTCGGCGCTGCGTTGATGCGAGGTGAAGAGCCTTGTCGTATATCTGTTGGCGCATCCTCTCGAGTTCAGCTGCCGCCTTGGCTGGGTCCGCACCCGGCGCGATGGGGGTGCTTAGCAGCTCGAAGTCGGCCTCCAGATTGCACTGGAAACGAGAAGGTTCGCCAGCTTCATGAACCGTAGCGGCGACGGGGCCTCCTGCCGCCGCGTGCTCGACCATGTGCACCTCGGCGTAGACGTTGAGCTTGGCGACGTCGCGGTCCGCATCGCCGGAGTTGAGGTAGCCGAAGGCGGAGTCGTCGTTGCAGGTGCTGGCGTCGAAGATCGAAGGAGCCAAGCTCGAGTAGACCACCTCCGGGTACTCCTGGGCGGCGACGGCGACGTAGACGTGGAAATCGCCAAAGGTGACGACCGCGCCTCCGCTGGTGACGTCCATGTCGGCGAAGCTGTTGGTGTTGTCGAGGACGCAGCCGATGGAGCCGATGGAGAGCACGAGGCCGGAGACGATCCGCCGATCATCTACAGTCCGGGATCCCGCGCAGAACGTGACTCCGCTCGCCGCACGCCCCACGGTGGGCGCCAAATGTCGTGGTGGGTTGCACGGCATATCCATCAGAGATGGAAAAGATTGTGGGGCAGGCGACGATCGGATGCTCGCGCGGGATTGGGCAACAAGCACGCAAACACACGCTAGTTACCCAGGTTCGGGGCCCTCTTGTGGAGGTAACACCCCTACGTCCTGCTCTTCTTGTTCTTATTGCTTGATCACAGAATCGGGCTACAAAGGTGCTCCTAGAGCTGTTTCGGGTGGCAGCCGGCTGGAGATCTTAGCCGGCTGGAGGTTGGAGATGATGCTACGTGTGTCTGTCTCCTAGATTGCATGAACCTGAGAGTGTGTGTCCTCTCCTCGCGCAGGAGGCTCTAGCCCGCTTTATATAGGCAGCGGGCTAGGGTTTTGGGTTACAGGGAAGTTACAGATTTGCCCCTATGACATCACTACGGTTTCGAGCCGGCTGGAGTTTGTTGTCATGATTCGGTACAGGAGATGCCCGACAGCGAGTACTGTTCTCCAGGAGCAGTTACGCGATCCGGGCCCACCCGTACGGAGTTGTCGGTTGTTCGCGTCCGGCTCCAACCCAGCCGGATGTCTGCATCCGGGTAGATCCAGGCGGCCTGCTTCAGGCGGCTGGCTTCAGGCGGCACTTGGAGCTTTGAAGAAATGGACCTCCTTGGGATATCCGGGGTCCATATCCCCGACACCGGCGGCCTCGGTGCCACCTCCAGGTAAAGCTACCCGGATTTGCCACCGTCGTCCCCGGAGAACCCGGAGGTTCCCAGAGGTTAACTCTTCGTTTGTCGATGCAGAGCCTGGGGCGGGGGACCACGCTGAGGACGGAGGTGATGTCGAGCCCCCAGCGGCCCGCCTGGAAGCTGATGCCGATGGAGCGGAAAACCGCGCCGGGGGCGAAGACGATGCTGAGCCCCCAGTGTGCCGGACCGATCCCAACGCAGAGGCCAGGCAAGCACCTAGCGACACTCAGGCGCCGGAGCCCGCGAGCCCCCGGCTTGAGCAGCGGACGGCGAACCCGGAGCCGCAGTTCACATGGACGTTTCCCAACGTCAGGGAGTTCCTGGCCTTCGCGGGGGCCGAACTCAAGCAGCAGGAGCCAGCACCTTCCTCCGGGGAGGAAGCTGTGCGGGCCCGTGAGGAGCGAGTGGCGATGGTAGAAGAGCTGCTCAACGCCCGGGAGCAAAGATTGTCTCTTCAGCAAAAGAAGTTGCAGGAGCGCCTCCAAGAGCTCGAAGTCCAGAGGAAGGCCTTCCTCGAAGTGGAGGAGGCGTACCAGGCCAGGGCGGCCCTCGACAAAGAACGCCTGGAGCAGGGGATGCTGAACGTGGAGGGGTGGACTTGCATGGAGGTGGAGGCGACGACGGAGGATACCATCCGAGCAAAGAACGAGGTCATCCGGTCCAGGGATCGGAAGATCTCTAGACTGAAGGAGGACCTAGCCCACGAGAAGAAACGCCGGGAGAAAGCTCGAGAGGACATCCGGAGGATCCGAAGCGAGCGAGATGGCCAAGCGTCAAGAATAGCGGCCCTGCTGGCCACTATCGACACACAGAAGACGGCCCTGGCCGCGGCCGAGGAATTCAAGAAGAACTCGGGCACCTATCGAGTCGAGCTGGAGAAGAAGATCAAGGTCTTGGAAGAAGCGGTGAAGTTCCGGGACGAGGCCGCCAAACGTATGTCCATCGTGCGCCAAGACGAAGCCAAGAAGCTCGCCGAAAGCCTGGCAACCGCGGAGACGAGCAAATCGCAGGCCCAGATTGCCTGGGACCGCCACGAGGAGCTGTCCAATCAGCTCAAGGAGGTGCAAGAGGGCCTGGCAAAGGCCAAGGAAGCACATGCCAAGGAGACGAGTGGCTTCCGCCGGCATCGGCAGGGGAACAACGAGATCTTGCTCCAGATGCACCCCTGGGTCCTAAAGATCATCGAAGGGCTGGCGGTGCTGAAGATGAAGGGCCTGCCTACCCTCCCGTCGGAGCGCTCCTACTCCCTTCGGTGTTACCCATCGTTCTTGGAGCTCGTGGCCTCGCGCATCATCGGCCTTAAGGACAGCGTGAGCAGAGCCATCCTGTAACGCCCCAAGATCGGTACTATGCAGATTTTAGCGTTCCAGCCAAATCCGCATAATAATGATCCTAAAGGACGCCCACCAGGCATAACGTGCACGTCGCAACACACACGTTATGCGGGTGGAATTGTGATAACATTACAACAGTTCTCGATGGAACCCACAAAAGAACATATATATACAACAACGACTCACCGAGTCAAGAACAAAGATACAATACAAAGATCCAATTAACAACGGAAGCGGGTAGCGTCCGACTACGGACAAGAAACAAATTGGACTAAGAGTCCTGAAGATAAACGAAGGCACCATATCCCTGCCCAGGCCAAGCCGGAGGGATTCCCAAGCTAACGTCGTCAGACTTCAAACCTGTTGGCTGCATTGGAATAGCAGCCCCGAAGGGGTCAGTACTATAAAACAGTACTGGCAAGTAATACTCACAAGATATCAAAGCTGGAATTCCGGGGAAGAGGGTTAGCGTTTGAGGCGGCAGCAAGCAACACTATCAACTAATAGAGACACGCTAGAACTTTCCGTCTATCAGAGAAAAGGTAAGAGAGCGCATAAGAAACCAACTATTCTAACACCAAACAAACCCGCCCTAAAACGACTCCCTCGTATCCTCGGCCCACGAGGAAGAAGTCCGGGCACTCACACGGTTGATCAAGTTTTAATCAGATTATTATTCATGTAATCTATCTTACTAGTCAAATTATAATCATCATAAGGTGCAAGTTGTCTATGATCTTTTTAGCCAGCGCATTTCACCAAGTCGTCCATAACCGCGGACACGGCTTTTCAAAAAGATTTAACCCTGCAGGGATGCACCAATGAACCCACACGCATCGAAACTCTCGCTTAGAGGTGTACCGGTGGAGGTTTCAACACAATACTTCCCTTCAATACAAACAAGTCCAGGGAGCCACCTAGCTAGGTCTGATCCACCTTGAGAGTCCGGCCGAAGCTTCGAGGTGGGCCTAACCGTTGCGCGCACGGCTTCGGGAGGAACACTCATACGATTGCCCTCCTTCCACATGCGGTAAACGCCCATGCCGCAAGCCCTACCGTAAGTAACCACGTGACCATCATCATCTTACCTTCACATCATCATCGTAATACGCGCGCAAATGGAAACACCCGAACTAAGTTGTGGCTCCTGGACAAGTTTGAGGATCCGATAATAGATTGCGGGGAGGCCCAAAGAACTCTCACATGTGGTTAGTGCGCTCAGTCTTGGATTAGCGGAAAAGAACTCGGACCTAGGCGACACTAGGAGAACAAATCACCACGATTGGCCTTCTGCCGATGCCTTATCTTTATTATATTATTCCCATCGCAATAGAAATTAAAGATTATCATTTAGTTGAGCCTAGCTATCATATTATAAGCATGACTAGACAAAGAGAACAAGTCTCGAGCAAAGCACCTAAGCATGCACAACGACTCGCAAGGCTAACAAGGTAAACAAGCAACAAGGCGATAGGATGTGGGGGTGTGGCTATATCATGGCTGCCAGGTAAACATGCAAATTAGGATCGAGACACAAGCATCGTGACATAAGGCTAGCAAGGAACAAAAGATAAGTGGAGTAAGAGACAGAAAACAAGCAAAGATAGCAAGGGAGTATCACTTACCTGCATTCCGGTAGAGGTAGCAGAACATGTCGTTGCTCACATCAACTCAACGTCCTATTCCCGAAGAAGCAACGAACACTGGAAAGTGCAAAGATGCATTTTACTACTACGGCAAAAGAAGCGGCATGTTGATGACATGATGCATGCATGACATGGCAAAGACATGAGAAGATGCAACTTAACCAAATTAAACGGAACCGAGATTCCGACATTTAATTTTATAAGGTTCAATTTACTTTTCTAACCATCAAAATTAAATGTTATTATCAATTCTAAACAAAGCATGGGTGAGCTACTCAAAATTAAATGGAACCGGGTCAACAATTAAATTACAACCCACATATTCCATATTTAATTATTTAGGTGATAAACAAAACACAACTAACATGTAAGCTACATGATGCAAACATGAGCATAGATGGCATATTCAAATTCCTTACATTTTTCTGATAAAAAATCATATAATATATTTTCTAATTGGAGTTATAGATCCAAAGATATGATATAAAACATATTTTGCAAAAACAAAATAAAACAGAAAAAGGGTGGTGGCAGGGGGTAGAACTTGGGTGTCACGGGTAGAAGAGGAAGGCACCAGCCACTGGGCTGGGCTCGGGCCTCGGGATGATGTTAGGCTCTGGCTCGGGATGTATATGAGGCAAGGGAAACGCTGTTAACTGTATTTGACAGATAAAGTTCAGACTTGCAGATGCGGAGACGGCACATCGACGACGAGCTGCAGGGGCGCGGCTGGAGTGTGCGGGGGTGTGCGTTGGGTTCTGAGGCCACTGGAGTGCGGGAGTACGAGCAGGGTGTAGGTGAGCGGAAGGAGATGGCGAGCAGGGAAACAACAGCAGCATGCGTGCAAGCTTGCACGACTACGCCATGGCGGACAGAGGTTCTGCTCGCGGGGTCCAACACGGATACGGCAAAAATTAAGGACAGGGAGAGCGCGACGGAGGTGGAGGCTCACGAGAGGGTGCTGATGTCGTGGTACAGCTCGAGGACGAAGGAGACGGACGGAGGAGGGTCGAGGTCGAGGATGAGGAAGAAGACGGCGGCGTCCTTGGCGTGCTCCAGCGGACGTAGGCGACGTTGAACTTGGCGATGTCCTAGGCAGTTCCAGGCTCCGGTTCCGCGTCACAAGGAAGAGGACGTCGAGGCACATCTTTTGGAAAACACGGGAGGGCTTGGGGAAGACCGGCGGCGACGAATTCGACGGCGGGGCGATGACGACCGGAGGAAGAAGATGAAGACGATTCGCTCGTTTCTGAGCTTCATGGCTCGATTCCTTGCGCGTACGGGTATAGGACGACGAGGCGGAGGAGATGACGTGCTCAGGTCTTGTCGCAGGCGTCCATGGCGTCGAGTTCGTCGGCGGCGTTCTGTGGCAGGCTACGGAGGTGGAGAGAAACAGAGCGGGGAGAGAGGAAGGAGGGGAGGAAGAGGGAGAGAGTGGCGGCGGCAGATGGGGAAGGGGAGAGGAGCTAGGGTTGTTGGGGCGCCGAGGCTTGCTTTATAGGAGGGGGAAAAGGTGGAGGTGGCGTGGCATGGTGGTGGAGCTGTGACGGCACGGTCGCGCGGGAGGAAGACGTGGTGCTGGGATTCGATGGCCTTGGGCCCAAAGAGAGAGAGGAGGAGGGAAAAGAGTTGGGCCAGAAGGAGCCCGAAATTGTTTAGAATTTTCAGGATTTTTTTCCAATTGGAAGAATTAGGAAAAGAGAGGAAGAATAGAGAGGAAAACATAAGAGGGAAAAGAAAAGGTGGGAGGTTTGCAAACTTTTTCAAAAAAAAATATTTGTCAGATACTCCCAATTAATATTTTGAGAATTATTTTGAAAATCAAAAAGAGAGAGGGGGAATTTATTAAATCCTCGGATTGATTTGCAAATCAAAATAATTTAGCTAAAATAGTATTTGGATTTTTCTTTTGCCAAAAAAATGCAAGGTGATAGATGATGATGTCATGATGATGCAAAAAGAAAAACAAGCAAAAACTAATTTGGGAAAAAACCCCGGGGCATTACAATCCTACAGGAAGGGAGGGTTACTGCCCGGCAGGTGGCCACCCAGTTCGTCGCGGCACTTAGGCGACACCACCAGCCTCCTCCTTCCCTGTCCGATCTGCAGGGACTCACACCCGAGATGCTGACTAACTCCGAGGTGACCCGCCAGGTGGACAAGATCATGAAGCATTTCTCCTGCGAGGACGACAACCGGTCTTGAAAGCAGATGGAGTGTCGGGGATGTGACCCCGGGTACCTAGAGTTGGTTGTTTATTGATGAAAAAGAAGGAAGAGCAAGTAAAAATAAGTAAATGAGTAAATGATAAAGAAAAAAGGGAGAGAAGCTAACCTGGGCCGAATCTCCCCTCACCCGACAGGCCACCAGGAAAACTCGGAATGGGCAGGACCCTCCAGGCCCGGGTGGGCCGGATCTCCACAACCCGGCTCCCAGCCACCCTGGCCGAATCCCTGTGACCCGGGTGGGCCAAATACCTGTGACCCGGGTGGGCCAAATCACGGCACCCGGGTGGGCCGAATTCCCGTTTATCCGGTTGGGCCTGGATGTCGTTTACTCGGCTGGGCCGAGATGCCTTCACCCGGCTGGGCCATTTTCCTTCGACCGGACCTCCTGTGTGCCCAGGATCGATCGCTCCTCTGCCGAATCATCGCCAGGCCCGGCATCGCTAGCTCCATCCCTCGTCCGAGTCACGCCAGGTCGGCACCGATCGATCCTTCCGGCCGGATCGATCCCGCGAGATAGTAGCTCCTGCCGACATGCCAGGCCAGCGAGTAGGCTTGTACCGCGTGGCCGGCATATCCAGCCTGGCCGGCACCTCCCCTGCCGAGTCAACGACAGACCGGCGTCCAGGACCTCATAACCAGATCATCTGCCAGGCCGGATCATCTCCAGCATCACCAAGTCACACCAGCATCCAGGATTGCTCCGAGACAAGCGTGCTACACCGACATATATAAATATCAGCCACCACCTGCCAGAGATAGGAGCAAAGGACAAGCTGACAAGGATGCGTACAGGCGACCCATGCCCTGCGTGGCTACAGCGCACTCCATGACGCACCAACAGTGTGACGAGACCCCAGTAGTCATTTCGTACAGTGTTGTGCACTGTCCTGCATAGTGTCTTGTGGGGTATGCCTTGTCCCCTGGGCTCCCCTTATAAGGAGCACCAGGGGGAGTGCTCCACGGACACGCACGGCCGACGGCTCCCGTGCTCATTTTAGCTCACGTACGAACACTCTTCTAGCTTAGCTCCTGGCTCGAGTAGCACCATTTCTTCAGTTCACAGCATTTCATGCACAGCTCAGGGAGCAACTTGTAGCCCGGCTGTAAATCCACCAAATATAGATCAGACAAGCAGGAGTAGGGGTTTTACCTCCTCACGAGGGCCCCGAACCTGGGTAAATCGTGTGCATTCGTCTTCTCGTGTCTGCTTTTCAGTGCATAATCCCTCCCCGAATCCTCTAGCGTCCATCGGCCCCCAAACTTAAGCCTACCCATAGGCATCTGTTGTTCACCACGACGACATGGAGCAACACCAGGAAACGTGAACTGTGTTTTGCATACTTTGTACCTTTCTGAACGTAAATAACTTTTCCCAAGTTTTATCCGTTTTATTGCACCCGTGGGGGCTTAACGCTCTCGGGAAAGGTTAATGAGCGTGAGAGCTAACCAGCCGTGGGCACTCAGACGGATCTGAGCCACCGACACAGGGCGCATCCCCCCAAGAACCCACCGTTTTTTGACCGTCGCAAACCTCAGCCCACGATTCCACTGCCCGAGGGAAACGGACAGTTTAGTCGCGGAGGCGCCACCTCAAAACAACGCCCGCTTTCGTCTTAGCCAAGATGCATAAAATAGAAGCAAAGAGGGAAGAGCCCGTGCAAGCACGTTTCATACTTAGCTTAATGTCGACCTCCTTTGGGCTATTTCAGCAATCGTTTCATCGCGCTGCCGCCAGAGCGGGTCTTCTGTGTCACTTTTAAGACACAATTCTGCCCTGCCCGGGATTACCCGCATGGCTAGGAATTCTAGCTGAAATAGCCGCCTGCCCAGTCATCCTTACTGGCGCAGGACCTTATTGCTGGGGCCTGTGACCCCGGTCCTGAGACCTGACGCCGCGTGTAGGCGCGTCCACTTGCTGACATTCTTATGATGCCGGTCCCGAGACCCCTTTTCACTCCTGGCGCCGTATGAAAGCACGCCCGCCTTGCTGACACCTTTGGTGTGTCGGTCCGGAGACCCTTCCTGGCTCTTTTTCATTGTTGCCTGGAGGCCAACCATTTTGCAATCCAATACTTTTGCGGCGGCCCACTTGGTCCTGGGCGTATTATCACGACGTGACCCGGGAGGTCCCATTCTGGCTGACTTCCGTTGAAGTAGGCTCAATCCTAGTCAGAGGCTGTCATGAGTGGATCCGTGGGGGTCACTGGTGGTGAAGGCGAGTTGTCGGTTTGGGTGGAAGCGTTTGCAACAGCTTTTGATGTTTTCTTCTTCTTCGGGGTTTTCTTTGGTTTTGCATTCAGAGGGCAATCCCGGCGGAGATGACCAAGCTCTCCACAAATGTAACATCCTTCGTTTCTTGGGCGCTTTTTTGAATTCGTGGTAGTCATCGATATGGTGTTTGTCAGTTCGATGGAATGAGCACCAGAGTCCCAGTTGTCCATTCTCGCCCAAAGGGAGCTGGACTTCTTGCGGCACGTACGGTTCAACCTCAGCTTCTTGGCCTTGAATCTGACGCTCCTCCCCCAACGGGAGAGTCGACGGGGAAGTTTCCAAGCAGAGCCCTTCCTTCACCACGCGCGTCCGCGGGGAAAGAGGGGCGTCAATGACCGTACTACTTCCCGGGGGCAAGCCCCCACTTGCAGCTGCATTGGCCTGAGCCACCGGGGACACGAATCGAATCCCGCTGGCGAGACCTCGCGCGGATGGCGTCACCGAAGCTTCCTCGGGGTCGAATCCAAGTCCCGGGTACCATAGGTACTCCTCGTTGGACTTGGCCTTCTTCTTCTTCGCCATCCCTACTGGAGAACTCGAGGTCGACGGAGACCTTGTCGATGACCTTGAGCTCGGCAGAGACCTTGTCGATGACCCTGAGCTCGACGGAGACCTTGTCGATGACCCTGAGCTCGACGGAGACCTTGTCGATGACCCTGAGCTCGACGGAGACCTTGTCGATGACCCTGAGCTCGACGGAGATCTTGTCGATGATCCTGAGCTCGACGGAGACCTTGTCGATGACCCTGAAGGCGCCAAACATCTCAAGCAGGTCGTCGTTGCGCGCGACGAGCCAATCGAGGGCATCGTCGAGGTCCTCACGGGGGAACGCCGGCTGCTGCTACTGCTGCTTTGGGAGGAGCGGGGAGGCGCCGAGGATGCTGAGCGAGGACTCGGCCCAGGCGGCGGCGGCGCCGACGGGAGACTTGAAGGACGCGAAGTTGTTGTAGAAATGGAAGTCGCGGCCGGGAGGGACCGCGCGGGAGCGGGCTGAGAGGCGCACGGCGTGTAATAGCCCTAACTTGGTTATGAAAAATACCAATAATTTTTCCACTTTTGAATATGTGTTTGCATCATGGCATCCCTTTAAATTGTTTGTGTTAACAACCAACAAGTGGAAACATTGTTAAAAGGGAAGCTAAATCTTCCCAACACCCCACACCATCAATTTGCAAACTATGTTGTGAACCATGTCATGACAGGTGACCTTATGGTCCAACAAGTTTCCTAAGTTCACTCTTTTGCAAAAGAACCAAATGGTAGGTCTCCAATGTGTTCCCTTTTTCCTATGCCTTGAAATGAGGTTTCTAGCTTTTGTTTAATTATGAGCTTTGCCACCTTGCTCAATAGTCCAAACTCTTGTTTGGTGAGTTGGTTATCTTGTGGAGATGTTCCCAGAATTTTTCCATATTTTTCGGGAATTGTTTTGAGGTCCAGATAGAAAGGGCATTTCTGTTTTTACTAGGTCCACCGGAACTACCGGTCATCCGGCCGGAAGTACCGGTGCACCGTCACCTCTGTGGCGACAGTGGCGTGCACTGTCGCCATGGCCGTCCCGCACCTGCTCCCCTCGCGCTGCAGTGCTCCCCTAGGGATAAGTGGAGCCCCGTGACCCCCACCTGCTCCCCTCTCTCCCCTCTTTCGTTTTCCCCCACGCGCAGGAGCCCTGCCCTAACCCTAGCTCCTCCCTGACCGTCGCCGTCCCGCCGGAGCCGCCGCCAAGACGCCGCCGCCTGGAGCATCCCCGTCCGAATCGAAGCGGCGGAGAAGATCCGTCATGACCTGCTGCCCCTCTCCACCGAAGGAATCGGCCGGAGCCGCTCGGAATCGCCGCCGTTGCTCCGTTTCTTCCCCGCCTCCGGCCGCCACCGTTCGAGCCGATTGCCGCCGTCCTCGACCACCTCCGACACCGACGAGCAGCTGCTCACGCTCAGGGTGAGCCCACGATCCTCCTGAGCCTCCTCGCTCTCCTCCTCTCCCTCTCTAGCCCCGGGGCGCCGCAGCTCTGCTCACTCTCGCCACCGGTCACCGGCGTGACCGTCGTTCCGGCGAACAATAGGTGGCGGCGCCGCTACCCCTTGGCTCGCCGTTGTCCCGCGCGTCTAATGCGCCCAGTCACGCACCCTAGGAGCCACCCCGTCGACGCGCGCGTGCTAGACATGCGCTTGGTCACCGCGCGCTCCCGCCATCGCCGTGCTCAAATTTTCCGTTGGCCGGAAGTAGAATCGGTAGTGCCGGTAAACCGGAAGTAGAAGCGGTAGTACCGCCCAACCTAAAATCCGGTACTGGACATTGGTGTTTTTAAGCGGAAGTAGCCCGGAAGTAGCTCCGGCAGTACCGCTAAACCGGTACTACCGGGCACTTCACCGGAAGTACCGGTTAACCCTTTTTCGGTACTGGACTTTTGTGTTTCTGGACCGGAAGTACCACCGGAAGTACCGGCAAACCGGAACTACCGGCCCTGTTACCGGAAGTTCCGGAAGTCTCTGGTTGAGTTTAAATATTTCATAACTTAATAACCGTTAAGTCAAATCCTGTGAATGTTATATCAAATTGAGCAGCTTTACAAATGCAATCCCAACACGATAATATCACATCATGATCACAAGTAAATATTTGATGTTCTTCATGATTTGATAAAAGGGTTTAAATTCCAATAACTATTTAATTGGCTACTTATTCTTCGGTGCTCCGAAAATTACAAATAAGATACCAAAATGTCCGGAATGACAAACCCTACCCAATTCATGACATGTTCATGCATAATTGAGCCACTTCTCTAATAATTTGTTAATTTATAAAGAATGTGGCCACTAAGATAAATATGGGGTTGTTTCCAAATAATTGCACTAATTATTTGGCTCCCTATTTAATGTTGCTTTTTATTTTATAATAATATCTTTGCATCAATTGGACATGTCATCATGTGATTGAGCATTGCATCTTGTGTTCGTGTGATTTATGTGTTCTTTGTATTTCTTTTGGGTATCGATAGATTCCGGAGTCGAGGGTCTCTCTACTTACCCCGACGAGCAGTACTTCACGACCGGGCAGCAAGGCAAGAGATAACCTAACCTTCTTGGCATCTAGCATCCTATGTTTTGATCAAATTATTTTATCCACCATAATATTGCATGCGTTTCAAAGGTCTCTTTTGGTAAATATAGAATCCTATGAATGCATGTCTCTTCCCCGAGCCAAACGCATGTATCCCTACCTATGAACCCTAGTGTTGATGTGTTGGCCGGATACAAGTTATAATTGTTGGTAATATGCTTAGCCATGCTTAGACATGCTTAGCTGAAATGCTAGTTATGTCCGTTGTTTATTTCCATAATTGTTGTTGAAGATGGAATGATGCGGACTTGGTGGAAATGTGGGGTGCTTAATTAAAATGCTAAGTAGGCTTGGGTGAGTTGCCATCGGGGATGGTGTTTTGCCTCACTCTTGCCCCTAGGTGCGAGTTCCTGTCTTCGGAACCAAGGTCTGAGCGTGCTGCCATTGGTGGGTGTATGGGCGCCTTACTGACCGAATAACTTGTGCGGGCGTATCCAAGGGTCCTCTAGTTCGGATTTCCATTTGCGTGTGAGTGGAAAAGATGATGTTGACGAGGATTTGCGTGTAGGACGTGGCGATGGGGTAGGGCGCTGGGAGCGCTGAACCTGTCCTGTGGCCACAGATGACTCTTGGATATTCTCACGTGAGGTAAAGGTTTAACCGCGCCTGCTCGCCGGCCTTCCCCGGAAGAGGGTCAATTAGGTGAGCCGGACGGTACCAATGGATAAGAAGCTGGGAGGTCCCTCGGGAACCTGGCGACTTTCACATAGTACACCCCTGCAGGGTTTAATCTTTTTGAAAAGCCGTGTCCGCGGTTATGGACGCCTTGGGAATGGATTTACGGGATCATAGAGAATGTTAACCTTAATTAATTAATTTGGCAGCTAAAGGTTGCAACTCAACGTGTGTGTAAAAGGTTCATTTCCTCGAGGGTGATTCGAGGGAGTGCCTTTGGTGGAGATGAGTGGTGATGGTTACAAAAGGGTTCGATGAGAACCATTGATGACAAAGTTACTCTCTTATCCCCTTTATAAAAATATTCTGAGTAGACGAATGCCATGTGTCTTTTAAGTTTCGGTTTATGCAACTTAGCTTTATGCAAAAGAACTACATTATACAGCTTTAGAGCCTCCGTCAGTCATTGGGCCTATATCGCCCTACTAAACTTGCGAGTACATCATACTCAGTCTCTCTTTGCTGCCTCTATGATTTTGTATTTCAGAGGAGGACGACACCGAGCAACTAGGTGGGTTCTTCGTTGACGTCGACTACTAGTCTGGGGTTCCCAGGTGGCAGCTTGGGACCATGGAACAAGCTGGCTGGGATGATGTTTATTGTAGGCCTCTTAGGCCATATATTTGCTTCTTGTTGTTAGACAACACTACCCGCTTCCGCTTGATGACTTGATGGATCTGTGATCCTTTTGTTGTGTGATATTTGTATTCTTCTCTTTATATGAGTTGCTATATGTTTTGTGTCATAGAGTCATGCTTTGTGCCAGTTCTGTTCCACAAGTCTCGATCTTTGTTTTATACATAGATGGTTGTGCCAACTACATAGCCTCTCTGTATAATTCCGGGGTCGGGGCGCTACAAGCTGGTATCAGAGCAGGACTTCCTGTAGGAAACCCTTTCTTTTGGTCGATGTCGAGTCTAGTGAAAACTATTTTGACCTAAAAATGAGTTGTGAAAACCTTCTTAGGATTCTTTTTACTTCTCATCCAACTCGCTCTACTCTGATTCTTACCTCTATTTGTTTTATGCTTGGTGTCGATGTTTAGGTTCTCGGGGTTTGGGTTCTTACCGTCCATTTATGCCTCGAGTCCGTTAATCCGTTTGATATCGCCTCGATGACGTGATGTCACCGTGATTGTCTAAATCTGTCTTTGGTGGTTATTGCTTCTTAAATACCTATATCTGGAAGCCCCCGATGATCTTTTTTTCTGTCAGAATTGGCTACTAACTTGTCGTTGTTCCAATTCTTCAGAATGGCTCCTACCCGTCGTGGGGAACATAGCAACCCTGATCCACCACCGCCACCCTCAATGGCGGAGGTTATGATGGCAATCGAACAGAACCGCCTGCGCAACGAGCTTCTGCTCGAGCAGCTGGTCCAGCAAGGGGCCAGGAGGAACACGGACTGCACCACTCTCAACCAGTTCTTGCGGTCCCAACCTCCCACCTTTTCTGAAGCTAAGGAGCCGCTTGATGCGGATGATTGGCTTCGGGCTATCGAGCGCAAGTTTGCCGCTCTTCACGTTCCTGCGGCGGAACATGTCAACTTCGCCACCTACCTTCTGGAAGGAGCCGCCGGCTCCTGGTGGGAGAGCCACGTGGCGATGGTTGCCGCGGGCCATGTTGTCACTTGGGAGGAGTTCCACGCCGCCTTCCGTGTGGCGTACATCCCCAAGCCCATTCTCGAGCTCAAGAGGCGGGAGTTCCTGGACCTAACCCAGGGACGCATGGACGTCTAGTCCTATGGACGGGAGTTCAACCACCTCTCCCGTTACGCCCCTCGGGACATGACGAATGATGAGGACAAGCAATACCTCTTCCGCAAGGGGCTCGCACCTCGTCTCCGATACAAGCTCCTACCCTTCAAGTTCTGTCGTGGGGTTGTCACGGCAAGTTCTTCCTTAGGGAAGATGAGTTCTGGGGCCATTGATGACTGAAGTACGCTGGAACGGTTAATCTCGCCAAGGAACAAGGATTTACCCAGGTTCGGCCCCTCTGATTAGAGGTAAAGACCTACTTCCTGCTTCTATGTTATTGCTCTTGATATGTCTCGATTACAAGGACCCGGCTCCCACAACTTAGGAACCGGCGACTTCTCTCTGGTGGCTAGGGTTTCTCTACTGGTTGAAGCTTATCGATCTAAGGTCCAGGACCCCGCTTATAAAGGCTGCCGGGTCTCTGGACTTACACTTTACACCGAGTCATACTAGAACACGGAGTCCTACTCTACGTCTTGGTCTTCCAAGTTTAGACTCCGGGTTGTACTTGGACTCCTTCCGGATAGGTCCTTTCTTCATCATGGGCCTTGGTCGGCTTGTCTCCAGCCTAGCCCATGCGACTTGATACGTGACTCGGCTTTGGCCTTCTTGGTCTTGGCGGGTCTACTTTCCGGGTCCATGGGCCTACCTATAAAGTATCCCCCCATCAGTAGCCCCCGAATTTATCTTGGGCGCAGCTTGGCGGCTTCCTCTGACTTGCTGGTTCGACTCTCTGGGTCGACTCCTTCCACTTGAGCCAATGGCTCCAAAGCCACTTGCTGCTAGCTCCAAGATGAATTCCTGCATAAAAACATAATACATACATAAAATGAGTCCACTCTTATCCCTTGTTCAAGTCACCACTCCTGCCCTCGTACTATCAGGCCGGGTTCTGGTGTGACTCTTGCAAACAAGGGCTAGATAAATTGCTTTCACTGTCACAGGACTCGTCATTCTGAGACAAGCCGGCTACTTTCATAACTGTGACTTTTGACCTTTCCACATTGTGATTTCTTATCTGTCTGTTTGGCCACTAGAACGTTTTTACTGAAACGTTATCGATAGTCAACTGTGAACCCACTCTGTAACTTTCTAGGGTTTTACCCCCCTTTATAAATCGCGAAGGGTTAGGCCTTAAACCTCACTTGCCCCTTCAGCTCAAAACCTCTTCTTCCTCTCTTCGCGCCCATCTCTTCCCGCGCCCAGCACGCACCGCCCGCACGCCATGGCCCCCAAGCGCTCAAAGACCACATCGAAGGCCAAGGCGACCATGTCGAGCAGGACGGTGAACATTGCCGCCGCGGCCGCCGCCGCCGCCGCCAAACCCTCCTCCAAGCGATCGATCTCCGCCGATTGGAGTGGATCTACGGTCTCGGCGGAGCAATTGAAGACCCACAGGCTCTCAGGTTTGATCCCTTCTAGTGCTCAAGCTCGGGCCCCAGGGGATGAGATCGTTCCCTCTCCCGCTAAGGACGAAGTAGTTGTCTTCGTGGAGCACCTATTCCGCGGCTTTTCTCCCCCCGGCGATTTTTTCTTCCGCCAGCTCCTCGAGCTTTACGAGCTGCGGATTCACGATCTTGCTCCTAACTCCATCCTCACCCTTTCTAATTTTGTCGTTCTCTGTGAGGATTACCTCCAGATTAAACCTGATATTAACCTTTGGCTCGAGCTCTTTTACTGCAATCCTCAACCTGAAACCTCTGGGGGTCCTCTTCTCCAATGTGGCGCCGTCGCCCTTCAACGGCGCCTCAACTCCGTCTTCCCTAAGCCAGTTTTCCCAAATCGCATCAAAGACTGGCAAAGAACTTTCTTTTATTGCAAGGACACTTCTCCTGCAAATGAACCTAAGCTTCCCTTGTTCTCTGAGGAACGTCTCCGGGCGACTCCTCTGATGAAAGCCAGGTGCCCAGAGGCCGACCGGCCAAGGGTCGAGTCTCTGATCACTCGCATCCGGGCCCTCTTGTCCCACAATTTGGAAAATATGGATTTGGTCCGTTGCTGGACAACTTGGAGAATCCAGCCGCTGAGTCCTAGGACTCGTCTGATCTGCTCATATACCAGATGCGCTGGTGATGACCTCCGGGTTACAGAGCAGTTGTCTGATGGACCCGAACTTGGTCGACTCATCAAGAAGTTGACTGGGAAACCGGTGAAGGATCAAGCTCATTTCGGGCTCCAACCCTTCTGCTCGACCAACCCAGCTCCAGATGTAAGTATTACTCTCTACTTTATTTCAACCTCGACTTCACTTGTATTGCTTGCTGACTCATGTTTACTAACTCTCTTGCAGCTCACCGACTCCTTCTGGAAGCCGGCCTCTGGAGCTGGTTCTAAGAATAAAGCTGAAGCTGAGGCTGAGGCTGAAGAAGAAATTCCTGCCACAGATCAAACCACTGCGGCAGATGACACTGATGATGCGGATGAGGAGTCCTCCCAGGAGGCTCCTGCTGATGATGGTGCTGCCGATGAGGAGTCCTCGCCAGAGGCTCCAACTAAGAATGCTGATGAAGAGGGGTCCTCTCAAGAGGCTCCCATTGTGGAAGAAACCGACGATGACGAGTCCTCTCCGGAGGCTCCAACTACTAGGCAAACTGATACTGCCTCTGCTGCTGCTCAATCATCTCCATCCGCAGAGTCCTCTGCTAGGAGTCATTCCTCGTCCTCTCCAGCCTCAAACAATAATGGCTCTCGAGAGGCTGTTCCCAAGGTACCACTTTCACGAGTCCTTGGGTCCTCTCGCTCCCCCACTAAGCCTGAAGAGCAAATGCAGAGTGTTATCGCCGCTAGGAAGAGGAAGCTACGCTCCGATGGGCCTGCAGATGCTCCTGAGCCTCTGCCAGTCTCACACCAACGGAAATCGACCTCTCCTCCCCAAAAGGACGACTCTTACAGCTCTGGTTTGTCAATGCCTTCTTCAAACTCTCAGACCGCCTTGGACCTGGAGACCAATATTGGGTAAGACTCTTTTGTCTCTGTACTTGCAACTATATGACTTCTGATCTTTCCTTCCACTAGGTTTATTGATTTCTGTCTTTGAATATTTCAGGGCTCGGCCTTGTGCCAAGGTAACAAAACTCCCTGGCATGGCTGATGTCTCCTCTGGGCGTGGACCTGTCCCTCCATCGACTTCTCAGACAACCAGTACGAGGACAGGTCCCTCCATCGCTGCATCAGCTGGCGCAACCACGGCTCCTACCGCCCCCGAGTCCTCTTCAAAGGCTCGAGCAGCGACTCCAACAACAGTCCAGCCCAGCTCTGGTGCTGCGACTCCTGATTCTGCACCTCCAGTTCAACCGGCTCCTGTCAAGCCGACTCCTGCAGCCTCTCCCTCAATCAAGATCAAGTCCTCTACTGACTACAGTCGACTTCGGGTGGCAGATAACATGTCATTTTCCGAGGCCTATGCTGAAGCAGTCGACTTGAACGATCAAGCTGCTAGGCTGAAGGACGACGAGCAAGCGGCTCTTAGGTCTCTTCACATGATTCATGAAGTAAGCTTTTCTGACTTCTCCTTTCATGCTTTCTGGCATAATCCTATCTCAGTAGCCCCCAAGCACCTGTCTGTGGTGACTTGCGACTAGGATAGGTGCTTTGATTTGATACTGAACTCAATTGCTATATGGAAAAAATTGTGAACACTGTAGCCCCCAAGCACTGAGTCCTTAGCTCTACTAGGGCTCGGGGCTGATAATTTACTGTCTGTCGGGTCCTTAAACCAAAAAACTTTCGCACGAGTAGCCCCCAAGCGCCGAGTTGTCAGCCTGCGACGACTTGGAGCTACCAATATATATTGCTCACTGACACCTTACTTGAAGAAAAATTTCTGTTCTGCGAGTAGCCCCCAAGCGCCAAGTTGCTAACTTGTGGCGACTTGGAGCTGCAAATATGTCCACTCTACTCATACTTAACTTGATAAAAAATTCCGATTTGCCAGTAGCCCCCAAGCGCCAAATTGCTAACTTGTGGCGACTTGGAGCTTACTACTTGTCAACTAGGACTCATGCTTGCTTGATATTGATGAAAAATTGACTCCTGAGTAGCCCCCAAGCGCCAAGTTGTTAACTTGTGACGACTTGGAGCTCATGAGTTCTTTATGTAACTTGTGGAGCTCACTTGTACTTTATGACTTGTAATTGCAGTGCATTGTCTCCAAGATGAAGAGAGACATGAAAGAACTTGAGGACCAGGCAGCTGCCAGTGCCAGATCTGCCATGGCCGAAAAAGAACACTCCCTTCAGCTTGAGAAGGATCTGAAGACCTTAGCTGCTCAACTGGAGCAGGTGAAAAAAGAGTCGGCTGATGCAAAAAAGATTGCTCAGAAAGCACACACTGACCTACAAGCTGTGTTCAACACTTGCAAAAAAGGCATTGGTGCCATGTGTCAGCATATATTTGGTGAGTTTATGACTTTTGCCTGCTTTCTTTTGTACCTTTCTGAATTGCTTTTCAACTGACAATGACTCCTTGACTTCCTTTCTGCAGGGGCTGACTCCCCAAAACTTAAATTACCCACAAGCAAACAACTGTCTGAGATGCTTGATTACTGTCATGGGCTACAAGAGGGAGCCCGTTCTGTGGTCAAGTATCTGAATCATAAAGGCAAGTGCCCCAAAGAGCCTGAACGTCTGGTGGACGAGTTGTCCAGAGCACCAGGCTATGTACGACTGTGGAAACAATCTTCTATGAGGAGGTCTGCGATCAGGATCTTGGCCTTAGCCCACAGCTACTATCCCACTGTTCTTGAGCCAGCAATGCTTACAATGGGGAAGCCTGAGCAGCATGAGGATGGCAAACCTTTTACTCAGAACGATTTCATAGCCGAAGAAAAGCTGGTGCGGCCATATGCTTGTGAGATTGCCAATAAGATGGACCCTGAGGTATGGGTTCATCATTATGATTTGGAGAACAAGAGAGTCACTCCAGTAACTCCTGAGATAGTAAATTTTGGCCGCCCATCACAGGACCCATCTGGTGTATTCTCCACCTCTGCCGGTCCGAGTTCCTCGTCACCGGCGGCTCCTGTTCCAAGTGCTGAGCCTACCCTGAAGACTCCTGCTGCGCCCACTCCTTCTAGAGCTGTCTCTGGAGACGCTCAGAAACAAGCAGATCTTACTAAGCATATGAAGAGTCCCAAGGGTACTGGATTTCAAACGAAGAGAGTCGCCACCAAGCCTCCATTGAAGCCGGCTCCTTCCTCCGCTGCTCAAGCACAAGGCAAATCTCCTGCTAAGAAGAGCTCCTCGACTCCTGCTGTTCAAGCAAAAGACAAGTCGCCTGCTAAGAAGGACTCCTCGACTCTGGCGAAGGAGTCAGCTCCTCTAGAAGACAACCCTCTAAATGACTTTTGAATGCTATGTGATGCTGTGTTACTATTGAAACTTTGTAATTATGCTCTACTGATGCCTTTAAACTATTGAGCCTGTTTAGCTCTTTTGAGTTGTAAAGATGCACTACTGGTGCTTTAAATAATTGAGCTTGTTTAGCTATTTAAAATTTGTGCCAATCGGCTTGGTTCTTATAACCCGTCTAGTTTTTCACTGATGAATAAGTAGGCCCTGCATGACTTCTCTTACAGTTTATGCTGACAGGTTCTTAACTCATATGTTCCTTAGGATCCATAAGAGAGAGAAACAAGTCATGCCTGTAGATAGATCATATTGTGCAGGATGCATCTGACTTACCAGCGAGAAAACTAGGAAAATTTGGCTACTGTGCCGGGTCCAAGAGTTTAAGCTTAACTTTTTTCACTGAAAAGCAAGCCCCCAAGAACCTGATGATCAAAATTTAAAGAACAAAGCGCACTCACTGGGTGACTCGACTAAAGGACTCATGTTCACAAAAGCCGGCTTTATTTCATTTGATCATAATAACTCGATTACATCTAGGCATGGCTCACTGGGCTCATTGCCTTTCAACTCATGAATCTATTACAACTTAGGTATAATATGGACGTAGCTGAGCTATGTTCCAAGGCCTCTTTGCCTCTGCATAAGGATCTAAAGTATGAGCTGTGTCAGCTCCTTTGCCCACACTTGCCGGCTCTCGTACATCCATTAGATAGTACGATCCGTTGTTCAAATTCTTGCTTATGATGAACGGTCCTTCCCATGGTGGCGATAACTTGTGCATCCCTTCCTTACTCTGGACAAGGCGAAGCACTAAGTCTCCTTCCTGGAAAGTCCTGGTTTTGACTCTGCGTGCGTGATATCGCCGCAGGTCCTGCTGATAAACTGCTGATCTCTCAAGGGCTAGCTCCCTTGCTTCCTCAAGTGCATCGACCGAGTCCTGGCGGGCGAGTTCGTTTTCTGTCTCCACATAATTGGCGACTCGTGGCGAGTCATGCAACAAGTCGCTTGGCAAGACAGCTTCTGCTCCATACACCATGAAGAAAGGTGTGAAGCCAGTAGATCTGTTAGGAGTCGTCCTGATGCTCCAAAGCACTGCTGGTAACTCCTCAACCCAAGACCCGGCGGCTCTTAGCAAAGGGACTCGGAGCCGGGGTTTAATTCCCTTCAGCAACTCCTGATTTGCCCTCTCTGCTTGTCCATTGGACTGTGGATGTGCTACTGAGGCTAGGTCGAGTCTGATGTTGTTCTCACCACAAAATTTGGCCATCTCCCCAACTGATAAGTTGGTACCATTGTCTGTGATGATGCTGTGAGGATACCCAAAACGTGTTGCTATCTTCTTGAAGAATCTCACAGCTGATGCACCGTCGACTCTGCTGACGGGTTCCACCTCCACCCACTTGGTGAACTTGTCAACTGCTACTAGCAGATGGGTCTTCTGACAGGGCGACTTTGAGAAAGGGCCCACCATGTCGAGTCCCCAAACTGCAAATGGCCAAGTGATAGGGATGGTTCTGAGTTCTTGAGCTGGCACGTGGTCTTGCCTTGCGTACCTTTGACATCCATCACAGACTCGAACTATCCTCTCTGCATCTAAATGTGCTGTCAACCAAAAGAACCCGTGTCTGAAAGCTTTTGACACCAAGGATCTAGTGGACGCATGATGACCACAATCTCCTGCATGAATCTCTTGCAATATTTGCTTGCCCTCTTCTGGAGACACACATCTCTGGTAGACTCCAGTAACGCTTCTTCTATATAACTCGCCATTAATGACTGTATAGGACTTGCACCGCCTGATGAGTTGCTTTCGCTTGACTTCATCCTTTGGGAGTTCACCCCGCAGGAGATATGCTAGGTAGGGCTCTGTCCATGTTGGGATTGCTCGTACTGCTGCAACAAGTGCCGACTCTGGGTCTGGAAAAGCTAACTCCTCCTCTGTGGGCAGCTTGACTGAAGGATGATGAAGCTCGTCCAAAAACACATTTGGTGGTACTTTCTCTCGATGAGAGCCGAGTCGTGATAACGCATCGGCGGCCTCGTTCTGGCGCCTGTCAATATGCTCCACTTGATAACCAGAAAAGAACCCGGCTATCTGTTCGACTGCTCTTCTATAAGCCGCCATGTTTGCATCCTTCGAGTCCCAAGTTCCAGACACCTGCTGAGCTACGAGATCCGTGTCTCCAAAGCACCTGACACGCTTGTTCAGGCCCGTGAAGTCGATGCACATCCGCAACTCTCCTGTCTTCTTTGGTACTAACACTGGATTAGCCACCCACTCTGGGTGAAAGACCTCCTTGATGAACTCGGCTGCGAGGAGCCGAGCCACCTCTTCTCCTATGGCTTTCCTCCTGTCATCATGAAACTTGCGCAGACCCTGCTTAACTGGTCTTGCATTAGGATTAACATGTAAGCTGTGCTCGGCGAGTTCTCTCGGGACTCCTGGCATGTCAGATGGCTTCCATGCAAAGACGTCCCGGTTCTCACGGATGAACTCGACGAGCGCGCTTTCCTATTTATCAGAGAGGTGTGCCCCAATGGTGAACTGCTTGGAAGAATCACCAGGGGTAAAGTCGACTTGCTTTGTGTCCTGAGCTGACTTGAATTTCATCTTCTCCTCTGTGGCCGGCTTCTTAAGGACCGAGTTGTCCTCCGGGTCCACGTTTGCCTTATAAAACTTCAGCTCCTCTTGAGCACAAGCTGTCTCAGCCATAGCTGCATCACCTAACTCACACTCCAATGCCATCTGTCTGCTGCCATTAACTGTGATGACTCCTGCTGGACCTGGCATCTTAAGCTTCAAGTACACATAACATGGCCTGGCCATAAACTTAAAATATGCAGGTCGACCAAAAGAGCATGATATGGGCTCTTAAGGTCCACTACCTCAAAGGGCATAATCTCTGAACGAAAATTCTCCACTGTGCCAAAAGCAACCTCAAGATAAATCTTACCAATGGGCTTGGCCGACTTCCCTGGTACTATCCCATGGAACACCGTCTCTGTTGGAATTAGCTGTCTATCTTGCAGCTGCATCCTCTTGAATGTGTCATAATATAAGATGTTGATGCTGCTTCCACCATCCATAAGCACTTTGTTCAATGTATAGCCCCCAACTTGAGGTGCTACCACCAAGGCTAACTGCCCTGGCTCGTCGACTCTTGGAGGATGATCTGCCCGACTCCATGTGATGGTTTGCTCTGACCACCTGAGCCATTGTGGAAGGGCCGGCTCTACTGCATTAACTGCTCTGACTTTCAACTTCTTGGAACGCTTGGACGTACTAGTTGTGAAGACATGGTAGCTGCCACGACTCGGGTTGTGCTGCCGAGTTGTAACATAATACTGACCATTGCCATCATTGAGCTGCTTCGGGTTCTGCTGGAACCCGCCCTGCTGATTACCTCCTCCTTGAGGTTGGTTTGGGTTGTTGCCGGCTCCTCCACCGTTATTGCCGGGTCCTCCGGCTCCATTGTTTCCTCTATATCCACCATTGTTGTTACCTCCTCCTGGCCCTTGGAACCTGGCGCGCTGCAAATCTACGCACTGTCCCAAGGTGTGACCACATCTACCGTTCTTGGCGTGTTTAGGGCATGGAATTCTCAAGACCTCCTCTGTGCTTGGTGTGCGGCCTTGGTACCCACCAGAATTATTGTCCTTGCGTCTGACTCCAGTGTTTGTGTTTGCTACTAGGTCAGAGTTGTCTCCATACGGCCTCTTGCCACTGCCTTGATTCTGGTTCTGATTCGGGTTCTGATTCTGACCATTGCCACCTTGTCCTTTAGTTCCTTCCTCCTGATCCTTCGTTTTGTCTGTGGCAGCGTGCTTATTAGCACCTGCCATGATCTCACCAATCGTAAGGGGAATACCTTGATTCAGGCTCTCCTTCATACGACCTAGCTTCCAACTCAAGGGATTGTAACTGCAATTTCTCTCCATCGCCATTAACACTGAAACTGGTGGGAGTCCTTGTGAGGAGTTAATGATCTCTGAGACTCGCTTCATCCAGTGTCTTGCCGACTCGCCTTTCCTCTGGACACACCGCTCCAGGTCCTCGATGGTGCTGAGTTTCTTGCATGTGCCTTGGAAATTCTGAATAAAAGCCGCCTTCAATTGCTCCCAAGAGTTGATTGACCTAGGAGGCAAATTGCGCATCCACACCTTGGCTGCTCCCTCCATCATAAGATACATGAACTTGGCACACAGATTACCTGTGGCATTGCGAATACTCATTGCCATCTCGTATGTACCCAACCAGGAGGTCGGGTCCATGTTGGGCTCGTAGTTTGGAACCTTGCGCGGCTCCTTGAAACTGCTAGGAAAGGACTCGGACCTGATGGCATCAGACAAACACTCTGGTCCTGTTAATGCTGGGGACGCACCAGGAGAAGTCACCTCCTCGTGCACCCGGGTTGGCTGAGGCGGGTTGTGTGCACCCACTAACGCTCTGTCCCTCTCTGCCTCCCGAGCTCTTGCTGCTTCTCTCTCTCGTCGTTGCCTTGCTTCATCAACCACTAGCTGAGCTTGCGAAGCGGTTGGGATGTTTGCACGATTCCTCACTAGTTCACGACGCCTTGCACTAGTAGAGTTTGCCGGGTTGGACTCACCATGCCGACTCCTCGTACCTGAGTTAAAGGGTGTTGAATGTAGCCTACTTGCATCTGGAAAAGCTGGATATAAAGCTTGCTGAGTTAAAGCTGTCTTCAGCAGCTCGATAGCATCACGAGTCTCCTGACCCGCTGGTCCCTCTGGTACCAAGATGTTCTCCAATCTCAGAGTCGCCGCATGCACGTTGTCCATAGGATTAGAGTAATGTCCTTCTGGAGTATGAAATCTGTTAGGCTGTGCCCCTAAGCCACCAGATGCTCCTCCTCCGACTCCTCCTTCAGGCGGTGGTCCGTTGGTACGGCTGCCTCCCGGTCCTTCTGGGGGTGGTGGTGGTGGTGGTGGTGGTGCTCCTCCGGCTCCCCCTGCGGCATCTCCTGCTGCCGCTGAGCCTCCTAGTCCGGCTCCTCTGCCTGGACCATTGGGTGTGGTGAATAAATTGGTTGGATTGATGTGGACTCCATCGTGCAGGCGACTCCTAGCTCTGCGGTGTTGAATCGAAGTAAGCTCCTCGCGGCGCCTCCGCACAACTTGAGCTTCATCCTGGACTCGGGCCTGCTCCTCGGCCAATCTACGGTTTGCCTCTGTGATATCATCTAGCTGCTTTTGCAACGCAACACGAGCGTTGGTTAACTCGGCCGCCCTCTCTGCGGCATTACTTGCATTGATTTCCTTCGTCAACAGAGTCGGATCAAACTGATTGTTTCCAGACATGTAGACTCCCACAATACGAGCACGTACTGGCGACTCCTCATAATCCTCTTCCTCTATCCCGTACCCAAGCCGATCTTCAAACAAGGGTAGGATGGACTCTGAATCTGCATCATAATCTGAATCTGACTCTTGCATCACCTCTGGTTCCTCAGCTAGGGGTTCCTCAGACTCGGCGATGATGCCGACCTCTGAAGTTCCGACCGACTCCTCGCCGTCGGACTCGACGATAACAGTTAGCTCTGGTACCGACTCCGCCGAGTTCTCGCGAAGACCCGACGCGCACACCATCCCGACGAACACGTTGATTCCTCCAAAGACAAGCTGGTAGCCTTCGTCGACTTCGTTCATCTCCGAAGTCCAGCCTGAGTCATCGATCTCTGTTTCTCCATGCTCATCAGTGTAGACCCGCCCGATGGCGAGTTTCTCCATAGCTCGACGAGCAGCTCCAACGATCTCAACTCCTTTCGTCACCGTAGGCCCCACGGTGGGCGCCAACTGTCGTGGGGTTGTCACGGCAAGTTCTTCCTCAGGGAAGATGAGTTCTGGGGCCATTGATGACTGAAGTACGCTGGAACGGTTAATCTCGCCAAGGAACAAGGATTTACCCAGGTTCGGCCCCTCTGATTAGAGGTAAAGACCTACTTCCTGCTTCTATGTTATTGCTCTTGATATGTCTCGATTACAAGGACCCGGCTCCCACAACTTAGGAACCGGCGACTTCTCTCTGGTGGCTAGGGTTTCTCTACTGGTTGAAGCTTATCGATCTAAGGTCCAGGACCCCGCTTATAAAGGCTGCCGGGTCTCTGGACTTACACTTTACACTGAGTCATACTAGAACACGGAGTCCTACTCTACGTCTTGGTCTTCCAAGTTTAGACTCCGGGTTGTACTTGGACTCCTTCCGGATAGGTCCTTTCTTCATCATGGGCCTTGGTCGGCTTGTCTCCAGCCTAGCCCATGCGACTTGATACGTGACTCGGCTTTGGCCTTCTTGGTCTTGGCGGGTCTACTTTCCGGGTCCATGGGCCTACCTATAAAGTATCCCCCCATCAAGTTCACTTCCTACCAAGAGCTCTACAACCAGGCTCTCACCATGGAGCAAGGGCGGAAGGAGCTAGAGGCTTCTAAGAGGCCCGCTTCCACCGATCACCAGAGCTCCTCCTCCTCGGAGGGCAAGAACCGCAAGGTCTTCGTGCCTTTCAGTGCTGTGCCAAAGGCGCCCTTCGTGCCGAAGCCCACCAGGTACCTGCCACCTCCGCCTCGCCCAGCTACTTCGACTTTGGGTGCGGCTGGAGGCGGTTTTCGTCCTCGACTACCTGCACCACCGGGGCTCACTTGCTTCGCTTGTGGCCAGTCGGGGCACTACTCCAGGGAGTGTCCCCAGAAGGCACCGGCTCCCCCAGCACCTGCACCAGCACCCTCTACCCCAGCCGCCAAGGCTACCACCGTCAGCCGTGGCCGCCTGAACCACGTCTCGGCTGAAGGCGTTGAGGAGGACCCCAGAGTCCTTATGGGTACGCTTCGAATCAATACATATCCAGCTTCAGTATTATTTGATTCTGGAGCTTCGCATTCGTTCATATCCATATCATATGCACACAACCATCAAATACCGTTTGTAATGATGGATCCCCCGTTAGTGGTCAAGACCCCGGGCTCTAGTTGGCGTACCAATTGGATATCTCCCGATGTTCAAATAGCCGTAGGGTCAGTCCCTTTCCCGTTCTCATTGATAGCCCTGAGGTCAGAGGGTATCGATGTTATTTTGGGCATGGATTGGCTAGTGAAATATCAGGCCAACCTGGATTGTGCTGCCAAGACTGTCACAGTGTTCCACCCAAGGTATGGGGAAGTGCGTTATTGGTCCCCAACTTCTGCAACTCCTTCTGCAGCCACTCCTCTTTCACCGGAGATCAGTCTATACTTCCTGGAAGGAATCACCCCGCCTGATATGTCTGAAGTCGCTGTGGTGTGTGATTTCCCCGATGTGTTTCCGGAGGAATTGCCCGGCATGCCACCCGATCGCAGCGTGGAGTTTGTGATTGAGTTGGTTCCAGGAACCGCCCCAGTTTCCAAGACGCCCTACCGTATGCCAACGAAAGAGCTAGCTGAATTGAAGAAGCAACTTGATGAGCTGCTGGAAAAAGAATTCATCCAGCCGAGTAGCTCACCTTGGGGCTGCCCGGTCATCTTTGTCAAGAAGAGGGATACAAATGTTCCTCGACTGGTCGTTGATTACCGCCCTCTTAATGCAGTGACCATCAAGAACAAGTATCCAATTCCTAGAATAACTTACTTGTTCGATCAATTGGCTGGTGCCACGGTATTCTCCAAGATGGATCTGAGGTCAGGTTACCATCAGATCAAGATCCGGAAGGAGGATATTCCTAAGACGGCCTTCACTACCCGCTATGGGTTATATGAGTATACCGTCATGTCTTTCGGCCTCACTAATGCTCCGGCTACATTCATGAGGCTGATGAACTCCATCTTCCACGAGTACCTCGATAAGTTTGTCATCATTTACATCGATGACATCCTTGTCTACTCCAAAACCGAAGACGAACATGCTGAGCATCTCCGACTTGTTTTGACCAAGCTTCGAGACCATCGCCTCTATACCAAGTTCTCTAAATGTGAGTTTTGGCTGAAGGAGCTCATCTTTCTCGGTCATGTGGTGTCAGCTGCCGAAGTAGCGGTGATACCAGACAAGATTCAGGCCATCCTGGATTGGCCAACTCCCAAATCCGTCAAGGATATCCGAAGCTTCCTTGGATTGGCGGGTTATTACCGTCGATTCATTGAGGGCTTCTCCAAGATAGCAAAGGCGCTGACTGAACTCCTCAAGAAAGGCAAACCTTTTGTGTGGTCAGACAAGGCTGAAGAGAGTTTCCAAACCCTCAAGGTCAAGCTCACCACCACCCCGGTACTTGTCCTTCCCGACACCGCCAAGGACTTTGTCGTTTATTGTGATGCATCTCTCCAAGGCTTGGGATGTGTTTTGATGCAAGAAGGCCATGTGGTCGCCTATGCTTCCCATCAACTCAAGCCACACGAGCAAAACTACCCAACTCATGATCTGGAGCTTGCCGCCGTGGTACATGCTCTGAAGCAATGGAGGCCCTACCTCCTGGGCAACCGTTGCGAGATCTACTCCGACCATCAAAGTCTGAAGTATCTATTTACCCAGCCGGATCTGAACTTGAGGCAGAGGAGATGGCTGGAATTGATAAAGGACTATGATGTGACCCTCAACTATCAGCCCGGCAAGGCAAATGTCGTGGCGGATGCTCTGAGCCGCAAGCCTATTGTAATACCGTGATGGTTGAGAAGGCGCAACCGGCTCTCCACGAGGAATTTGCCAAATTGAATCTGGAAATTGTTCCTTCGGGTTTTCTAGCTAACCTCGAGATCAAATCCAACCTCGAGGATGATATCAAGGCCGCCCAACAAAATGATCCTGAGATCCTCGAGATCAAAGAGAAGATAGCTGCTGGGAAGGCAAATTGTTTCTCGGTTGATGACAATGGTGTTGTCTATTTCGGTGACCGGCTAGTGGTGCCCAAGAATGGAAATGCCAAGGGGTTAATTCTCCAAGAGGCACATGAATCTCCCATGTCCATCCATCCGGGTAGCACAAAAATGTACCAAGATCTTCGCCCTCAATTCTGGTGGTCTTGCATGAAACGCGAGATCACCGAGTATGTTGCTGAATGCGACGTCTGTCGCCGGGTGAAGGCTGAACATCAAAGGCCAGCCGGTACCCTCCGCCCTATAGCCATTCCTGAGTGGAAGTGGGATGAAGTTGGTATGGATTTCATCACCGGCTTTCCAAGGTCACAAAAGGGCAACAATGCTATCTGGGTCATCATCGACCGATTGTCAAAGGTTGCCCATTTCCTTCCTGTTCAAGAGGATATCAATGCTGCTAAATTGGCGGAGCTATATATGGCCCGGATTGTTCCTTTGCATGGGGTTCCTTTGCGGATCATCTCCGACCGTGGAAGCCTATTCGTATCCAAGTTCTGGCAGGCCTTCCAAAATGCTATGGGAACCCGCCTCAACTTCAGCACCGCCTATCATCCTCAAATCGACGGGCAAACTGAAAGAGTAAATCAAGTTCTTGAGGATATGCTTCGGGCTTGTGTCATCTCCTTCGGCAAGGGTTGGGAGAAGTACCTCCCTCTCGCCGAGTTCTCCTACAACAATAGCTATCAAGCCAGCTTGCAAATGGCTCCCTTCGAGGTCCTGTATGGGAGAAAATGCCGAACTCCCCTCAATTGGTCTGAAACTGGAGAGAGGCCACTCTTCGGTCCGGATGTGATCAACGAAGCCGAAGAGAAAGTCCGTGTCATTCGGGAAAATCTCAAGGCTGCTCAATCCCGTCAGAAAAACTATTATGACAAGCACCACCAAGAGGTCCACTACGAAATTGGTGACAAGGCCTATCTTGGAGTCTCTCCTCTCCGAGGCGTTCGTCGCTTTGGAATCAAGGGCAAATTGGCACCTCACTTTGTTGGCCCTTTCACCGTCCTAGCCAAGCGAGGAGATCTCTCCTATCAACTTGAGTTGCCCTCCAACTTCCCGGATGTCCATGATGTTTTCCATGTCTCCCAACTCCGTCATTGCTTCAAGGATCCAATCCGTGGGGTGGATCATGAGGCTTTGGACATTCAAGATGATTTGACCTACCGCGAGCATCCTATCCGCATCTTGGATGAAGCGGAGAGGAAAACCCGCAACAAGTCTATCAAGTTTCTCAAAGTTTAATGGTCTAACCATTCCGAGGAAGAAGCCACATGGGAGCGAGAAACTAGTCTTCGTCAGGAATACCCCGCCTTCTTCACTCAAGCCTAGAATCTCGGGACGAGATTCCTGTAAGGGGGGTAGAATTGTAACAGCCCTAACTTGGTTATGAAAAATACCAATAATTTTTCCACTTTCGCATATGTGTTTGCATCATGGCATCCCTTTAAATTGTTTGTGTTAACAACCAACAAGTGGAAACATTGTTAAAAGGGAAGCTAAATCTTCCCAACACCCCACACCATCAATTTGCAAACTATGGTGTGAACCATGTCATGACAGGTGACCTTATGGTCCAACAAGTTTCCTAAGTTCACTCTTTTGCAAAAGAACCAAATGGTAGGTCTCCAATGTGTTCCCTTTTTCCTATGCCTTGAAATGAGGTTTCTAGCTTTTGTTTAATTATGAGCTTTGCCACCTTGCTCAATAGTCCAAACTCTTGTTTGGTGAGTTGGTTATCTTGTGGAGATGTTCCCAGAATTTTTCCATATTTTTCTGGAATTGTTTTGAGGTCCAGATAGAAAGGGCATTTCTGTTTTTACTAGGTCCACCGGAACTACCGGTCATCCGGCCGGAAGTACCGGTGCACCGTCACCTCTGTGGCGACAGTGGCGCGCACTGTCGCCATGGCCGTCCCGCACCTGCTCCCCTCGCGCTGCAGTGCTCCCCTAGGGATAAGTGGAGCCCCGTGACCCCCACCTGCTCCCCTCTCTCCCCTCTTTCGTTTTCCCCCACGCGCAGGAGCCCTGCCCTAACCCTAGCTCCTCCCTGACCGTCGCCGTCCCGCCGGAGCCGCCGCCAAGACGCCGCCGCCTGGAGCATCCCCGTCCGAATCGAAGCGGTGGAGAAGATCCGTCGTGACCTGCTGCCCCTCTCCACCGAAGGAATCGGCCGGAGCCGCTCGGAATCGCCGCCGTTGCTCCGTTTCTTCCCCGCCTCCGGCCACCACCATTCGAGCCGATTGCCGCCGTCCTCGACCACCTCCGACACCGACGAGCAGCTGCTCACGCTCAGGGTGAGCCCACGATCCTCCTGAGCCTCCTCGCTCTCCTCCTCTCCCTCTCTAGCCCCGGGGCGCCGCAGCTCTGCTCACTCTCGCCGCCGGTCACCGGCGTGACCGTCGTTCCGGCGACCAATAGGTGGCGGCGCCGCTACCCCTTGGCTCGCCGTTGTCCCGCGCGTCTAATGCGCCCAGTCACGCACCCTAGGAGCCACCCCGTCGACGCGCGCGTGCTAGACATGCGCGTGGTCACCGCGCGCTCCCGCCATCGCCGTGCTCAAATTTTCCGTTGGCCGGAAGTAGAATCGGTAGTGCCGGTAAACCGGAAGTAGAAGCGGTAGTACCGCCCAACCTAAAATTCGGTACTGGACATTGGTGTTTTTAAGCGGAAGTAGCCCGGAAGTAGCTCCGGCAGTACCGCTAAACCGGTACTACCGGGCACTTCACCGGAAGTACCGGTTAACCCTTTTTCGGTACTGGACTTTTGTGTTTCTGGACCGGAAGTACCACCGGAAGTACCGGCAAACCGGAACTACCGGCCCTGTTACCGGAAGTTCCGGAAGTCTCTGGTTGAGTTTAAATATTTCATAACTTAATAACCGTTAAGTCAAATCCTGTGAATGTTATATCAAATTGAGCAGCTTTACAAATGCAATCCAAACACGATAATATCACATCATGATCACAAGTAAATATTTGATGTTCTTCATGATTTGATAAAAGGGTTTAAATTCCAATAACTATTTAATTGGCTACTTATTCTTCGGTGCTCCGAAAATTACAAATAAGATACCAAAATGTCCGGAATGACAAACCCTACCCAATTCATGACATGTTCATGCATAATTGAGCCACTTCTCTAATAATTGTTAATTTATAAAGAATGTGGCCACTAAGATAAATATGGGGTTGTTTCCAAATAATTGCACTAATTATTTGGCTCCCTATTTAATGTTGCTTTTTAATTTATAATAATATCTTTGCATCAATTGGACATGTCATCATGTGATTGAGCATTGCATCTTGTGTTCGTGTGATTTATGTGTTCTTTGTATTTCTTTTGGGTATCGATAGATTCCGGAGTCGAGGGTCTCTCTACTTACCCCGACGAGCAGTACTTCACGACCGGGTAGCAAGGCAAGAGATAACCTAACCTTCTTGGCATCTAGCATCCTATGTTTTGATCAAATTATTTTATCCACCATAATATTGCATGCGGTTCAAAGGTCTCTTTTGGTAAATATAGAATCCTATGAATGCATGTCTCTTCCCCGAGCCAATCGCATGTATCCCTACCTATGAACCCTAGTGTTGATGTGTTGGCCGGATACAAATTATAATTGTTGGTAATATGCTTAGCCATGCTCAGACATGCTTAGCTGAAATGCTAGTTATGTCCGTTGTTTATTTCCATAAATGTTGTTGAAGATGGAATGATGCGGACTTGGTGGAAATGTGGGGTGCTTAATTAAAATGCTAAGTAGGCTTGGGTGAGTTGCCATCGGGGATGGTGTTTTGCCTCACTCTTGCCCCTAGGTGCGAGTTCCTGTCTTCGGAACCAAGGTCTGAGCGTGCTGCCATTGGTGGGTGTATGGGCGCCTTACTGACCGAATAACTTGTGCGGGCGTATCCAAGGGTCCTCTAGTTCGGATTTCCATTTGCGTGTGAGTGGAAAAGATGATGTTGACCAGGATTTGCGTGTAGGACGTGGCGATGGGGCAGGGCGCTGGGAGCGCTGAACCTGTCCTGTGGCCACAGATGACTCTTGGATATTCTCACATGAGGTAAAGGTTTAACCGCGCCTGCTCGCCGGCCTTCCCCGGAAGAGGGTCAATTAGGTGAGCCGGACGGTACCAATGGATAAGAAGCTGTGAGGTCCCTCGGGAACCTGGCGACTTTCACATAGTACACCCCTGCAGGGTTTAATCTTTTCGAAAAGCCGTGTCCGCGGTTATGGACGCCTTGGGAATGGATTTACGGGATCATAGAGAATGTTAACCTTAATTAATTAATTTGGCAGCTAAAGGTTGCAACTCAACGTGTGTGTAAAAGGTTCATTTCCTCGAGGGTGATTCGAGGGAGTGCCTTTGGTGGAGATGAGTGGTGATGGTTACAAAAGGGTTCGATGAGAACCATTGATGACAAAGTTACTCTCTTATCCCCTTTATAAAAATATTCTGAGTAGACGAATGCCATGTGTCTTTTAAGCTTCGGTTTATGCAAGTTAGCTTTATGCAAAAGAACTACATTATACAGCTTTAGAGCCTCCGTCAGTCATTGGGCCTATATCGCCCTACTAAACTTGCGAGTACATCGTACTCAGTCTCTCTTTGCTGCCTCTATGATTTTGTATTTCAGAGGAGGACGACACCGAGCAACTAGGTGGGTTCTTCGTTGACGTCGACTACTAGTCTGGGGTTCCCAGGTGGCAGCTTGGGACCGTGGAACAAGCTGGCTGGGATGATGTTTATTGTAGGCCTCTTAGGCCATATATTTGCTTCTTGTTGTTAGACAACACTACCCGCTTCCGCTTGATGACTTGATGGATCTGTGATCCTTTTGTTGTGTAATATTTGTATTCTTCTCTTTATATGAGTTGCTATATGTTTTGTGTCATAGAGTCATGCTTTGTGCCAGTTCTGTTCCACAAGTCTCGATCTTTGTTTTATACATTGATGGTTGTGCCAACTACATAGCCTCTCTGTATAATTCCGGGGTCGGGGCGCTACACGACGGCGGCGGCAAGAGGCCCCGACGAGGACTCGATGGCAGCTGCCGACTTGTTCTGCTTCCACGGCGGCGGCGGCGGCTCGTCCGCTTCCATGGCGAGTTTGGGTGGGGAAAGTAGCGGTTTAGGGTTTATGGGAGAAGAACAAAGACGGGAGCGGCTTGTCGTTGCGAGTTATGCGTGAATTTCACCCAAAATGAATTATTTATTTATCTTTTTTGCCTGGTTTTGCGGTTGATTTGCGGTTCTAATGCTTTGCATGACAAACACACACGAAATGTGTTCCTCGAAGGTGAAAATAACGTATGGTGAGATTTCCATTTTGAGGTCCATATGTTGAGGAAACTTCGAGAAAGCCATCAAACGATTGTAGTGTTCCGGAAATGCCATCAAAATAGTCGTGATTCTAAGAATGTCAGTGTCGTTGTTCAGAAAATCTCACTTCCGTCGATTGACCGTAGTTGACCGTTAACTAAGAGGAATAAACTTGTAAATTTTTTGCCAAGTACCAAAATTACCCTCAAACCGTTCAAAAGGGGAAATATATCTAAAGAAAAAAACACCTAGCCAGGTCTCAAGGCCCACCAGACCTTTACACATCTCTTGTCCCGCATCCCCAACCATCGGCCAAGTCAGGACGGTAGGGTCAGGGAGCTCGCCAGCCAGGGCGGTGTGCGACCCAAGGTAGGTCGCTGGTGGGGGCCTGCGTCAGGCGGCTGGTTGGAAAAGGGGCTCACCAGCCATCCCGCGGATTGGCATCTAGGACAGGGAACTGCTGGAGAGTAGGGTTTAGGCACGCGGGTCCATGGAGCAGAGCAGCGCCGCGAGCTGAGGAAGCTGAAGTCCACGATCGAAAAGAACATGGCTGACGACCCTGTTCGCCGCCCTGACTTCCTACACCTAACCGCCTCCCCAGAACTCCACCAAGCGTGCGACGGCCTCTCATCTTCCCATTATGCAGCCATGGTGACCAGAGGACGGCGGGTGTCGCTGAATTCGTGGATGGTGGCCAGAAGGGAGGTTGCAGATCATTTAATTTATGCTTGGGAGGCGTGGTGGTCTCCGCGTCTGTGCTCTGCATCTTTCGACTGCCACTCTGTCGATGGGGAAGGGTGGGGGCGGCCAACATAACAGCGGTGAAGGCAACCTCGAGCCCACGATTGCTCTTGTGTCCCAGCCAGTGCGGATGACAGAAGCTAAGGCCAGTAATGACATGCGGTCGTGTCTGCAGTTCAACACCAGCACGTCCCGGACAGCAGAGGAAAACAAAGAAGGGTAGCTCTACACCTGCATGCCTATTGTTGTTTAGTCAAATTCTTCAAAAATACAGTACTAAGGACATAATTGTCTTTCCACATGATAATATACACGGTCAACTAGCGGTCAAACTAACATAAGTGAAATTCTCGGAACGACGACACTCTTTTGATGACATTCTCAGAATGACGATTAATTCAATGGTATTTTCGGAACGCGGCAATCTTTGATGGCATTCTCAGAGTTTCCTCCCATTACTATGGGAATTGTGGATAATGCATGGTTACAAGAATAAATTGTGTGTATCTTGAGATTTTCAAATAGATCTAGGTAGTAGGGGTGTAATTTTGTCGCCAAGGAGACTCGGGGAGATTTGGTGAAATCTTTCTTTTCACACAATCCACTTAAATCTTTACAAATTTTTTTTTATCCCAATACACTAGTACATTTTCCCAACATATTTATGAATATCATAGATCTTAATGACTTGGAAAAACATTCACATATTGTTGATTATGTGTGAGATCATAATTTATACTTTGTTGCGATTTCGGAAACATGTACACTTGTCTTCACGTTGCATTTTTTGAACCGCCTTTCTGATGGTTTATATTTCGTCTAGCATTGTCCGCTTCCACACAAAGGATAGGATGGTATCATGTTAAGTCAAGCTATTTGGTTGTCGTTCATAGTGTTGTTCGAGGAGCATAAAATTGCTTTGCTCCATGTACTGATTAATCTTTCTAAGGATAATCCATACCTTATAGTTATAGGCGGTGATTTTTGATATGCTAAGATTTCAGCACGAAAAAAAGCAAAGCTCGGTTCGATGCACATTGGCTTTTTTGTTTAATATTATAATTGACAGTTTAGATTTACGAGAGGTTTTGATGACTGGAAGAAAATATATTTTGACACATAGCCATCCAGTGCCAACATACGAGATGGCTTTGATATGGTGAAACATAGTGTGGGCTAAGTCGGTTGTTGATAGAATACTCATCCAAATGTGAAGTAACAGAATATGTGCTGTTCGACAATACCTTAGTGGGCGGGTGAAAGAGCATGGTTGCCACTATGTGTGGTTTTGGTAATTAATGATAATCTCTATGGACTAATGTGTAATTTGAGTTATATTTGTAGGTTTGTTCCATAGCAATGCTTGAACTCCATATGTTGGACTAAAGGCTAAAAGAAGAAGATTATATGTTGATCAAGGCTTAGTGCTAGTGGATTCAAGTTGATCAACTCACAAGGCTAGTGGTGTTTCGTGAGGGATCATGTGATTGAAGGGGTTCGTGTGCAGAAAATAAAAAATTCCTAACAACGCGAACCGCAAACTAGCCATGATCTATTACTATGCGGATATAAAGTAATGGAGGGAATCGATATTGATACCCTTGAAGACCGAAAACGTTACGTTCCGTAGAACGTTGGCGATGGAGTCGTACGAGGCTGACCTCAAGGTCATGGAGTCGTACCGGCGATGAGTGCTGCAGTGGGCAGCACCTCCATAGTTCTACACGCGTATGGTGTAGCGACAATCCCCCGTCTCCGGTCCAGCGGCAGCAGCGGAAGATGAATAGCTCGACCGAAGCACCAATATCACGGTGGTGGTATTTGGTGGAGAAACCACTCTACCGTGCGCAGCTCCGAAATGGCGGAACCACGCTCAAGGTGAGAGAGAGAGAATTGGATGGGATGCCTTTGGGAGGAGGGGGCAACTCTTTATATAGGAGGAGGAGGGAGTCCAACTCCCTTGGGGGGCGGTGTGGGACTAAAAACCCACACCTGGCCGCACCACCTAGTGGGCCCCACGTGGGGGGTTGGCCCATGGCCGGCTTCCTCTTGGGGCGGTTTCCCTAATGGGCTCCTTAGGGCCCATTTAGATGGGCTGCCCCTTAAATTCAATTTAAAATATATATTTCATAATTAATTACACTAATTAATATTAGATACATATTATTTAATTTTGTCTTGCTCCAAAACACCTTTCATGCCCTCCGATCTCCATCGGATATTTCTCCCTTATTCCAAAACACCGTCGGAACCCCTCCGATTAGCATTGGATAATTCTCTCTCATTCCGAAACACTTCGGAACCTCTCCGACAGGGACGGAGCCAGGAATTTATCATCAAGGGGGCCAAGTAAAGACTGTAAAACTTGGAGGGGGCCATATGCGTACATTTTGGCAAACTTCGCTGTGACACCCCCTCTGACACACGTTGCCAGAGAGGCAGTCGCCCCGTGCGCCAGCCCAGGATATCTGGACGCACGTTACGACAATGCAACATAGCCGAAATACGTTACACAATCAGGCCCAGAGGGCTACAAATGGTTTACATGGCCATCAAGGCATGAAAATTTATCATGGCCAAGCATGGCCCGGGACAGAGTTTTAACTGTCAGCGGAAGACGACTAAAGCAACGGCTTGGAGTGGCTCCATTCCACAGGCATCTGGTTGGGCTACTGATCCTAGCACGCTCTTGCTCCATCTCTTTGCTAGGGTAGAAGGTGAATCCTCTCAACGTCTGGCCACATGAAAAGCCAGTTTGAGTACAATGACATACTTGCAAGAAAACAACCATAAGACATGAACAGTCAAGAAGTCAGGCAACAAGCAGCTAGCGACAGAAAATAATCTAAATATGGCAAGTGTCTACTTACGGCAGTCCAAGTGGGTAGCAACAAGGCAGCACAACAAAATCATGGCATAAGCAAATAATAGGGGTATCACCAGTACAGAGTCCAAGCCAGGTGGGTTGGATCGTGTACCGGAGATCACACAAAGAACTTACGTGTGACGAAAACGGGTGTACCCATTGGTACCAAGTATTATAACATCACCTGTCATCACAACTAGGCCCGACGGCCTTATCACGTCTGCCAAACTGCTAGGCCCACTGGCCTGAACTTTCCATTCTGGGCATGCACGGTTGATGTTGGCTCGGGCCTAACTCTAGGCTCCCAACGATCACACCGTCACCCCAAACACGGGTAACCATCCACGACTCAAGTAACATTCCCTACATCAGCCTATTGTAAATCAGGTTGTTCATCTTTCTTTCAAACCGAACTTCTTTCAACAACAATTCCAACAACAGAGGGTTAGTCCAACACAATAAAGGGTTAGTCCATTGCAAATCCATAATATCATATCAACATGAAACAGATTAGTACAATGCAAAACCATAATATCATATCAATATGAAACAGAAGCAAACTGCACACAATAGTTCAAGCAATACATAGTTAGTTTGCATCGACCGGGTGTCTATAGGGCCACCACTGATCAAGCAAAAAGAAATAAAAATAGTTAGTTCAGAGGTTACAATGAGCAATAATAATCACATAATAATCCAGCAAAGATGAATAAACTCAACCGGGCGATGGCGGAGATACCTCCGACCAGTGACAGCCACAGGTCGAGTAAAAGAAAAAGAAAATAGCACAGTCAACCGGGTGATGGTGGAGATACTTCCGACCAGTGACAGCCATAGGTTGGTAAAAGAAAGTAAAATAACACAGTTGGTTAGCGTCAATCGGGCGATGGCGGAGATACCTCCGACCAGTGACAGCCACAGATCGACTACAAAAGTTAGTGTAGGCGTCCACGCAATCCCGTTCCTCCATTCCATTTACTGCGGCGGTTCCCCCAGTCCATCGTCGCCGGAATGGGGAGTGGTGTATGGTACCGTCCAACGCACACCACAACTCTACAGAAAAGTAGCCGGTTCAATCCACTTGGGCAGGACCCAACGTGTATTTAGTCGGGGTACTGGAACTCAACCCACGGGACATGGGTTTATCGTATTACAGGTATGAAACAAAGTCACGATATCTCGTGACGCACAGTTGACAGGATATAACAAAGCCACGATATCTCGTGACGCACAGTTCACATATGATAAGCAATAAAATGCACCTATATGACAGGGTAAAATGCAAACAAACAAACACCGCTTGAGTGTTCATAGCAAGTGGTTAACTTGCCTTCGAAGATCGACGCCATTTGGCTTGAAGGTCACGGACACGTCGCGGGTTAGGGTCTCGGTTTGCCGGTACCGTGAAATACACCTATACATGCATACGTGGGTGCTGAGCATACAACCATCATACAAAAATATAAAACCTATACCACTGGATAGAGATTTTTAAACTATGAATTTACAAATTTGAATGACCACAAACGGAGCTACGGTTCAAAAGATATGGCTGGGCGAAGTTTAACTATCTGCTGCTTACTCTGAAAAAAAAACAGGACGGGTTGTTTTCTGAACCGGGCCGGGCTGGTCGCGCGTTTCACCGAGAATATGCCTTCAAACGGGGGAAGCGTAACGCGCCGGAAGAAGCATCCACTCAACCTGACCGCGGGGCCGGGCCGAGCTGGGGCCCGCCTACCGGCGGCTCGAGACGCCATGCTGGCGTCAGGCTGGCCGTCCTCATCCTCGCATTGAAGGGACGCGTGACGGGAGGCGAGGCCGATGCGCCTGGGCGCTTCCTGCCGCAGGAACCGGCCGCCGCTGCCGCCGCCGTGGCACCCACCGCCAGCCGCCAGGGTGCAGGCGGGGACCGCCCCGTTGCGCCGCATCCGAAGGGGGGTGGCCACGAGCACGGGGGCGCTCCGGGTGCGCCGCCATGGAGCCGTGCTCTGTGAGCTTGCCGCCAGTGGGAGGAGACGACACCGAGGCTATGGTGCGCCACTTCGCAAACTGAGTTGTCTGGGAGGTAGAGGGTATCAAGAGGAACTCCTCCACGGTTTTAATCGAAGGATGGCTCGGTAGGGAGCTCGCCGTGGTCCATGGACCGACGACGACGTCCACGGCTGAAATGGAGCAGGGCTTCGCCATCCCGCAACTAAAAGGGCAGAGGGATCCAGCGGGAAGAGAGAGGTGCTGCTCGCGCGAGAGGGCTCGGGAGTGGTCTTTATAGGCAGGGGCTAGGAGGGGTGGCCACACACGCGTCCATGGCCAAGAAGATAAGAGGGGAGGGAATAAGATCATGTCCGGTCTGAGCCAGGGGAGCAGGACGGGGTCTAGCTACAGCTGGGGTTTGGTTGGAGCTAGGGGGAACAGTGGAGACCCGGGGAACAGGGACGAACAGTGCGCCATCTCGCGCGCGCTGGCGTTCGGAGCGCGCCACGAGCAGCATCGTCGCGTTCCCGCCGACTCAGGACCCCAAACGCAAAATGGTTTCACCACTAGGTCTGTAGAGGAGAGGGGAACACGACCAAACAATAGTCACTCAAAGGATCCAAACTTTTCTGTTTAGAATTTTCAGAAAACTAAAGGTACACCAGGTGCTCGACGAAATGACCAAGGTCTTGCACATCTCAGAAAAATCCCCAAAATTCACAGTAGGCTAGGATAGGTGTATATAGTATATGTGTGAAGTTTGAGCTCAATTGGGTACATTGAGGTTGGTCAAATAATTTGGTGTCCAAAATGCCCTAATGGCATGGGTATGCCAAGTGCACTTACTCAAATGATCTTGATCTGATATTGTGTATATGGGGTTATATATGGGAGGTTGTCAATTTGGCAACGTGGCAATGCCAACTGATTTTTGTAGTTAGGGGTTGCTTTGGAAATTGCAATAGGCATGAAAAGGGCATTACAAAGGAAGTACCTCAAACATTCCTCAAATGAGGTTGGGCCAATGGAGTGAAATGTTCAGGAGGTTAAATCATGCACCTCACTAAAATTGCAGAATTTTTGGATGAGGGGAAGGTGTCAAGATAATTTTTGGATTCAAAATGGCATAATAGGAATTGTGAATAAACTTGGAATTATTGATGGGACTATGGATTATTTTTGCATGGGAGGGTTGTATATGTATGAGGTAACCATATGGTATCTTGATGGAAATTATTTCAAGGTACAATTGTGGTTGTGGCTTTTGGTGGGATGGATGGGAGGGGTTTTCGAATGTTCAAATGGAATCAATGTCCGACCGGCAAAGAAATGGCACGAAATTATGCTGGAGATCGATAGGGATCGAGGATTATTGGGAAAAATTTCTAAGAGAGTGAAACCAAATTCAAATCAAGGACCATCTGGTTCAAAGAAAATAGTTTGAAAACAGAAAAAAAAATTCAGGCGTGAGAAAACAATACTAACATTAGGGACGAATTTTCGAGATGTTACAAACCTCCCCTCCTTAAAAAGAATCTTGTCCCGAGATTCGGAGACTAATAGAGATTCCTGGGGTCATAGCAGGATATTTCTTGTATGGTTTAATATACCCCTATATTTAAAATATTTTAAAACTTTTTCTACAAAATACTAGAGTTTATCACTCAAAAGGATCAACACTCAGCAGAATATTTTACTAAAACAAACACTATCAAGGGACGCCATATTTTCACACTCAATGCATTCTAAGGATGGCATGGCAGGGGCTTACGAAATAAATCAACATAGGATTTGCTACTATGGTTATAAAAATTAAATCTATGGTTTTTAGCTCAACCAACACAAGCATGGCAAGATCAAACAAGATCTACACACATATCATCACTCGATAACTTGGATTTAACTTGGCCCAATCATTACCCAATTTTGCAAAACCAAATGTTACGGATATGCTAAACATGCCCCTTGTCTAGATTTATTTTTTGAAAAGCTGTATATACTTTTTCAAGTACACACAGGTTTGGAAAAAGAAAATAGGGTTTCTTTTTAAAAGAAAGCATCTGTTTCGCCAATAATTGGCTTATAGACACTATGGGGTAGGGCCATCCCAAAAATCATTTTGGCAAAATTTTCCCTACGAAACACTAGAGAGATGAGGGACTGATCTCCTGAGGAAATGATAGAAGAACACCGAGGGTCATCTTCTTACTCGCAGACATGTGGGTCCGGGGTCCACCTGTCGGTCCCCTTCTTCCTTTCTATCTTCTTCTTCCTCGCTGCATCTCATTCTGTACCTGGCTGGCTCTGGGTGCGCGAAGCACTCCATTGTGGCACTGCTGCGCGTGCGGTCCATCGGCGCAGCGGCCATCACGGCTTTGGGCACCTCGGTGGTTTCATGCCATTTTGGCGAGTACTACCCGCGATTCCTCTCTTCTCCCGTGCGAGGCTGAGCTGGGGGTGGCATCGCTCGCGGTTATAAACAGGTTCTCTGAAATTCCTTCCTCTTCCACTACCACCATGGGTTTCCTTTCAGCAATCTTTGATGAATTTTACGCACATCAAGAGGGAGCGGGCTTCATCAAGCAGGTGTTTGTCGTCGTGATATTTTGGATCACGGCTTCGGTGGTGGTAGCACTGTTGTATGCAGTGGTGGTCCTCTTGTTGGTGGCTCTGTACGACTGGTGGTGCGGCACTGGCGGTGGTGCTGCCGCGGTGCCGACAGTGGGCGAGCTGCTGGGGCCGGCTGCGGGTGAGCAGGTGGTGCTGCCGCTGGTGGATGATGCAGCGGTTCCTCCGGCTAGAGGGCAGCTGGCGGCTCGTGCCGTCCGTTGATGACCCACAAGTGTAGGGGATCGCAACGGTCTTCACGGGTAGTTTGACCCTAATTTATTGATTCGACACAAGGGGAGCCAAAGAATATTTATAAGCCTTAGCAGTTGAGTTGTCAATTCAACCACACCTGAAAAGGATTTCTCTCGAAGCAATTTATCAGTAGTAACAGTGATTTGATGGCAGCAGTAGAATAGTAACAGCGATAAACTGAAATCCATTGCGATTAGAAACCAGTGACTCTAAAGATGACGGTAAAAGTAATGATTGTAAACAGCGGGATGATACGTCGCAAACGTATCTACTTTTCCAAACACTTTGCTATTGTTTTGCCTCTGATTATTAATGAATTTGTTTGGAACTAACCCGAATTGACGCCGTTTTCAGCAGAATTGCATGTGGTGTCTTTCTTTTGTGCAGGGTTCAGAAGTTCGCGGAAAATTCCAGAAAAATTATAAAAGGTATTTTTGAGGGAAAAGAGCCACGGAGCCAGAAGACCGCGAGGGGGGGCCACCCCAGGAGCAGGGGCGGGTCCCACCCGCGGGTGGGGGCCAGGCCGCGGCAGGAGGCCGCCCCTGCCCCTGGGACCTCCTCTGGCGACCCCCTTCGCTTATAAGAGCCCTCTCAACCTAAAAACGCGAGCCCCCGAACACTTTTCCAGAAACCTTACGGAGCTCCGCCGCCATCACGAACCCTAAATTTGGGGTCCAGGATCGCTGTTCCGGCACCCTGCCGGAGTGGAGATTGCCGCCATCATCACCGCCAACGCCTCTCCAGCAACCATCCATGTCGTCCCCCACCATGTGTGATTAGTTCCTTGCTGTAGGCAAGGGGATGGAAGGGATTGAATAAGATTGCTCGTGTAATTCGATGCCAAATTGTTAGGGTACGATGCCTAGTATCCTCTATTTGTGTTAATCGTCATTGGTACAACTAGTTATGCTTAATGCTTGTCACTTTGGGCCTGGGTGCCATGTTTTCAGATCTGAGCACTGATGTTTGTATGCGTATAATTGTTGTTTGGATCCTATCTACTAGTTGTATGCACTTGTTGTCAACCGGAACCGGAGACCCCGAGCGACAGAAACGGGTAATCGATGGGAATGGTTGGCAACTCGAGGGTTACATGTATTCATTGAGTGTTAATGCTTTGATCTGGTGTTCTATTAAAAGGAACACCTTAATTGCCATTTGTTCCTTAATTGGCCCGGCTGAAACCGGATGGCAGGAGAAGATGCCGTGCAAGTTCTTATTGCAAGCACGTACGGCTAAATTAGGAATACATGCCTATGATTGTTTGATACTTGGATGATATTTATATGTTTATTTGCTTCGTGCTTAGTTATGTTCATTTCATGAGCTATCTTATTCATGCAACGCCCGTCTATCTGTCCCTATGCCTACGGTGTTTTAATCCCGCTGTTTATAATCATTACTTTTACCGTTATCATTGCTGTCTTTATTTTACTACTGCTGTTACTACTCTACTGCTGCCATCAAATCACTGTTACTACTGATAAATTGCTTCGAGAGAAATCCTTTTCAGGTGTGGTTGAATTGACAACTCAACTGCTAAGGCTTATAAATATTCTTTGGCTCCCCTTGTGTCGAATCAATAAATTAGGGTCAAACTACCCGCGAAGAATGTTGCGATCCCCTGCACTTGTGGGTCATCAAGACTATTTTCTGGCGCCGTTGCCGGGGAGCATAGCTCTATTTATAAGTTCACCTGGGAGTTTTTCTGTCTGCTGTAATTTACTCTTCATCATGAAGGGTAAGCGAGATCCTAAGTTTCCAATACTACCTTCCACCACAAGGAAAGGTACTGCTCTGAACTCTAAAGCTACTCTTGATTCACCTACTATTTTAAGTCAACTTGTTACACCACCTGTGAACACTCATCCTATTGATGATGCTTTGCTTTCTGAGTCCGCTACTGCTTCTGATAAATTTGATGATGCTTCTGCTGTGCTTGATGATGCTGGTTCTTTAGGCCCTTTTTAGAATCTCTTGTCACTAGGTCTAAAGAAATTACAATGCACAATGAAAATCTTACTACACCTGTTAGCTCTCCTAATCCATATAATTATGAGAGTAGGTATCCTGATGATTCCTACATTGATCTTAATGATGAGTTTATTAGACAATATATGGACTGTTCTACTTCTAAAGATCCTGATGCTTTGAGGAAATTGCTTGAAAAGCATGCTGTTAAAAATTATTTTACACCTGATCCTGAGTTTGCTACCTCTCCCATATGCATTAAAGATGATGATTTTAATTTCTCTGTTGATCTTTCACTCATATGTAATGTTGAATCTGATCCTTTTTGTGGAACTAAGGATGACAATGCTGTAGAACACATGAACAAATTAGCTTCGCTTAGCCTTTTATTTTCTGATGATAAAAAGATACAGCGTTACTATTTAGTAAAGTTGTTTCCTTTCTCATTAAAAGATGATGCCAAACTGTGGCATAATGCTTTACCTTATGGATGCATAAAAAGTCCTCATGAATTGCTTGATGTTTTCCTTGCAAAATATTTTCCCGCTCACATGCAGCATGAGGCTTTGCAGAGAATTTTCAATTTCAGACAATTGGAGGATGAGCATCTCCCTAAAGCTTGGGGGAGATTCGGATCACTACTCAGGGCTCGGCCAGGGCATGATATTCCAAAGAATGAACTGCTTGATATATTTTATAATGGACTAACTGTTGAATCTAGGACATACCTAGATAGCTGTGTTGGTTGTGTTTTCAGGAAAAGGACTGTAGAGGAAGCTAAAGAACTAATGGCTAAGATCGCTAAAAATCATGATGAATGGAGCATTCCTGAACCTCCTCCATTACCAACTCCGAAGAAAAGGGGGTGCTCTTCCTAAACCCAGAAGATATGCAAGAAGCCAAAAGATCTATTAAGGAAAGAGGTATTAGAGCTGAAGATGTGAAGAATTTACCTCCAATTGAAACTTTATGTGAGCGTACCACTCACCCACCTATGGTAGAGGTACACTCTCTTCATAATTTTATTGTTAATGATATTCCTTATAGTAAGCCTCCTAGTCAGTGTTTGGATGAATTTGATAACTTTATTGTTAAACAAACTCATTTTAATATGCAAATTCAAGAACAATTAAATGATAACACCCTGGTTATTAAAAATTTGCATTCTGTCTTGGAGAAAACTACTAATGATGTCAGAGGTCTTGTTAAGCATTTTCATATGGTCCAAACTCAACTTGAACAAATTACTAAAGTGCAAAAAGACTTGCTTGTTGGAGTTCCTACACAAAGTACTAAACAAACTTGCGGTGTTTTAACTAGAGGAGGTATCTCTACTCAAGATCCTCTTTATCCTGAGGGACATCCTAAAAGAATTGAACAAGAATCTCAATTGGTTGAAAATAATATTACTAGTTCCCCTAAAAAGAAAAAGAAAAGGAAGAAACATAAAGAATTAGGAGAAGCTAGTAATATGGAACTTGATAAAGAACCTACAAGTAATAATCCTAATTCTGTCTCTATTTCGGATGCTGAAAATGAAAGTGGTAATGAGCATGATAATGATACTAATGAACCTGCAGAACAGGAGGAGGAGACTGCACCTCCTGTTGCTAAAAACCATGGTAAAAAGAGAGAGCCATGGGTGCAAAAACCCATGACTTTTCCATCTAAATCTCAGAGGGCTAAGGAAGAAGAACACTATAACAAATTTTGTGAATGGATGAAGCCCCTCTTTTTGCAAATTCCTTTGACAGATGCTATTAAGTTGCCTCCCTATTCAAAATATATGAAAGACATTGTCACTAATAAAAGAAAAATCCCTAATGAAGAAATCTCCACTATGCTTGCTAATTACTCTTTCCATGGCAAGATTCCTAAAAAGCTTGGTGATCCAGGTATACCTACTATTCCTTGCTCCATTAAAAATAATTATGTCAGAACTGCCTTATGTGATCTTGGTGCAGGAGTTAGTGTTATGCCATTTTCTCTTTATAAGAGACTTTTATTAGATAAGCTTATTCCTACTGATATTTCCCTTCAAATGGCTGATAAGTCCACTGCTGTGCCCATTGGTATTTGTGAGGATGTTCCTGTTAAAGTTGCCAATTGTTTAATCCTATCTGACTTCGTGGTATTGGAAATGCCTGAAGGTGATAATATGTCTATTATTCTTGGGAGACCTTTTCTTAATACTACAGGGGATGTTATTGATTGCAATAAAGGAAAAGTTACTTTTAACGTTGATGATAAAGAACACACAGTGTACTTTCCAAAGAAGATCAATACCAAAATTGGTTTGAACTCCATTGAGAATATTGAATCCATCAAGATTGGAACTATTGATTGTCCTATTCATACACATTCAAGAAAATATGAAACTCTCATGATTGGGACATTCCTATTCAATATGAGGTAACTTGATTGTTTGTTGAATATTGAATAATTTATGTCAAATAAAATTGGTGTGGTAGCAAGACTTGATCAACCTTGCTAACAAACCAACTTTAGCCACATAAAGATATCAAGATTCATTAATTTTTTTTCAATTTTTCTGTAATTTTTATTTCTTGATTATTTTGCCCCTTTTAAATGTCAAATTCCTGTTTTATTAGCTTAACTTTAATCTCTTATAAGTTCTTCGGGAAATGTTGTCGAAAAATTCCAGAAAAATTACATGAATTTTATTATTTTTAAAGAGACACAGGAGTGACTGGGGCTGACCTAGGGGATGCCCCAGGGGCACACGCGGGTCCCACCCGCGGGTGGCACCTAGGCCGCGGCCAAGGGCCGCCTGTGCCCTCTGGTGGGCCCCACCAGGTGAGTCTCCTCCCACTCTCTCTCTTTCACTCGAAAAAATCATTCCCCATTGTTCAAACCCGAGCTCTTGCTCTTTGGTGCTGGAATTTTCGATCTCTTTGTTCAGCCCATTATTCTTGCTGAAATTTGGTGCAAATCCTCTTCGGTATGTGACTCCTTCACCCCTCCAATTAGAATCTTGAATAGTTTTGTATAAGTTGAGTATTTTGCTGTTGTTTATGACTTTGAATATGAACTTGCATGCTTGATTTGTAGCTTGTTAGATGGATTTGATGCATGTACTAGTTGATATTGAGTTATAGGAATAGTCTAATGCACTTCCTACATTTTATTTTCAAGTTTTATGAGGTTTGTTGAAAAATTTCAGAAAAGGAAGAACATGCCTAAGTTCAATTTAGGTGGGATTTTTAAGAAGAAGGAGCCCTCTTCTTGTCGAGAAACGAGAGGGTCAAGCTCTAATGCACCAATGAGGCCTTCAAATAATGAAGATTTGGAGCCACTTGGTGTTATTGTGCTTGCTTGAGAGACGAATGTGCGTTCATCGGTATACCCATGTTATGAATTTCTACAAGCTGCAGGTATACACAATGAATTTACTAGTCTTGTCACTAATGCATCGTTGACAAATGTTGTATTAGTGGAGAGGCCCCAATATCTTAAGCTCACTAACATCTTTGTGCAAAGCTTTAATTTCAATGATGATCCATATCACCCTAGTGTGGAGTTCATGCTATATGAGCGACCGTGTAGGATGCCTCTGTCTGAGTTTTGCAGCGCTTTAGGAGTGAGGAACTCGGGGCTCACAAGCAAGATGAACACGCAGCCCCAGTACCTCAAGGAGCTCTATGCCGGAATCTGTCATGATGATTGGAGAGACTCTACGCGTGCAAAATTTGGGAGCATTCAGTTTCCAGCTGTGAGGTATTTGGGCTATGTCATTGCTCGTTGTATCCTTTCCCGGGATAACACGAGCAACATGAATAGCCTTGATCTTGCTCTTCTTGCTACCACTATTAATTGTGATGAAACTTATAACATTGGCGCTCTTATTGCTCATCATCTTAGCACTAACAAGGTTAGAGGGCCTATTTATGGAGGCATTATTGCTTCGATTATGCTTGCTACTGCCATGCTTCCTCCTAGAGAAGATGATTTGGAGTTGGATTTCATTAGGCTTAATCTTGCTGCAATGAAAAATCACCACTATGTCACTTATGATTCCACTTTGGAGAACTTGCAATATAGATTGTTATTTGGTTTTGATTTGGATAACCCTCGCTTTGTGAGACGGCCTGCTCCTGTTTTGTTTAACTCTGCTGCTAGGGACGGATACTCATTTCCTGAGGAGGTGCTGGATGAGTACCTCGCATCACTAGCCCCTGAGGAACATTCATGCAAGAGTTAGAGGGAACATAAGCATTTTTATCATTGGAACAAGATAAAGCAAGCATATCATCATTAGATTTATCTAAGCAATTTTTGGATGATATACAAGGACTATCAACACTAGCATGTATGACATTAGGAGTGCTAGAAGAGTTTAAGTCCAAAGATGAGGCATTGCAACAAGCTAGAGATAAAAGATTATCAAAGAATAGCTCACTATCAATATTGCAAGACCTATCACTACTCACCATCACATTGGATTGTGGCTTACCACATTTTGGTGAAGTAGACGAAGATGAGAACTCGTCACGGCCGGAGGTGGAAGGGGAGCAATCATCCTCAATAGAGTTGGACACTCCATATTTTTCTTGAAGTTTGGTCCAAAGCTCATGAACATCCCGGAGAGGCATGATTGACTTGAAAAGTACAATACTCACAAATTTGCAAAACTCATTAGAAGCTAGAGCATCTAGATATAAGTTTTTATCATCCTCTAAAGTCGTACTTTCATAATCCTTTGGAGGAGAAAAGCCTATATCTAAGATACGCTCAATATTGGGGTCCAAAACCCGTAAGTGATTAAGCATATGAGTTTTCCAAATATTAAAATTTGTGCCATTAAATCTAAACAAGGAATTGTGCACTAAATCCCTAGACGACATCTTTACTCTCTAGGCGGTAAAGCCAAACAAGAGAGACGAGGCGCTGATACCAATTGAAATAACAAGCTATGCCCGGATGTCGCCTAGAGGGGGGTGAATAGGCGATTTAAAACTTTTTCCATTTAGGGGCTTGATAATTGCGGAATAAAACTATGTGTTTAAATTAACAAGCCAACAACCTAATTACTAGGCTCACCTATGTGCACCAACAACTTATGCTAAGAAATTTAAGCGACAAGGTGATAGCAAGAAAAGAACTTCAAGCACGAAGGCTATCACAATGTAAATTGAATAAGTAAAGCTCGGGTATAGGAATAACCGAGGCACGCGGAGACGAGGATGTATTCCCGAGTTCCTCCTTGTTAAGGGAGTACGTCTCGTTGGAGGAGTGTGAGCTCGCCACTAGAGGCCTACTCAAGATGCCACAAAGGCCTCACCCTATTCTCCGATGAACCACATCCAAGGGTTTGGTTCACATTGCACTATCGGAATCCTTCGAGGCGGATTCCGGAGCCCTTTTACACCGTTCTTGGGGCACACACCCACAACTCAATTGGGGGCTCCCAAATTCATGCCGAGGCTTCACAACTCGAAGACTTCGCAGCACCTCCAACCGTCTAGGGTACACAATGTACCCAAGAGGCACAAAGCTCTTGGGACACAATGCACCCAAGAGTAACAAGCTTCTCAACGTCGATCTTCACGTATCACCGTAGGGAGAGCAACCCGATGCAACAAATGCAAGAGGCAAGAACACACAAAGTGGTCAAGTCCTTCACTCCCAAATTCCAACCAAGCAACAAATGCTTTGGGGGGAATAAGAGAGGAAGAATAAAGGGGATGAACACAAAGCAACCCCAAATCTAGATCCACAAGGTTCCCCTCACTTAGAGGAGAATTTGATTGGTGGAATGGTAGATCTAGATCTCCTCTCTTGAAACGCTAAATTTGGGCAAGAATCATTAAAGGGGAAGAGAGGAATCAAGCTCACAAGGATTAGAAAAAGGGGAAGAGTAAGAACAAGTGAGCAAGGTGTGTCACCAGGTTTTGGGGGGGGGGGGGGAAGGAGGCTTTTTATAGCCTCCCCCAAAAACTAGCCGTTGGAGCCTGTCCAGACCGGAGACTCCGGACCAAGTGACAGGAGACTCCGGCCTGCTGGGTCATCGAGGAGGCCGGAGATTCCGGACCTTGGGGCCGGAGACTCCGGGCACCCTCCAGGGGAGCTCCGGACCCCTATCCAGAGGCGCACCACATAGATGCAAAAGGGCTAAGAAAAACGAGGGCCGGAGATTCCGGGTCCTCGGGCCGGAGACTCCAGTCCATCTCCGGGGGAACTCCGGACCCCTATAGAGTGGCGCACCACAACAAACACAAAACGTCAGCGAAATCAGGGAGGACGGAGATTCCGGGTCACAGGGCCGGAGATTCCGGGCCCTCTCCGGGGTAGTTCCAGCAGTAAAAACAGAAACCCACATCTTTTGCAAATGGACTCCGTTTTCGATAATCTTGGACTCGTTGGAATCGTCACAATGAGCACAAAAAGATTATGCAGAGAAACATCATAGTCCAACAATATATTGTAAAACCAAATGGGGCACATTTAAAAGCTTTTTTTCGCAAACCGAAAAACGTCTCTTTTGCAAATGACGTCCGAATTGAGTAAAACAAATTTTGTTGGAAAGAGGACGACACAAGCAACCTTTGAGAATGGCAAATGAGCAAAGGAGATTTTGCAAAGGGTTGGAAAGGTGAAACTTTCCAAACGGATGAACCGGCAAAATCTCCAATACCGAAAATGCAATTGAAGATGCATAAGCAAACCGTTTTCGGTGATCTTAGCCTTGTCATGACAAGCACGACAAGCACCAAGACCACACCACGATAAGAGTCAAATAAGAACCAATGACGATGATTTTAAGGATGCAAGGATGCAAAGGGTTGAGCTCTCCACAAACGATACGATCCATTTACTCGATCGAGAGCCCCTCTTGATAGTACGGCTATCTATCCTATAACCCAGTCTCTCACTAGACATCATGAGACCGGTAAAATAGAAATCCTATCAAGATAATACCTTTGCCAAGCGCATTAATCCACTTGAGGTCGATGAAGACGATCTTCATCTCCTCAAGACGAACCACCTTTCTTGATTGCGCTTTGCTTCGTGAAGAATCACATGACGCTCCCCCATACACCAAGATGGGGAAAGCACTCTTCGTCATATCTTCACTTGGCCTTTATCTTGATGACGAACACCTTGGCCTTGATCAACAAATGATCTTCTTCCCTTAACCTTGACTCCAACACATGGAGACAAGCAAGCTAATGGACACCTACAAATATAGCTCAATGCAAATATTAGTCCATCGAGATTGTCATTAATTACCAAAACTATGCATGGGGGCAACCATGCACTTTCACCTGGCGGCAAAGAACACGCCGTAAGCTAACTTCTGGTAGTGAGGATAGCATTGCTTTGAATCTTAAAAGACCTCGCTAATGAAATAGACGGGGCGTTGATCCGGCCACTGCTTTCTTTCCTCCAGGCGCTCAACTACAATGACGACACTTATTACAAAATTGGTGGTCGACATGTAGAGCAAGAGTGGCTCCCTCTCCTTTGGAGCCACCAGGATTGGAGCACGTGTCAATGTATGCTTCAGATGTGCCAAGGCTGCATCCACCTCCTCTGTCCAGACAAAATTGTCCGATTTTTTGAGAAGCTTGTATAGAGGCAGCACTTTGTTACCAAGCTGGCTAATGAATCGGCTAACAGCCGCGGCGGAACCCGTAAGCCGCTGTATGTCCTTAAGACAAGTCGGCCTCTCGATGTTCTGAATTGCCCTTATCTTTTCCGGGTTAACTTCAAAACCCCTTTGGAAAACAATGAAGCCGAGAAGCTTGCCTGCGGGAACTCCGAAGACAAATTTTGCCGGATTAAGCTTCATCTGGTACTCCCTTAGATTTGCAAAGTTTTCTGACAGATCGGCGATGAGATCGCCTTGCTTCTTGGACATGACTACAATGTCGTCGACATAGACGTGAACATTGCGGCCGATCTGCTTGTCTAAACAACGCTGCATACACCTTTGGTAAGTAGCACGGGCGGTTTCCAAGCCGAAAGGCATTGTGACATAGCAGTAATTGCCATATGGCATGGTGAAGGCCATCTTGATTTGATCCGATTCCTTCATTTTATCTGATGGTAACCCGAATAAGCATCCAGGAAACACAGCAACTCGGAGCCGGTAGTTGAATCAATGACCTGATCGATATGTGGTAAAGCGAACGGATCTTTAGGATAGGCTTTATTTAAGCCAGTGAAATCAATGCACATACGTAGCTCCGAGGTGTTTTTCAATGGCACGAGGACGGGATTTGCCAACCAATCAGTGTGGACGACTTCTCGGATGAACTTGGCGGCAGTGAGCCTTAGGATCTCCTTTCCTACCGCTTTGCACTTCTCTATTCCGAGCCGCCGGAGACCATGTTTAACCGACTTAGCATATTTGTTGACCTTCAAGGAGTGCTCGGCAAGTTTTCTCGGGACACCTGGCATGTCGGAAGGCGACCAAGCAAAGACATCCCGATTCTCACGGAGAAACTTGACGAGCTCGCTTTCCTATTTTTCGTCAAGGCCAGCACCAATGATAGCCTCCTTTGTCGGATCGTCTTTCATGAGCTTGACTTTCTTGGTGTCATCCTTTGGCTTGAAACTCGAGTCGACTTTAGAGGACGGCTTTTCTGTTGCCGGCATCTCATTAGGACCCATCGTTTTCTTGAGGTCTTCCAGCTCTTATCTGGAGATTTCTTCTTTAGCATGGACGGCATTAGCAGCTTCGCACTCCTTTGCCTTATTGAAGTCCCCTTAAACTGTGATGATCCCATTGGACCCGGCATTTTAAGCTTGCTGTAGATGTAGCATGGATGAGCCATAAATTTGGCAAAAGTCGGACGCCCAAAAATTGCGTGTCTCGGGACTATGGGAACCGGGGTCCCCTGTACCAACTGTCAGCGGCCCAGACGCTTCGCCCCGTTACGGAGAATAACCGAAGCACCTCGCGAGGGACTCCGCTCCCGCAGGGATAAAGATAGAAGAACAGCGCCAAGCCCGCCTTGCGAGGCATCTGAATGAAGGCCCCTCCGCGGGCACCCCGTGGGGGGAGGATATGACGCCGAAATGACACAATAGAGCTACGTATGGGGCGGTCTGTCCACTTTGATGATTAAAAACTGAGACGGTACAAGACCGGACGAAGGACGAGAGGACGAAAGGACCCTTCCCTCTTTGGTGCTTAAAGCTCCTGTCAAGGGACCCATTCTGGAGGACGTCGTCAGCAAGCCACGCACCGTCTTTTTTCTTCTCCTGGCCAATTATGGTTGCCCTTCCCGCCAAGGGGAAGAGGCCCGGGTCACTATAAAAGTAGGATCACTTCCTCCATGGAGGAGGGGGAGAAGGAGGGCTCGAACGCCTCATGGTTCGCCACTCCAACAATCAACACCAGTAATACAACCAGACAAGCAGGATTAGGGTTTTACACCGCAATGGTGGCCTGAACCTGGGTAAACCCCGTGTGTGCATTCTTGCCGTGCTTATTCTGGCCCTAGGAGGATCTCGTTGGTAGGATAGCTCTCAACCTCGTGGAAGAACTTAGGTCCATCGGAACCCACAAATCCGACATTTGATGTGCCAGGTAGGGCTGGAAGCTCATTCTTCCTACGCAGGTCTCCATCGCCATGACCAGTGAGCACGAGCCCATGGACGAGCGCACCATGAGCCTCCACCGCAGGCGAAGCGTGGTGCGCGGGGCAACTGCCACCGAGCCCGACTCGCGAGCCGGTGATCTCCGCTCTGAGCGCCGTAGCAGCGCTGACTCCTGCGACGCTATCAACCGAGCCAGGCAGCGTGCGGACAAGCAGGTCGAGGAGCCAGCGGCATCGGTCTCCCCTCACCCACACCTGTCAAGGGATGTCACTAAGCCTCCCCAGTAGCTGGCTCGACACCCGTCGCCTCCTCCTCATCGCTAGCCATCCCAGCGCGCTGAGTCGGAGAGGCGTGACGCCGAGCCGTCCGAGGCCGCATCCCTGTGCCTAGCACGGGAGCTGCTGTAGTTCCGTCCCGCACCCGATGCCATGGACGCATGGCTGGACCGCATCGCCAAGCTCGTCCACAATGCGGTTCCCGCAGCCTCCCAGCAGCAGTGGGAGCCGTCACGTGGCCACCAGCCCTCACGCGGACAGGAACATCCCCACGGTGCGGTGCCTCCACCCCCGCAGGGGGGAAACCTCGCCGGCCGCCTCTCCGTCGCGCAGCCTCCGCCGCTCCTCCCCCCTCAATAGGGGGTTGAGGCTTGCTCTTCGCACCAGCCTCCGCAGGCGGAGCACGGTCGGGGCACTGCCACCGCCACCGTGGGGCCCGCGTCCACAGCCTCTCCGGTGGCGCGGCCCGTGCTGCCTCCACCACTTCTTTCTCGGTAGCCGCGAGTTCCTCGTACGACAACGAGCATCGCCTCACTGCCACGCCATCCTTGTAATAGCCCCAGTTTGGTACTGAAAAATATGAATAATTTTTCCACTTTTTGCATCTCATGTTAGCATCATGGCATATGTTTAAATTGCTAAAGTTGATGAGCAACATTTGGAAACAATTAAAAGGGGGAAGCCAAACCTTCACAAACCTCCAAGCTATGAAATGCAATCAACGGTTCAAACCACAACATGGCAAGTGAACATGTTGTCCAATAAGTTCCCTAAGATCCCCACAATAATGGCTAAGAACCAAATGGCTTGGCCTACCAAGTTGTTTCTAAATGTCAAAACTTCTAATGTGGTTCACATCAACTCCTATTTTTGAAACCATGTTAACCTCTTCAAAAATTCAGAAGGAAAATATAGGGAGCTAACTTATCTTATTGTGAGCATCCCTGAAATTTTCTGTAATTTTTGGACTCGTAAAAATGCCCAAATAAAATAACAAGATCTGGCTTTTGTTGGGTTTGCCGGTACTACCGGGCCGGTTGCCGGTACAATCGATCCGTCGTCTTCCACTGTGGCGACAGTGGCCGCCACTGTCGCCATGACCGCACGCTCAGCCCCGCACGCTGCCGTGCCCCCCTAGGGTTAAGGAGACCCCCACGACGCCCTCCTCTCCCTCTCTCCCCTCAGATATTTTCACCTACTCCCCACCCGCTCCCCCTCTCTCTCTCTCCCGTGTGGCCTCCGTGGTCGCCACCGCGCTGCTGCCGTATTGCCGTTGCTAGGGAGCCCGCCGAGCAGATCGACGCGCACCATTACCTCCGGATCGTCGTCCTCGTCCTCCCAGGGCAAGGAATCGACGCGGGAGGCCTGGACTCGCCGCTGCCGTCCCGGTCTTCTTCGTCTCTGGCCGCCACCCGCCGAACACCCTCGCCGCCGATTCGGGCCACCCCGCCACCACCACGACCACCCACGCATCGAGGGTGAGTTCCCACCTCTCCTATACCTCTCCAACTTCTTTCCCTCACCTTAGACCGATGGATCCGTGCGCGACACCGTCGCGGTCACCGCGCGCGCTCGCCACTGTCGTGCTCATACTCTTGACCGGAAGTACCACCGGTAGTACCGCCGCTAGTACCGGTTAGCAAAGCTCGGTTCTGGTTATTTCTAATTATAACCGGAAGTAGGTCCGGTAGTACTGCCGTTAGTACCGGTTCGGTTCTGTTAGTTTCTAATTATAAGCGGAAGTAGACCCGGAAGTACGGGCGTTACCGGAACTACCGGGCCTCTCACCGGAAGTACCAGCTAGTTTTACACTAGTTTGAGTTTTTCACAACTTAATAAAAGTTAATTCAAAACTGCAAATGATATATCAATTTGATCAGCAATTCAAATGCTATCTAATCATGCTAATATCACATCATGACGACAAACTTTTCCTTGATGTAAATCTTTAAATGGTTAAAAGAATTAATTTTCAAATAATCATTTAATTCAACAGTTATTCATCGATGCTCGGAAACTTGCAAACCAAGTACCAAAATGAACTGGAGAACAATACCTATCCAATCATGTCATGTTCATGCATATCTAAGATACTTTTTAGTAATGTAATAAATTGTAAACAATGTGCTCACTAAGTTAAATATGGGGTTGCTTCCAAATAATTGCACTAATTATTTGGCACTCCATTTAAATTGTTAGCTAAATTATTTGTCTATACCATTGCATAAATTTGACATGTCATCATGACTGTGCATTGCACCTTGTCTTCGTGTTATTTATTTGTTCTTCTGTGTTTGTTTGGGTATCGATAGATTCAGGAGTCGAGGGTTCCCTCGCCTATCCGACGATCCGTACTACATGCCACATCAACAAGGCAACAGATAACCTAACCTTCTTGGCATATAGCATCCTATTGTTTACAAATATTTTATCCACCATAATATTGCATTTGATTCCAATGTCAACTTTTGATCAAGATATAGAGTATCCTATGATATGCATTGTTCCCCTAGACCATCACATGTTTCCCCTCATATGAACCATAGGTTTGATGTGTTGGCCTGAGATAAAGATATAATTGTTATATATATATGCTTAGCTATGCTTAGCCATGCTTAGTTAAATGCTATATCGTCCGGTGATTCAATTCCATAATTATGATGCTGATGGAATGTTCGGACATGTTGGTTATTTGTGGTACATAATTAAATTGCTTAAAAGGCTTGGATGAGTTGCCATCGGGGATGGTGTTTTGCCTCATTCTTGCCCCTAGGTCCGAGTTCTTGTCTCTAGAACCAAGGTTTGAGCGTGCTGCCATTGGTGGGGGTATGGGCTCCTTACCAACTGAATAAATTGTGCGGGCGTATCCAAGGGTCCTCTAGTTTGCGCTTTCCATTTGCGTGTGAGTTGCAGGTGGACGAAGGCGCGATGAAGAGGGTGTGTGTGGTGTTAAGGTGTGGCGATGGGGGCAGGGGCTGAAATAGGCCGGATAAACTTCTCCTGTCACCACAGATGACTCTTGGATAGTCTCACGCGAGGTAAAGGTTTAACCGCGCCCACTTGCCAGCTTTCCCCGGAAGAGAGCTAACCAGGCAAGCCGGACGGTACCAATGGGTAAATTAGTACACCCCTGCAGGGTTTAATCTTTTCGAAAAGCCGTGTCCGCGGTTATGGACACCTTGGGAACGGATTACGAGATCATAGAAAACGTTAAACTTAGTTAAAATTTGGCAACTAGAGGTTGCAACTCAACGTTTGATAAAAGGTTCATTTCCTCGAGGGTGATTCGAGGGAGTGCCTTGGTGGAGATGAGTGATGAGAAATAACTACTATGGGTTCGATGAGAACCAAAGATCAAGTTTTACTATCTTATCCCTTTTATGAAAACATTCTGAGTAGTCGATGCCATGAGTCATTTATGTCTTTCAAAAGGGAAAACTAGCTTTGTGTAAATTAACCATCATACAGCTTTAGAGCCTTTGTCAACATTGGGCCTATATCGCCCTACTAAACTTGCGAGTACGTCGTACTCAGTATCTCCTTGTTGATTATTAATTGTTTCAGAGGAGGACGACACCGAGCAGATAGGTGGGTTCTTCGTTGACATCGACGAGTAGTCTGGGGTTCCCAGGTGGTAGCTTGGGACGTCTCGGAACAAGCTGGCTGGGATTATGTTACTGTAGGCCTCTTAGGCCATATTTACCTCGCTTCCGCATGATGTACTGATGGGTTTGTGACCTTTGTGTGTAATTTGTATCTTTCTCGTTATATGAGTTGCTATATGATCCATTTTCTGTCGTAGAGTCTGTGATGTGCCAGTTGTTCCACAAGTCTTGATCTCTCTATTATACATTGATAGCTATGCCAGTTTTTATGGCATGATCGATGTGTTGCGTGGGAGCGGTAATCCCATGCCCTTCGATTGTGTAGCATAGCCTGTGGGTTACATAGCCTCTCTGTATAATTCCGGGGTCGGGGCGCTAAAAGTTGGTATCAGAGCAGGACTGCCTGTAGGAAACCCTTTCTATTGGTCGATATCGAGTCTAGTGTTGTGAAAATTATTTATAACCTAAAAATGAGTTGTGAAAACCTTCTTAGGATTCTTTTTACTCCTCATCCAACTCGCTCTACTCTGAGTTACCTTACCTCTATTTGTTTTAATGTGGTGTCAAAGTTTAGGTTCTCGAGGTTGGGTTCTTAACATCCAGTGTATGTCTAGTGTCCTTTACTTCTGATTGCTACCGCCGCGTTGACATGGTGTCACACGTGGTTGCTTGTTCTTTTCATTCGTGTTAGTGCCATTTTAAATCTCTGTACCAGGAAGGAAGCTTTTGCTCTATCCTAAATGTTCGGAGATGGTTACTAACTATGTCCTTGTTCCAAATCTTTAGAATGGCTCCTACCCAAAGTGGGAACCAAGGTGATCCTGATGCACCACCGCCACCCTCCATGGCGGAGGTTCTAATGGCTATTGAGGAGAACCGTCTGCGCAACGAGCGTCTGCTCGAGCAGTTGGTGCAACAAGGGGCCCGGAGGAACAATGACTGCAACACGCTTACCGAGTTCTTGCGGTCCCAACCTCCCACATTCTCTGAAGCTAAAGAGCCGCTTGATGCAGATGATTGGCTAAGAGCCCTCGAGCGCAAGTTCGCCGCCTTGCATGTTTTGGTGGCTGAACAAGTCAACTTCGCCACCTACCTTCTGAATGGAACCGCTGGCTCTTGGTGGGAGAGCCATGTGTCAATGTTTGACGCTGGCCATGTCTTCACATGGGCGGAGTTCCGCACCGCTTTCCGTGCGGCCTACATCCCCAAGACCATCATGGACCTCAAGAGGAGGGAGTTCCTGGATCTAACCCAGGGACACATGGACATCCAAGCTTATGGGCGTGAGTTTAACCACCTCTCCTGTTACGCCCCTCGGGACATGACAAATGATGAGGACAAGCAAGATCTGTTCTGCAAGGGGCTTGCACCTCGGCTCTATTATGAGCTCTTGCCTTTCAAGTTCCAGTCCTACCAGGAGCTGTACAACCAGGCTCTCACCATGGGGCAAGGTAGGAAGGAGCTAGAGTCTTCCAAGAGGCCAGCTCCCATGGACAACCAGAGCTCCTCTTCTTCTGAGGGCAAGAAGCGCAGGGTCTTTGTGCCCTTCAGTGCTGTGCCTCGTGCACCTTTCGCGCCAAGGCCTTCAGGGTACAGGTCACCTCCGCCTTGCCCAGCTACTTCGACCTTGGGTGCGGCTGGAAGTAGTTTCTGCCCTCAGCTGCCTGCACCACCACCGAGGCCCACTTGCTACAGCTGTGGCCAGCCTGGGCACTACTCCCGGGAGTGTCCCCAGAAGGCACTGTCTACCGCAACACCTGCACCAGCTCCCTCTACACCAGCCGCCAAGGCCATGACTATCAGCCGTGGCCGCCTGAACCACGTCTCGGCTGAAGGAGTGGAAGAGGACCCCGGAGTTCTCTTGGGTACGCTTTGAATAAATGCATATCCAGCTTCAGTCTTGTTTGATTCCGGAGCATCGCATTCATTCATATCCATAGCATATGCCCACAACCACCAAATACTGATCATGAACATGGACTCCCCTCTAGTGGTCAGAACACCAGGCTCTAGTTGGCACACTAAATGGATCGCTCTTGAGGTTCAGGTTTCCATAGGGTCAATACCCTTTCCGTTCTCGTTGATAGCCCTGAAGTCAGATGGACTAGATGCCATTCTGGGCATGGACTGGCTAGTTTAATATCAGGCCAACCTGGACTGTGCTGCCAAGACTGTCACAGTGATCCACCCAAGCTACGGGATAGTGCGTTACTGGTCCCCAACATCTCCAACTCCATCCGCATCCACTCCTCTCTCTCCGGAGATCAGCCTCTGCATAATGGAAGGAACTACCCCACCTGAAATGCATGAGGTAGTAGTGGTGTGTGACTTCCCCGATGTCTTCCCTGAAGAATTGCCTGGCATGCCACCTGATCGAAGTGTGGAGTTTGTCATTGAATTGGTCCCGGGAACGGCTCCAATTTCCAAACGGCCCTACCGCATGCCAGCGGAAGAGCTAACTGAGCTGAAGAAACAAATCGATGAGTTGGTGGAGAAAGAGTTCATTCGGCCTAGTAGCTCGCCTTGGGGCTGCCCGGTCATCTTTGTCAAGAAGAGGGATTCAAATGTTCCTCGTCTGGTTATTGATTACCGCCCTTTAAATGTGGTAACCATCAAGAAAAAGTATCCTATTCCCTGAATAACTGACCTATTCGATCAGCTAGCTGGTGCAACTGTATTCTCCAAGATGGATCTGAGGTCAGGCTACCATCAGATCAAAATCAGAAAGGAGGATATTCCGAAGACGGCTTTCACTACTCGTTATGGCTTGTATGAGTACACCGTCATGTCCTTTGGTCTTACCAATGCCCCGGATACCTTCATGAGGCTTATGAACTCCATATTCCACGAGTACCTTGACAAGTTCGTTATAATTTACATTGATGACATCCTTGTCTACTCCAAGACCGAAGAAGAGCATGCTAAGCATCTTTGGCTAGTTCTGACCAAGCTTCGAGATCATCGCCTCTATGCCAAGTTATCCAAGTGTGAGTTTTGGTTAAAGGAGCTCATCTTCCTAGGTCATGTGGTGTCAGCTGCTGGAGTAGCTGTTATACCCGACAAGATTCAGGCAATCCTGGATTGGCCTACTCCAAAGTCCATCAAAGATATCCGTAGCTTCATTGGGTTGGCGGGTTATTACTGTTGATTCATCGAGGGCTTTTCCAAGATAGCCAAGGCCTTGAATGATCTCCTCAATAAAAATAAACAATTTGTACGGACAGACAAAGCTGAAGAGAGCTTCCAAAATCTCAAAGTCAAGCTCACTACCACTCCTGTGCTTGTCCTTCCTGACACAGCCAAGGACTTTGTTGTCTATTTTGATGCCTCTTTGCAAGGCTTGGGCTGTGTGTTAATGCAAGAAGGCCATGTGGTAGGCTATGCCTCTCATCAACTCAAACCGCATGAGCACAACTATCCAAATCATGACCTAGAGCTTGCTGCCGTGGTTCATGCTCTGAAGCAATGGAGGCCCTACCTGTTGGACAACCATTGTGAAATCTTCTCAGATCATCAAAGTCTGAAGTATCTCTTCACCCAACCAGATTTAAATCTCCGACAGAGAAGATGGTTGGGGTTGATCAACGACTATGAGGTGACCCTCAACTATTAGCCCGACAAGGCCAAGGTCGTGGCAGATGCTCTGAGTCGCAAGGCCTATTGCAACACCTTGATGATTGAAAAGGCCCAACCTGCCCTTCATGAGGAGTTTGCCCGTTTGAATCTGGAAATTGTTCCTTCAGGTTTTCTGGCAAACTTAGAAATCAAATCCACCCTTGAGGCTGAAATCAAGGCAGCCTAGCAACTTGATGCCGAAATCCTCGAAATCAAAGAGAAAATAGCTAATGGGAAGGCCAACTGTTTTTCTGTGGATGATAACGGTGTTGTTTATTGTGGTGACCGTCTAGTGGTGCCCAAGAGTGGGAATACAAAAGGGTTGATACTCTCAGAAGCTCATGAATCACCCATTTCCATTCATCCGGGTAGTACCAAAATGTACCAAGACCTTCGCCGTCAATTCTGGTGGTCTTGCATGAAGCGAGAGATCGCCAAGTATGTTGCTGAATGCGACGTCTGCTGCCGTGTGAAGGCGAACATCAAAGGCCAGCGGGTACTCTTCGCCCCATAGCCATTCCCGAGTGGAAATGGGATGAAGTTGGTATGGATTTCATCACTGGTTTCCCAAGGTCACAAAAGGGTAACAATGCCATTTGGGTCGTCATTGACCGTCTATCCAAGGTCGCCCATTTCCTTCCCGTTCGCGAGGACATAACTGCAAAGAAACTAGCTGAGTTGTATGTTGCCCGGATTGTTCCTCTCCATGGTGTTCCACTTAGGATCATCTCGGACCGTAGGAGCCTATTCGTATCCAGATTCTGGCAGAGTTTCCAAAGGGCTATGGGAACCCGTCTCAATTTCAGCACCGCCTATCACCCCCAAACTGATGGACAAACTGAAAGGGTGAATCAAGTTCTTGAGGACATGCTTCGAGCATGTGTTATCTCCTTCAGTAAGGGTTGGGAAAAGTACCTCCCTCTCACCGAGTTCTCCTACAACAATAGTTACCAAGCTAGTCTACAAATGGCTCTCTTTGAGGTTCTCTATGGGAGAAAATGTCGGACTCCTCTAAATTGGTCTGAAAACGGAGAAAGGTTACTCTTCGGTCCTGATGTGATCAATGAGGCTGAAGAAAAGGTCCGTATCATTCGGGAAAATCTCAAGATTGCTTAGTCCAGGCAAAAGAGCTATTATGACAAGCATCATCAGGAGGTTCACTATGAAATTGGTGACAAAGCCTATCTTCGAGTCTCTCCCCTCCGAGGCGTTCGTCGTTTTGGAATCAAGGGAAAATTGGCACCTCGCTTTGTTAGACCTTTCACCGTTCTAGCCAAGCGAGGAGATCTCTCCTACCAACTCGAGCTACCCTCCAACTTCCCGGATGTACATGATGTGTTCCATGTCTCCCAACTCCGTCGATGCTTCAAAGATCCTATTCGTGGGGTTGATTATGAGGTGTTGGACATCCAGGAGAATTTGACTTACCGTGAGCATCCTGTCCGCATCTTGGATGAAGCGGAAAGGAAGACCCGTAACAAGACCATCAAGTTCGTAAAAATCCAATGGTCTAACCATTCCGAAGAAGAAGCAACTTGGGAGCGAGAAACTAGTCCTCGACAGGAATATCCCACCTTCTTCACTCAAGCCTAGAATCTCGGGACGAGATTCCTGCAAGGGGGGTAGATTTGTAATAGCCCCAGTTTGGTACTGAAAAATATGAATAATTTTTCCACTTTTTGCATCTCATGTTTGCATCATGGCATATGTTTAAATTGCTAAAGGTGACGAGCAACATTTGGAAACAATTAAAAGGGGGAAGCCAAAACCTTCCCAAACCTCCAAGCTATGAAATGCAATCAATGGTTCAAACCACAACATGGCAAGTGAACATGTTGTCCAATAAGTTCCCTAAGATCCCCACAATGCCTAAGAACCAAATGGCTTGGCCTACCAAGTTGTTTCTAAATGTCAAAACTTCTAATGTGGTTCACATCAACTCCTATTTTTGAAACCATGTTAACCTCTTCAAAAATTCAAAAGGAAAATAAAGAGAGCTTCCTTATCTTATTGTGAGCATCCCTGAAATTTTCTGTAATTTTTTGACTCGTTAAAATGCCCAAATAAAATAACAAGATCTGGCTTTTGTTTGGTTTGCCGGTACTACCGGGCCGGTTGCCGGTAGTACCGATCCGTCGTCTTCCACTGTGGCGACAGTGGCCGCCACTGTCGCCATGACCGCACGCTCAGCCCCGCACGCTGCCATGGCCCCCTAGGGTTAAGGAGACCCCCACGACACCCTCCTCTACCTCTCTCTCCCCTCAGATATTTTCACCTATTCCCCACCTGCTCCCCCTCTCTCTCTCTCGTGTGGCCTCCGTGGTCGCCACCGCGCCGCCACCGTATTGCCGCCGCTAGGGAGCCCGCCGAGCAGATCGACGCGCACCATTACCTCCGCCTCGTCGTCCTCGTCCTCCCAGGGCAAGGAATCTACGCGGGAGGCCCGGACTCGCCGCTGCTGTCCCGGTCTTCTTCGTCTTCGGTCGTCGCCCGCCGAATGCCCTCGCCGCCGATTCGGGCCACCCCGCCACCACCACGACCACCCACGCATCGAGGGTGAGTTCCCACCTCTCCTATACCTCTCCAACTTCTTTCCCTCGCCTTAGACCGATGGATCCATGCGCAACACCGTCGCGGTCACCGTGCGCGCTCGCCACTGTCGTGCTCAAACTCCTGACCGGAAGTACCACCGGTAGTACCGCCGCTAGTACCGGTTAGCAAAGTTCGGTTCTGGTTATTTCTAATTATAACCGGAAGTAGGTCCGGTATTACTGCCGTTAGTACCGGTTCGGTTCTGTTAGTTTCTAATTATAAGCGCAAGTAGACCCGGAAGTACCGGCGTTACCGGAACTACCGGGCCTCTCACCGGAAGTAACGGCTAGTTTTACACTAGTTTGAGTTTTCACAACTTAATAAAAGTTAATTCAAAACTGCAAATGATATATCAATTTGATCAGCAATTCAAATTCTATCTAATCATGCTAATATCACATCATGACGACAAACTTTTCTTTGATGTATATCTTTAAATGGTTAAAAGAATTAATTTTCAAATAATCATTTAATTCAACAGTTATTCATCGATGCTCGGAAACTTGCAAACCAAGTACCAAAATGAACAGGAGAACAATACCTATCCAATCATGTTATGTTCATGCATATCTAAGATAATTTTTAGTAATGTAATAAATTTTGAACAATGTGGTCACTAAGTTAAATATGGGGTTGCTTCCAAATAATTGCACTAATTGTTTGGCACTCCATTTAAATTGTTAGCTAAATTGTTTATCTATACCATTGCATAAATTTGACATGTCATCATGATTGTGCATTGCACCTTGTCTTCATGTTATTTATTTGTTCTTCTTTGTTTGTGTCGTCGTGGTGAACAACAGATGCCTAGGGGTAGGCTTAAGTTTGGGGCCGATGGACGCTAGAGGATTCGGGGAGGGATTGCGCGATGGAATCGCACACGAAGAACACTGCAAACACCAGATTTACCCTGCTTCGGGGCTCTCGCGAGAGATAAAACCCCTACTGCAGCATCTATCCTACTTTGGTGTATTCTCATCTCATATGCGGTGGGTACAAATGCTCCTCGAGCTGTATGTGAGAGCAGAGCAATGCCTAGCTAGCTAAGAGAAGAAGTGAGACCGAGCTCTCTGAGGAAGAATGAGCCCAAGGGGCTGCCTGCGTGCGTCCGCCCGTCCCCTGTCTCCTCCCCCTGGTGCTCTTTATAAAGGCAGAGCCCAGGGGACAAGCAAGAGACAAGGAGACAGGAAACACAATTCACTGATGTGACTAGTGGGGTCTCGTCACACTATTGGCGCGTCATGCGCACACTGTAGCCATGTGGCCTGCGTCCTACTCAGCTGGTCCTTTGATCTTATCTTCTGGGGTAGTTGGTACTGATATTTGCTGGATGCCGGGAGCTGGATACCGGGAGCTAGATGTCTGATGCAGGCACTCTGGAGATTGACTCGGGCGACGTCCGTACGCGGAGATCCGGGCGAGGTAGCGCTGGGGAGCCGGCTTTCCCATCCAGTGCATCGATCCGGTCCTGGAGATCCCTGATCGATCGGTGGCCTCCTGCAAGCAGCGATCCGGCCAGCATCCAGATCGACGGAGTCCGGCACCGATCGCTGGATAGTGCGTACGCCAAGACTCGGCCCACCCGGGACAAGGAGATTCGGCCCAGCTGGTGAGGTGGAGCTCAGCCTAGCCAAGTGAGGGATGACTCGGCCCAACCGAGTAAGCTGGAGGTCGGCCCAGCCGAGTCTGGAAGGCCGGCTCAGCCGAGTCTGGGGAGCTTGGCCCAGCCGAGCTAGATGGGGCTCGGCCCAGCCGGGTGAGGGAGGCTGGCCCAGCCGAGCTAGTTGGGGCTTGGCCCAGCCGGGTGAGGGAGGCCGGCGCAGCCGAGTCTGGGGTATTTCGGACCGGGTCGCACCAGACTCGGCCCAGGGAGCCCTTTTTCTCTGTTTTTCCTCTATTCTGCACATTTTTATTTCCCGTTTACCTCTTTTATTAACTCAACCACCGAATAACTGTGGGGTACCGGGGATTACATCCCCGACACTAGTCCCCGAGGCTGCGGGGGACTCGCAGAGTCGCGCGCAGACTTACAAAAATCCAATACCAAAACCTCCATGAAAGAATTATCTTGCCAGCATGGGCATCATTATAAGCCGGTCGTCTAGCCATGCAAGCGCGTATGCTGGGGCCGGCAATCACGATACAACGGAGTCATCACGTCTTTCTTCATTTGCTCCAGCTTGGCTTTCTCTCTGGCTGCACCTCTGGCGTCGCTCGTCTCCTTGAGTAGGTGTTCTTGAAGATGAGTGTCTTGCAAGGCCGAAGTTAGCGAGGTCTGCGTATCCGCGTCTTCTCCACCACCATCTACTCCTTCATCATGACCATGTCCGCTGGCATCTCCTTCGTCATGATGATCTTGTCCGCCGGCATCTCCTTCGTCATGATAACCATGTCCGGGAGACTCTTCGTCTTCTCGCCCGCCCTCGTTTTCATGCGCATCATTTGCTGTCGGCGCCTTGTTGAAGCCTATCCAGAAACCGCGCCTGAGTAGGTGTTCCTCCAATTGTCCGGAATCAGGGTCGATCCAGCTCACGAGTTTGCATGTTCGACACGGACATCTTATCTGGTGCCTGTTGCACCGAATCATGTCCGCCTTTGCTTCTTCCTTGTATCTACCGATTTGACTGGAGCTCATCTTGATGACCATGGTTGCTACATATAGATAAAGCAGAAATAAGAAAAGGTCACGCGCACACACACACACACATATGTCCCTTTTTTAGCAAAGGTCATGCCGAAATTTTTAAAAATTTCGGCATGACCTTTGCTAAAAAAGGGACATATGGAGTACCCGAATTCGCCGGAACGGAAGTTAATCGACGTTCCGGCAATCTCAAGGGCCTCTCGGGGTACCTGCAAGCATTTCACAAAAATATCCACATCTCCACGACACGATGGTCGGAGCACAACAAACAAACGTCTCGCCATCGTCCAAACCGCCCCTTCATATGCATGTTTTGTGCCGGCCACACAAAACATGCATATGCATGTCCATCCAACTATACTCACCTAGTAGATTTGTCACCGAGATGTGACCACGATCGATGAGAGAGAGTGTGCGGTGTTGGAGAGAAAAAGAGATGTATTTGGGAAAGGAGTATATATGGATCGAGCCTCCCCCGGCCCCCTCACCAATTACCTATCAAATAAATTAGGTTTAACTACAAAGAATGGAGAAAAGTATGAGCAAAATGGGGTGGGAGGGAGGAGGAACACGAGCTGCTCAAGGTGGAAGGAGAGGGGAAGAAGAAGACAATGGGGGTGGTGAGTGGGGGCTGCCCTTTTTGTAACTCTGTAAAGGCATTTTGTGGCGCATGAACTTCCATGCGCCACAGAAATCCAAATTTCTGTGGCGCATGTGATTTCATGCGCCACAGAAACACCTCCCCCAATCATTGGTGCCCGGCCCACGCTATATTCTGTGGCGCATACGTCCAGATGCGCCACTGAAATTCTACTTTTTGTGGCGCATCAAACTTCATGCGCCACAGAAAATGTGTGGTAGGATGCCATCCAGCCGTTGGTGGTGGGGCCCACATCTTTTCTGTGGCGCATGGGATCTAATGCGCCACAGAAAGATCTAATTTAGTGGCGCACGGGGAACTAGTGCGCCACAAAAACCCTAAACTTTCTGTGGCGCATCGTCAGACATGCGCCACAGAATATTATCAGTGGCGCACGGCATACTAGGTGCGCCACAAAACACCTTCCACCTATAGCTAGTTTCCTAGTAGTGCCTCCAGGTCAAAACGTGACAACCGGTTGACGGAGCTCACCCGAATCAACAACGAGATGGATAGTTTACACCGGAAATGTGCTGAAAGCAAGGGCATGGCCATATATAGATATCTCTGCCGACATTGTGCAATTTGGCACACCGCTTGCATGGGCATGTTTATATGACAGTTTAGCCTCTCTGGGCATATCTCATATGTCTCGGTATCTCGGCCACTCTGGGCACATCTCATATGTCGGATGTTTCCAGCATAGCTGTTTTGACATCTTAGCCTGCATGGGCATATTTCTTATGTCGGTTTCTGCCACTCTGGGCTTTTACCTCATAGGCATGTCGGCAGCATATGCTGGACCGACATATAGCCTGCCTGGGCATCATTATATACCGGTTTCTAGCCTTCTTGGGCATTACTGAAATCGTATGTCGGCAGCACGAGCTGGACCGTCAAATAGCCGTCCTTGGCTGAATTTAACATTCTGCCTTCATGGGCACTTGTCGGATGACGAGTTGAGATTTTTCTCAACGCGTAACATTCGGTGAATTTAGATATTTTTTGACTTGATACCTCGAGATATTGATGCTATGATATTCTGATAAACTCGGATAACTGAAGAATCATGATAGTCGGTAAAGCTGATAAAGATAACAATTGTGAGATGCTTGATGATATGAGATAACTGCCGTGATATTTTGGCAAACCGAAATAAACGGCGATCCGAGATTTTGCAGGATGCCCTGATATTTTGGCGAACCGACATAAACGATGATCTGGAGATATTGCGCTGTTGATACTCTAATTTGCCGACATAGGATATGTCGGGACGCTATGCCATTTATGATTCGGCAAGCCAATATCAATCGATAGTCCGGGATAAGCTAAACCGACATAAATGGTGATTTGGGAATGCCGACAATGCCATGATTCTTGTGATGAATAATAATCCGGTAAATCTGGCACCTCTGTACGATATTAGCCCAAACACATATATACCGAATATTTAATGCGAACAGCAGTTCTATTCACAAAATGAAATAAACCTGGCACATGCCGGAAAATGAATCTAGCAGCAAGATTAATTACGAGGAGGCAGACTCGAACTCAACCGAGTCCCCGAGTAACTTTTCTTATCTAGGAAAAAAGCTAAGCTAATGGCTAACCAGCCGCCGGGTCAAAACATTTTGCTCCCGGGAAAAACAACTAAGCACAGTACGGAGGGGCAGTCCCCGAGTACTATTTGAGACTATGTAAAAAGAGTGAGGCAGACATACGAATGATACTCACGGGGCAATGTTATTGGAGCAGTCGAGGAGGACGTTGACGCCGGCATGGATATTTACATGTCAGCCTGATCCACTGGATTTCTGGCATATCAGCATGACTCGGATTTCAGGATGACCCGGATTTCTAGCTTGACCCGTATTTCCAGCATAACCCGGATTTCCAGCATGACCCGGTAACGAACGTTTTCAGCAAAACCGATTCTACCCTTCAATGTTAGTCCAGCATACTTATATATAAAGAATACTTGACCGGAACACCAACTCTACTAACAGAAGTAAACTAGCTCCAACTTACGCATCATGACCATTCAAAGAGAACAGCAAGTCTACTGACCCAAGGCAATGAACCAGAACATGCGTTGGACAGTAAATCAAGCAACTGTACTACGCACACGGATGCAAAACTGGACTCAGCCGAGTCCCCGAGTTACTTCACTTATCTAGGTGAAACTCTAAACCACTAGCTGAGCAGTCCCCGGGTCAAAACACCTTGTTCCCGGGGCACACAACTTAGCAAGGCACGAGGGGAGTCCCCGAATAGCTTTCAGGGTCAACTAACCGGGATCTGTTGATGATGTTTGCTGCTGTAGGCTGCGCCTGCCACTGCATACAGCAGCAAGCTCGAGTTCGGGGAATAATGGTGATGCCGAGTCCCCGAGTTGCTGAAGAAGGTCCCGTCCGAATTGAAGATGCCCGGGAGGCCTATGAGCGCGGCAGCAGTGTTGACGTGGAGCCGCCGGGCAGGCCAGAGGCACGGCTAGCTGACCGTGTCGCCTCTGAAATTTGTTGATGATGTTGGTGCCGGTGACGAAGGACTTGATGAAGCGGCCCGGCGAGCGGAAACCCCGTGACGCCACGCGAGGTGCTCGCCGGAGTCGATGAAGAAGGTCCCGTCCGAAATTAGCCCAGCAAGCGCCACTACCAGCCCCACGGTGGGCGCCAACTGTCGTCGTGGTGAACAACAGATGCCTAGGGGTAGGCTTAAGTTTGGGGCCGATGGATGCTAGAGGATTCGGGGAGGGATTGCGCGATGGAATCGCACACGAAGAACACTGCAAACACCAGATTTACCCTGCTTCGGGGCTCTCGCGAGAGATAAAACCCCTACTGCAGCATCTATCCTACTTTGGTGTATTCTCATCTCATATGCGGTGGGTACAAATGCTCCTCGAGCTGTATGTGAGAGCAGAGCAATGCCTAGCTAGCTAAGAGAAGAAGTGAGACCGAGCTCTCTGAGGAAGAATGAGCCCAAGGGGCTGCCTGCATGCGTCCGCCCGTCCCCTGTCTCCTCCCCCTGGTGCTCTTTATAAAGGCAGAGCCCAGGGGACAAGCAAGAGACAAGGAGACAGGAAACACTATTCACTGATGTGAGTACTGGGGTCTCGTCGCACTATTGGCGCGTCATGCGCACACTGTAGCCATGTGGCCTGCGTCCTGCGTCCTGCTCAGCTGGTCCTTTGATCTTATCTTCTGGGGTAGTTGGTACTGATATTTGCTGGATGCCGAGAGCTGGATACCGGGAGCTGGATGTCTGATGCTGGCACTCTGGAGATTGACTCGGGTGACGTCCGTACGCGGAGATCCGGGCGAGGAAGCGCTGGGGAGCCGGCTTTCCCATCTAGTGCATCGATCTGGTCCTGGAGATCCCTGATCGATCGGTGGCCTCCTGCAAGCAGCGATCCGGCCAGCATCCGGATCGACGGAGTCCGGCACCGATCGCTGGATAGTGCGTACGCCAAGACTCGGCCCACCCGGGACAAGGAGATTCGGCCCAGCTGGTGAGGTGGAGCTCAGCCCAGCCGAGTGAGGGATGACTCGGCCCAGCCGAGTGAGCTGGAGGTCGGCCCAGCCGAGTCTGGAAGGCCGGCTCAGCCGAGTCTGGGGAGCTTGGCCCAACCGAGCTAGATGGGGCTCGGCCCAGCTGGGTGAGGGAGGCCGGCCCAGCCGAGCTAGATGGGGCTCGGCCCAGCCGGGTGAGGGAGGCCGGCCCAGCCGAGTCTGGGGTATTTCGGACCGGGTCGCACCAGACTCGGCCCAGGGAGCCCTTTTTCTCTGTTTTTCCTCTATTCTGCACATTTTTATTTCCCGTTTACCTCTTTTATTAACTCAACCACCGAATAACTGTGGGGTACCGGGGATTACATCCCCGACAGTTTGTTTGGGTATAGATAGATTCAGGAGTCGAGGGTTCCCTCGCCTATCCTGACGATCCGTACTACACGCCACGTCAACAAGGCAAGAGATAACCTAACCTTCTTGGCATATAGCATCCTATTGTTTACAAATATTTTATCCACCATAATATTGCATTCGATTCCAATGTCAACTTTTGATCAAGATATAGAGTATCCTATGATATGCATTGTCCCCCTAGACCATCACATGTTTCCCCTCCTATGAACCTTAGGTTTGATGTGTTGGCCTAAGATAAAGATATAATTGTTGTATATATATGCTTAGCCATGCTTAGTTAAATGCTATATCGTCCGGTGATTCAATTCCATAATTATGATGCCGATGGAATGTTCGGACATGTTGGTTATTTGTGGTACATAATTAAATTGCTTAAAAGGCTTGGATGAGTTGCCATCGGGGATGGTGTTTTGCCTCATTCTTGCCCCTAGGTGCGAGTTCTTGTCTCTAGAACCATGGTTTGAGCGTGCTGCCATTGGTGGGGGTATGAGCTCCTTACTAACTGAATAACTTGTGCGGGCGTATCCAAGGGTCCTCTATTTTGCGCTTTCCATTTGCGTGTGAGTTGTAGGTGGACGAAGGCGCGATGAAGAGGGTGTGTGTGGTGTTAGGGTGTGGCGATGGGGGCAGGAGCTGAAATAGGCTGGATAAACTTGTCCTGTCGCCACAGATGACTCTTGGATAGTCTCACGCAAGGTAAAGGTTTAACCACGCTCACTTGCCAGCTTTCCCCGGAAGAGAGCTAACCAGGCGAGCCAGACGGTACCAATGGGTAAATTAGTACACCCCTGCAGGGTTTAATCTTTTCGAAAAGCCGTGTCCGCGGTTATGGACGCCTTGGGAACAGATTACTAGATCATAGAAAACATTAAACTTAATTAAAATTTGGCAACTAGAGGTTGCAACTCAACGTGTGATAAAAGGTTCATTTCCTCGAGGGTGATTCGAGGGAGTGCCTTGGTGGAGATGAGTGATGAGAAATAACTACTATGGGTTCGATGAGAACCAAAGATCAAGTTTTACTATCTTATCCCTGTTATGAAAATATTCTGAGTAGTCGATGACATGAGTCATTTATGTCTATCAAAAGGGAAAACTAGCTTTGTGCAAATTAACCATTATACAGCTTTAGAGCCTTTTTCAACATTAGGCTTATATCGCCCTACTAAACTTGCGAGTACGTCGTACTCAGTCTCTCCTTGTTGATTATTAATTGTTTCAGAGGAGGACGACACCGAGCAGACATGTGGGTTCTTCGTTGACATCGACGAGTAGTCTGGGGTTCCCAGGTGGTAGCTTGGGACGTCTCGGAACAAGCTGGCTGGGATTATGTTACTGTAGGCCTCTTAGGCCATATTTTGGATCTTGTTGTATTAGACAACAACCTCTCTTCCGCATGATGTACTGATGGGTATGTGACCTTTGTGTGTAATTTGTATCTTTCTCGTTATATGAGTTGCTATATGATCTCTTTTGTGTCGTAGAGTCTGTGATGTGCCAGTTGTTCCACAAGTCTTGATCTCTCTATTATAAATTGATAGCTATGCCAGTGTTTATGGCATGATCGATGTGTTGCGTGGGAGCGGTAATCTCATGCCCTTCGATTGTGTAACATAGCCTGTGGGTTACATAGCCTCTCTGTATAATTCCGGGGTCGGGGCGCAACAATCCTCGTCCCTCCAATCTATGCTGAAGGGCCGCGTTGATCTGACCACCTGTAACATCCCAAAAGTAATCCCCTCTAACTTTCCAAAATTTGTTGTCATTTTTGCAACATCATGACATCATGAATGTTATTGCATGAGTGGTTTTGCAAAAATTAAATAAAACAAACAAAAATAAATTGATTTTTTCATGTGTTATCACATGCAAACCCAAATTCTAAAATTTGCAAGAAAAAATAAAATAAAACCAAAATTGTTTTGGACAAGCAAAATTAAAATGCTAATTTCAATTTTTGCAAATTAACAAGTATTTTACTTTGAGGAAAACACAAACCCTAATTTTATTTTGGGGTTTCTCCTTCCTTTCTTCTCTTCAAAATTCTGTTAATTTTTTTTTGCAAAAACTGAAAAAAAAATATAGAGCTGGGCCGAAACCCAGCTCCCTTCCTCACCTTCCCTTTTTTTCTCTCTACCCCGCACCAGCCCACCTGCAGCCCACTTAGCTGGCCCAACACTCCGGCCTTTCCCCTTTTTCTTCCACCTCCGCACCTCCCCTCATGTGCACGGTGCCATCGACCCCCCCCCCCCGACGCCTTTTCCGTCGCCACCTCGGCTCCGGCCTCCCCCATAAGAAGACAACGCCAGGACGCTCCTCCACCAAACCCTACTCCCTTTTCCTCTCTTCCCCATCGCTGCCACCACCTACCTTCTTCTCCTTCCTCTCTCCTGTTCTTTCCCCGCCGAAACACCCGAAACCACCACATGCCAAGCCGGAGGAGTTCGAGCCATGGAGGATCGGACGGTGTAGGAGGAGCATGGACCGGAGCTCATCGACGACCACGCGCGAATCAAGAGCCAGGACGCACGCGGGAACGACAACACCAGGGTCTTCGCCTTCTTCTTCCTCCTCGGGCCTGCTTCGTCTACACCTCTGCCTCGTCGTCGTCCGCCTTCCCCCATCTTTGATCTACACCCTACGGCCACTGGTGAGCACCACCGCCGCCGATCCGGCCTTTACTCCGTCCCCCTATTTGCTCTGGAGCCCGCCTTCGAGCGGAGCCTTAGGAGGCAGCGCCATGGCCGAGCCGCACGAGCTCGAGCTCGAGCTCCCTGCCATGCACACGCACCGTGCACGCCACTCCATTGCACGTCCTCTACACCACGCACACACGAGCACCAGCAGGGCGCCGCCAACACATGGTCACCGTCGGCCGCGGTGCGACGCCGTCGCTCTGTTCGCCGTTGACTGAAATCTGTCAGTCAAGTTTTCAGTTAACAGTAGGTGTTACCTCTAGTAGTTCAGGTTCTGTACTTGGACAAGATCCTCCCTACAGCCCAACTGGTTCCTGTCCTCTGATCCGCACCACATCGCCCCGGGTTCGAGCCCTCTCTGGAGCAAATAAAACCCCCCTTTTTCCCTTTAGCCTAGCCACTGACATGTGGGCCCTCGGGACCCACCTGTCATGCTCATGTGTCAAACCACCACGGTGCAAAATCAAATCCCCAGATCCAGATCTGGAATTCTTACAGATGAACCCAGTTTTTTAAAACCTTTTGCAAATAGGTCCTTCCAACATGTTTCTGTCCTGTTTTCAAAACATTTAATTTTTGGCCTTTTCAAATAAAAAAATTATAATAAAAATATGTTTTGAAATCAGAAAAATGTAATCTGTTCAAATATAAATCTTGTTTGATTTTTAGAGTTAACTAAAATGGCATTAATAAATAATTCTTTTGCTAAAGTTTAAAACATATAAAATCCATAACTTTCGAACCACACCTTCAAAAATTATGAATTTTATATCAAATTAAAGCTAAAAGTGCAATCTGTTTGAATCTAAATTTGCATGCATGAATTAAATAAATTAATTTTCGGGTTCTTTGGAAATTCAATTAATTGAATTAATGAAATGCCCTAATTGCCTTAATTGTTTATTAAATTGCTAAACCCTAATTTAAAATGCCTAATAAAATGTTTAGCACTCAGTTTGCTGCATATTTAATTTGGGCATGTCATCATACTTGTTTGAATGCATTTGTATTGATTTGCCTTTTGTTATGTTTGGGGTTATCCGTAGACAACGACGTTGCTGAGTACCCCGACACCTCCGAGGATCTAGCCCAGTACCAGGCTACTGAGCAACAAGGCAAGCAGCCCCTCCCCAACTTTCTCATGTGATGCCTATTCCTGTCTTGCATGCTTTAGGACTTCCGTTCTGTTGTGTCTTACGATTCCAATTAGAATTGCATAGCCAGATAGAAGTCCAGTTATTCCTGATATGCCTGCCCATATCCTATGCTTGTTTTCCGGTTACTATCTACTGGCATGCTTAGGAGTTGATTGTGGTCTATCACATGTTTAGCTGGTATATCTTAATAATTGAAGACTTGGTATGTGGGAATCACTTTATTATATTAAAGATAAGGCACCGGCGGAAGGCCAATTATGGTGATTTGTTCTGCTAGTGTCGTCTAGGAAAAACCGTTCTTTTCCGCTTATCCAAGAATGAGCGCCCTACCCACACGTGGGAAGACTTATGGAACCCCCCGCAACTCAGTACCGGATCTACTATATTGGTTAGGGAGCCACAAAGTAGTTAGGGTGTTTACCATTTGTAGCATACGCACGATGCATGTTGAAGATGAGAGGTTACAACTATGGGGGGCGCATATACGTTTGCGGAATGGGCGTTAATCGCACATGGAAGGAGGGCAATTGTATGAGTGTTCCTCTCGAAGCCGTTCGCGCAACGTTTGGGCCCGCAAAGGAGTTTCGGCCGGGCTCCCCACATGGATCAGTCTCAGATAGGTGGCTCTCTATCCAATGTAGTAGTGATGGGGAAGGTCGTGTTGAGATACCTAAATGCCTCTGTGGCATGTGGTTGATTGAACGTGTATGGTTACATTTGGGCACCCCTGCAGGGTTAAATCTTTTCGAAAAGCCGAGTCCGCGGTTATGGACGACTTGGGTAATGTGCTGGCTAAAAAGATAATAGATATCACCATACCTCTTAAATAGCTAATTTGACTAGTAAATAGCTATATTCGAATAATAAACCTGATAAAATTTGATCAACGTGTGAGTGTCCGTACTTCTTCCTCGTGGGTATATGATACGATGGAGTTTTCTCAGGACGGGTATTGCTTGGTGAGTAGTATAGCCCAGTAGCGCAAGCGCTCTCTTTCCTCTTTCTAATTAGACGCAAGTTGTAGCGTGTCTTCTGTAGTTGTTAGGTGCTGCTGCTGCTAGTCCACCATCCAGCCTTCCCTACCCCAATTGCATGTGCACCGTACTTCTTTTACCCTTGTGCGTAAAACTTGCTGAGTACCCCGTACTCATACCATCGGGTGTCCGGTGCCCGTGTTTTCACCGATGCAGGAGCGACAACAGAGTTCGACGATCCAGATGGTGGTTACTTTGTGGAGTTCGACGCCGACTACAACGAGTAGATAGAGATCCTAGGCGGCAGCCTGAGACCACCGTGGGCGGGTCCCCTCTTTTATTTTCCGGCCTTTGGCCTTTGATGTAGTCTGTACTCAGACGAGTGATTACTTCCGCTGTATTCGGGACGTATGATCCCCTGTGATGTAGTAAAAGTATTTCGAACTAAGTTTATTTATCTTTTTGTATCGTACTTGTGCATGTGATGTATTCCAATTATGGTTCTACTTGGCGAAATGTTCATCTCCGCTAAGTGGGGCTTACAAATTGGTATCAGAGCATGGACCGCCTTTAGGAGCCTTTTCTACTGGTCGTGGTTGAGTCTAGAACTTATTTTAGTAGCTATTCAGGAAAAATTATACGCGAGAGTAGGAACTCTGTTCTCTTTACTTCTTTCCCCACCAATCCTCCCTCTTTTCCAGTAAGGAAGTGAAACGAAATTTCTCTGTCCTTTCCTAAAATTTCAAAATAGGTTTTCACGTGTTCGGGGTTTTCCGTAGTACCTTAGGTTGGAGCTATGCTTCTGGTGAAAAGAAATGTTGCTTCGGTCAATTCGCCTTTCTGTTGAACCTTTCTTGCATATGCAATTCCACTACCCTTCACACACTTATTAGTCTTATGCTAATTCGTGTTCTTTTTGAACCGGTGCATAGTCAACTTTTTGTCCCTTCTGTCCACCTCTTTACTCTAAATGTCGGCCCTCTCCAAGCCATTCAAGTTGTTCCAATGGTCGGTAACTTTGCTGATGTTTTCCCGGAGGAGCTCCCAGGTATGCCACCTGACACAGCTGTTGAATTTATCATCGACCTTGAACCAGGCACACCTCCTACCTCCAAAGATCATCTTCGATCCGACTATCCAACCTTTTCTTTTCTTTTTGGAATCTCGGGGCGCGATTCCTTCGAGGGGTGGCGAGTTGTAACATCCCAAAAGTAATCCCCTCTAACTTTCCCAAATTGGTTTTCATTTTTGCAACATCATGACATCATCAATGTTACTGCATGAGTGGTTTTGCAAAAATTAAATAAAACAAACAAAAATAAATTGATTTTTTCATGTGTTATCACATGCAAACCCTAATTATAAAATTTGCAAAACAAAATAAAATAAAACCAAAATTGTTTTGGACAAGCAAAATTAAAATGCTAATTTCAATTTTTGCAAATTAACAAGTATTTTACTTTGAGGAAAACACAAACCCTAATTTTATTTTGGGCTTTGTCCTTCCTTTCTTCTCTTCAAAATTCTGTTAATTTTTTTTTGCAAAAACTGAAAAAAAAATTAGAGCTGGGCCGAAACCCAGCTCCCTTGCTCACCTTCCCTCTTTTTCTCTCTACCCCGCACCAGCCCACCTGCAGCCCACTTAGCCGGCCCAACACTCCGGCCTTTCCCCTTTTTCTTCCACCTCCGCACCTCCCCTCACGTGCATGGCGCCATCGACCCCCCCGACGCCTTTTCCGTCGCCACCTCGGCTCCGGCCTCCCCCATAAGAAGACACCGCCAGGACGCTCCTCCACCAAACCCTACTCCCTTTTCCTCTCTTCCCCATCACTGCCACCACCTACCTTCTTCTCCTTCCTCTATCCTGTTCTTTCCCCGCCGAAACACCCGAAACCACCACACGCCAAGCCGGAGGAGTTCGAGCCATCGAGGATCGGCCGGTGTAGGAGGAGCATGGACCGGAGCTGATCGACGACCAGGCGCGAATCAGGAGCCAGGACGCACGCGGGAACGACAACACCAGGGTCTTCGCCTTCTTCTTCCTCCTCGGGCCTGCTTCATCTACACCTCCGGCTCATCGTCGTCCGCCTTCCCCCGTCTCCGATCTACACCCTACGGCCACTGGTGAGCGCCACCGCTGCCGATCCGGCCTTTACTCCGTCCCCCCTTTGCTTTGGAGCCCGCCTTCGAGCGGAGCCTTAGGAGGCAGCGCCATGGCCGAGCCGCACAAGCTCGAGCTCGAGCTCCCTTCCATGCACACGCACCGTGCACGCCACTCCATTTCACGTCCTCTGCACCACGCACACACGAGCACCAGCAGGGCGCCGCCAAAACGTGGTCACCGTCGGCCGCGGTGCAACACCGTCGCTCTGTTCGCCGTTGCCTGAAATCTGTCGGTCAAGTTTCACTTAACAGTAGGTGTTACCTCTAGTAGTTCAAGTTCTATACTTGGACAAGATCCTCCCTACAGCCCAACTGTTTCCTGTCCTCTGATCCGCACCACATCACCCCGGGTTCGAGCCCCCTTTGGAGCAAATAAAACCCCCCTTTTCCCTTTAGCCTAGCCACTGTCATGTGGGCCCTCGGGACCCACCTGTCATGCTCATGTGTCAAACCACCACAGTGCAAAATAAAATCCCCAGATCCAGATCTGGAATTCTTACAGATGAACCCAGTTTTTGAAAACCTTTTGCAAATAGGTCATTCCAACATGTTTCTGTCCTGTTTTCAAAACATTTAATTTTTGGCCTTTTTGAATTCAAAAATTATAATAAAAATATGTTTTGAAATCAGAAAAATGTAATCAATTCAAATATAAATCTTCTTTGATTTTTAGAGTTAATTAAAATGGCTTTAATAAATAATTCTTTTGCTAAAGTTTAAAACTTATAAAATCCATAACTTTTGAACCACAGCTTCAAAAATTATGAACTTTATATCAAATTAAAGCTAAAAGTGCAATCTGTTTGAATCTAAATTTGCATGCATGAATTAAATAAATTAACTTTCGGGTTCTATGGAAATTCAATTAATTGAATTAATGAAATGCCCTAATTGCCTTAATTGTTTATTAAATTGCTAAACCCTAATTTAAAATGCCTAATAAAATGTTTAGCACTCAGTTTGCTGCATATTTAATTTGAGCATGTCATCATACTTGTTTGAATGCATTTGTATTGATTTGCCATTTGTTATGTTTTGGGTTATCCGTAGACAACAACGTTGCTGAGTACCCCGACACCTCCGAGGATCTAGCCCAGTACCAGGCTACTGAGCAACAAGGCAAGCAGCCCCTCCCCAACTTTCTCATGTGATGCATATTCCTGTCTTGCATGCTTTAGGACTTCCATTCTGTTGTGTCTTACGATTCCTATTAGAAGTGCATAGCCTGATAGAAGTCCAGTTATTCATGATATGCCTGCCTATATCCTATGCTTGTTTTCCGGTTACTATCTACTAGCATGCTTAGGAGTTGATTGTGGTCTATCACATGTTTAGCTGGTATATCTTAATAATTGAAGACTTGCTATGTGGGAATCACTTTATTATATTAAAGATAAGGCACCGGCAGAAGGCCAATTATGGTGATTTGTTCTGCTAGTGTCCAAGAATGAGCGCCCTACCCACACGTGGGAAGACTTATGGAACCCCCCGCAACTCAGTACCGGATCTGCTATATTGGTTAGGGAGCCACAAAGTAGTTTGGGTGTTTACCATTTGGAGCATACGAACGATGCATGTTGAAGATGAGAGGTTACAACTATGGGGGGCGCATATAGGTTTGCGGAGTGGGCGTTAATCACATGTGGAATTAGGGCAATCGTATGAGTGTTCCTCCCGAGGCCATTCGCGCAACATTTGGGCCCGCAAAGGAGTTTCGGCCGGGGTCCCCACGTGGATCAGTATCAGATAGGTGGCTCTCTATCCAATGTAGTAGTGATGGGGAAGGTCGTGTTGAGATACATAAATGCCTCTGTGGCATGTGGTTGATTGAACGTGTATGGTTACATTTGGGCACTGCTGCAGGGTTAAATCTTTTCGAAAAGCCGAGTCCGCGGTTATGGACGACTTGGGTAATGTGCTGGCTAAAAAGATCATAGATATCACCATACCTCTTAAATAGCTAATTTGACTAGTAAATAGCTATATTCGAATAATAAACCTGATAAAATTTGATCAATGTGTGAGTGTCCGGACTTCTTCCTCGTGGGTATATGATACGATGGAGTTGTCTCAGGACGGGTATTGCTTGGTGAGTAGTATAACCCAGTAGCGCAAGCGCTCTCTTTCCTCTTTCTAATTAGACGCAAGTTGTAGCATGTCTTCTGTAGTTGATAGGTGCTGCTGCTGCTAGTCCACCATCCAGCCTTCCCACCCCAATTGCATGTGCACCGTACTTCTTTTACCCTTGTGCGTAAGACTTGCTGAGTACCCCGTACTCATACCATCGGGTGTCCGGTGCCCGTGTTTTCACCGATGCAGGAGCGACAGCAGAGTTCGACGTTCCAGATGGTGGTTACTACGTGGAGTTCGATGCCGACTACGACGAGTAGATAGAGATCCTAGGCGGAGCCTGAGACCACCGTGGGCGGGTCCCCTCTTTTATTTTCTGGCCTTTGGCCTTTGATGTAGTCTGTACTCAGACGAGTGATTGCTTCCGCTGTATTCGGGACGTATAATCCCCTGTGATGTAATAAAAGTATTTCGAACTAAGTTTATTTATCTTTTTTTGTCGTACTTATGCATGTGATGTATTCCAATTATGGTTCTACTTGGCGAAATGTTCATTTCCGCTAAGTGGGGCTTACACCACCGCACCTCCAAGCCCTCCATGGCACCTGCGGCGGTCCAGATCCCGGCAGGGACCCTCTTTCGTCAGCCCGGGGGCTTTGCGCAAGGATGCCCCTCAAGCAGACTCTCGACAGAGGAGGCCTGATGGACCTCCTGGCAAGTACCAGGTGCTCGGGGGCTCGGGGGCTACTCTCGCAGCTGTTCACGCGGCTCGAGGACTCGACACCGTCGTCATCGTAATCAACAAGTCGAAGCATCAAGTCAAGCAAGAAGAACAAGTTGATAAAGCAAGAAGCAAAGCATCCTCTTCATTAAGTTCAATCACATTACAACACGCCCCCAGCGCCGGTTTACAACAAGGAAAGGTACAAGGGCGACGCCACGAAGACCCCGAGCTACGACAAGGACAGCTGCCACTACGAGAGCGGCAGCCCCTCCGGAAGACCCATGCACGCCGCAACTCCTATAACTCAAGTTGCTTCCCGGTCCTCTCTCTCAACGAGTGAGGGCCTTCGAGACTCCCGTGGACACTTCCCGCCGGTGAAACTCCGCTCCCAGGGTGGCGGCGACGGGGGTCTTGCCAAAGAACTCCTTCACCAGCTTCGAGGAGAAGGGGCCAACACCGAGGAGCCCTCCCACATGAGGAGACCTCCAAAATATCGACCTGTCTGGAAGGACCCTCCGGCGGCGTCAGGGCGTCCTTCATAGAAGCACTCCGGCCAAGGGTAGGCGAAGTAGCGTCGGAACACGACATGTGTGCCGACAATTTTTCCCCCACGGCGACCATCGGAGCTACGACGCCTCCCACACCTCGTCGAGTCAAGAGGAGGGGAAGCGCGCCTCCCTCGCCCACCGGCGCTGCCGACCTTGTTGACAACTGTCGAAGGCGAGGCAGCGGCGCCCTGCTTTGGATTGTGGGTAGCTTTGGTTGCCTAGCAGTCCGTCGAGGAAGACTCGCCATCACCATCTTCATCCGCAACGACGGCCTCGCCACCATCGCCACACGCGCCGCCCTGCATGGTCGCTGCCATGGGCTGCGTCTCTCTACACCAACAAACTACCAGGACGAAGATGCAAGACTTGGAACAAGGAGAGGTTCTGCCCTGGTGTCTCCTTCCACCCCCATCGCTCCCCCTTTTATACTGCCGGAGTGGTAGGGGGGGAGTTAATGGAGAAGAAGCGCCGGCGGCCGCTCGTCTCCCAACCACCGGCACCATAAGTACGGTGGGGCCACTCGCCACCCAGGGTTCGCCTGCACCCGCGGCACGCCGTGTTGTATCCCGTCGTCGCGGATCTTCACCGGCATGACATGCAAGGGAGTAAATGTTGACCACCAGGATTCCTGCTGACAAAGCGGAAGCTGAGCGGACGGCACGCCAGGCTTTGCACGCCTTTCCATGCGGCCCAGCTCTACCAAGCTTTTCTACTATTTTCTTGCTGACGCGTCACCACTGGCTTCACATCCTCTACAGTTTTTCCTGCGCACCACGCGAGCGGGGGCTAGGACATGCTGCCTATGTCGGGCCTGACCCACAAGCATAAGCCAAAGTACGACAATGAGCTCTACCTCGCGGGCTAGTCCCCGTGCACGGCATTCTCCATGTGAAACTTGGCACTTGTCTCTCCTCACGCGGTACCCAGGCTCAAACTAACGAGTCGTGCACGCCCAGTCGGTGCGCAAAACCTTTGTCCTATGCCTCGTCGCAATGTAGGACGGACCTCCTGAAGGAGCAACAGAAAAGAAGCTCGCGGTGCCTCAGGAAGCCCTCAGCCGCAAAAAAAACAGCTAATTCAAAACGGCTTCCCGTTGTCTCGCTATCCATTGCCCTTCGTTCAAATTCCCGAACGTCGCGGGAACCTATTCTTGAAAATCCCATATGCCACATTTGCGCGTCAAAGGGGAGCAACCCAGTATCGCACTCGGGGATCTTACTAACCTATTGTCACAACACCCGCCATCTTCCGTGCCGGCCACGAGCGGTGACCGGTATCTGTGTACTACGGGTTGGGACCTGAGACGCAGAACGATAGCACGGCATACGGAGAAGGAAGGAAAAGGCCCTCGTGGGTTCTATAAAATCACAAAATACCGCAATAGGCAAACATGCACATATACTTGCAAACGGCAAAGTACTTCATTACAACAAAATAAACATGCAGATACAAAAGGATGGCCTCAGGGGTCTACTCTGCAGCGTCGCGGGCCTCGCCCTCCGCGTCCTCTCCCGAGGATCTGGCGCCTCCGTCAGCACCAGGACCGCGCTGGAAGAGGTCGCAGAGGACGCCCACGAGCTCGTCCACCTCCTGCTGCAAAGCCTCCGTACGCTCTGCGTCGACGGCCAGCGCCGGCTCCAAGACCGCGTCAAGGCGGAGGCCCGCCTGGCCGAGCGCACTTGAGTTGTGGAGCAGGCAGAGGTTGGTGAAGATCAGCTCGCCCGCCTGGTTGAGCAAGTCGCGGCACTCACCCTCCACGACCGCATCCACCTCGCCAACCACCCTCTCCAAGTGCTCCACCAAGCTGAGGTTGAAGAAGACGTGGCTCGCGGGCGCCTCGGGCTGGAACGCGCCGTGTAGAGCAAGGTTCTCCCCGCTGAGGCCTGAGTAAGCCTGTCGGGCGCGCTGGACGAGTTCCAGCATCATAGCCTGCCACTCCCTGCCTAGGGCGATGGAGGTCTCCCTCTCTAGCTTGAGCTCCTCCACCTGCTTCAAGAGGGGCTCGATTTGCCGGAGCATGTCGTCATGCTCCTTGCGCACCCGCTCCAGCTCCACCAGCACCAGGTTACGCTCCTCCTGCAGGGCGCCTGTTTCCTCACGGGCGGAGTTGCGCTCCCCGCGAAGCCGCTGGGCCTCATGCTTCGCGTGGTCCAGCTCCTTCTTCAGCTCACGGAGCTTGTCCGCATGGCGCGACTCCTACGACCGGATATTCTGGTTGTAGGCGTCTCATTCCTGGGCATGGAAGTCCTTGGCCTTCTGGGCGAACTCCTCATCCAAGGCTTTCCGCTTCCTGACAAGGCGCCCATCCGCCTCAGCATGGAGATTACTCTCCCTCCGGTCAAGAGTCTCCTGACGGGAGACCAGGACCTCCTTGTGCTGCTCCAGGCGAGCCCTCTCCGTTTGATGCTCCGCAGCGGTGTGCGCAGACTCGCGTTCGCGCAGCGCGAGCTCCCTCTCCGCGTCTGCAGCGGCCTGGAGGCACGCCTCCGCCGCCTTCGCTGCCGCGTCCTGCAGAGCCGCCTCCGCCGCCGCGTGCCTCTCTCCCTCCTCGCCCGTCGGGCACGTCTCGTGGGCCTCGCGCCGCGACGCCGCAAAGTGCCGACACTCCGTCTCACGCGCGACGCGTTCCGCCGCAAGGCACCAACGTTCGGCCTCAAGCTCGGCGAGCCCCGCCGCAAGGCTCCCTCCGAGCCTGTCGATGGCATGGTGGGGGCGCCCCAGCAGTCTACTGTCCGTATGGCTTGCCGCCAGCGTGCTCCCGGACACCACAATGTCCCAGCCCGTCACTACAGGCTGGTCGGTAAGCTCCCCTGTCGTCGGGGGCTCCCTCCGGGCCAGGGACAAGCTGCCCGCCCCTGTGGCACCTCCTTCAGGCGTAGACTCCGATATGTCCTCCTGAGGTGCTGCCTTAGGAGAAGCGATGGCCTGGGCCTCAGCAGACGGCCCCGGGTTAGTCCCCTCCGTGGCAGTACTCATTGCTACCACCGCCACGGTAGTGGCTTCCGTCGGCTCCGTTGCCGCGCTCTTGGCTGCGGCTGCCTGGGCCACCAGCACCGGCCTCCTGGCAGCGGGCAGCGCGGTGGTGACCGCGTCGCTCCACGACACCTTCGCTGGCATAGCCCTGCAAGGAAATGCGGGCGTCAGGACAAGGATCAACGTGAAGAAAATGAAGGAAGGCCGCGCGATACTTACGGGCTGACAAACAGCCACAGCCTCTTCATCGCCCCGATTCGCTGGGTGGTCCCACATGGGGTGGAGGATCCCGCCTCCACCGCCTCCTCCGAGCGGTGCCTTCGCGAGGATGTCGCCTCGCCGTCGTCGCCACCGTCACCCCCTCCGTGTACCTCGTCTGATTACACGGCACGTCTCCTCAGCCGCGCCTCCAGAGGCACTGTCTCTCCCTCGGCATCGGAGTCATCAAGCGGGCCGTGGGCGACAAGCGGCTCGGGCGAAGGCGCCCTCCCCTCAACATCACCGTCAAGCACGACCACCTCGCGGGTGGCCCTCGCCTGGGACGTCTCTTCCTCACCACCGACGTCCCCGGCCGTTGAATCTGCCTCGGCCTCTTCCTTTTGAGGGAGCTCGACGCCCACCAGGCCTCGCTCGTTGAAGACCGGCATCTCTTGCCGGATTTGGTCCCGCAGGCTCTGCTTCCTCTTGTGCACCGGGCGGGTTTCCCAATGCCTCCCGCTCCAAAGAGCACACGAGTAGTAGTGTCGACCGCCGCGACGCTAAGCATGCTGCTCGACAGTTGGATGTCATCCGCCAAGTGGGCAAGCATCCACATCGGCCTTGAATGCTCCTGCAGTGGCGCAATGCTCTGCCGCAGGAATTCGGCCACCACCATCTGCCCCGTGAGGCCCTGGTGCTTCAGGAGGGCGAGTCGCTCCATGAGGGGCCACGTCATCTCGCCCCCACATAGGCGAGATCTGCTCCACGCCGACCGGACCTTTCGTGGCTGCTCGGTGGGAAGCTCAAGCAGCGCCATGTCACTCCGATTGACATCCACGTACACCCAGTCACGGCGGAAGTCTTCCAACCTCCTGGTTACCGCCATGGAGCTGATGTCCCCCGACACCTTGGGCTCCCGACGGAAGGAGACGCAGCCGGTGATGTCAGGCGAGCTCACCGAAGACTGTAGAAGTGGCGGAAGAAGGCCACAAACGGCTCTACACTGAGAAAGGCCTCATAGTGATACGTGAAGGTAGACAGAATGGTAACCGAGGCCGGATGGAGGTGTAGGAGGTGAATCTGGTAATGGCGGAGGACTTCTAGAAGGAAGGCGGAGAACGGCGGAATCAGACCTGCCATCAGTGTCGTGGTATTGTCGAATCTGGCCGGGACAGGTGTGCCATCCGGCTAGGTAGAGAGGTGGGTATAGGATATGTAGGTAATTCCGGTGATGGGATGAGCACGAATTTACACAGCTTCGGATCTCACAACGGTGGCGAAACCCTACGTGCTGCTATAATTCACTAAAAGGCTATATGCGCCGATTACAATGAAAGTTAGAGCGTCTCTACCCTAAGGCGTCTCGTAGGCCGGCTTATAAAGGTTTCCGGACCTAACCAACTAAGTTACAGAGTTCTACACTAATCCGGCTTGGGCCTTGCCTTGCGGACTAAGTCAACTACAATGCAGGCCACCTTCTGGAATCTTCCCTTAGCCGGATGGGCCTCCTGCGCTTCATCGTACTGGGCTGCCAGGTAAGCCGGATTTTGGCTTACCAACACTATGGGCCACCCTGGTACGCTGGCTTTAGTCACGTCCATGTTGGTACCTGTTCAGCATATCCCCAACAGTAGCCCCCGGAACGCTTTAAGTACTTCAGCGGTTGACTTTAGTCTTCCGGCAATGTGTTGTCCGGGAAATTCTTCATCCGTTGTAAGACTTGGAGTCTTCCCAGAAACTTGTAGTCTTCAAGTCATGCCGAACAGCTTTGTCGATCTCTGCATGCCGGCTTATCATGTCGGAAAAAGACTTGAGTACGTATTGACACGCGTCCGACGATTTGATGGATTTGTCAGACCCGGCAGAGTGAGTGGAGCGGCATCTTCTTCCTCTGCTCCGGTGGACTCCTCACCTGCCACAACCTCGAGCCGTGATGAGATTGCTCTCGTCAAAGCTGCTGCTGAAGCTGCGGCTACGGTAGCTTCGGCTTCTGCAACCACCGCCGATGTGGCCAAGGAGGCTCGGGCCACCGAAGAAGAAGAAGAGGAGGAAGCCGGTGACAATGAAGGTGCCACCAACAACCCTACTCACAACTGGGCTTGCTCAGGTGTGGACGATGGTGAGCTGATGGGAATAGCGGCAGATGGAGCCATCCCTCCATCTTCCGAATCTGCGCCGTCTTGGCGATCCGCCTTTGGTGACCCATCTCCGACTCCCATCAAGGACGAGCGGGTACCTCTCTCTTCTCACATTGCCCGGGGGTTTTCTTTGCCGCCCTCGGCTTTTATGATTGAGATTCTGGACCATTATGGTCTCCAGCTCCACAACATCACTCCCAACAGCCTTTTGTACATATCCGGCTTCGTAGAGCTATTTGAAGGCTACTTAGGATTAGTTCTCAGGTTAGATTTCTTCCAGTACTGCTTCAGAGTCAAGAGGCAGACAGTCAACAAAGAGCTGTTGATTGCCGGCTCCATCAGCTTCAATTCGCGCCGAGATATAGATTGGTACCCTCAGGTGCCGATCGTGGATTAGGCTAAGGGGTGGGCGTTCACCTTCTTCTACTGCAAGGATGTGGCGCCTCCAAATAGGCTGCAGGGGCTCGCCGCCTTCGAGGATAGAGCCGGCACGCCCCTGCCCTCATGGAAGAAGAAGCCGACAGCAAAGATGTCGGTTGACCTTGCCGCCATTAAGGATAGGATCACGGAGTTGACCTCCGGCTCTATTCCCCTGACTGGGGAGGACACAATAATTTGCCGGATGAAGAGACGGATCCAGCCCCTCCAACATCGTGCTCGCCTCTTGTGCGAGTACACGGACAATTCTGATCCCATGCGGATCAGTGAGAAAGACTTGGAGCAAGACCTCTTTGAGGCTCGCTTCAACAAGCTCATCAAAGCCCGGCCTAGCGAAGGCCGGCAATACGAAGAAGCACTGCCAATGTATACGACTACCAACCCTCCCCCAAAGGTATTTTGTCGGACCAAAGTTCAATTCTCTTAGGGATTCAGCTTTACCCTTAACGGATTCGTCAGATTACCGGAGTCTCCACCGCTCGTCCTACTGGTGCATCATCATCCCGCAAGGCGACCAAGCGGCCCATCTCCTTTTGCTCGGCATCTGCAGAGAGCCGAAAGAGGAAGAGCCAATCACTCACGATTGGCGCCAAGTCGTCCGAGGAAGATGATGCCCTTGCTGGGCTTAACATTCCCAGCAAGAAGTAAGTCGGCTAAAATATCTCTTCTTTGTTTTGCAGTATTGCCGGATTTTCTAATCTTACCCCTTTGTCTTTGCAGGATAAAGAAAGGCGCACCTTTGAGACAAAAGTTGTTAGCCACGCGGAAGAAAGCCTCTCCCGCTATTCCTCCTACCACTCCTTCGGCTTCTAAGCTGACACCAGTGGAAGAAACCTTCACCCGCACCATGGCGGGAGGTGCGACTCTCGGGAGAGCTGGAATTACACCTCCCACCAAATGGACAGAGATGACGGGAAAGGTGACGGAGGCTTCCTCTCCACCAAGGGCTGAAGCTCCGGCTAATGATGCCCCGACTTTTCCTCCGATTAAAGCAGAGGCTTTCGATGAAGAGGGGCGCATCAAGCCGGAGTTTATGAGCCGGTTCATGCGAGCTCCATGGCTGCCTCGGAAGAAGGGAACAACCCTTCGGGATGATGAGCCGGGTGAGACCCAGGCCTATGACACATTTGATGTCATAGAAATCCTTGAAGATCAGCAGAATTATTTTGCTGAAAGCTTTGAGGCTGGCATGACCCTTCTCCGCGAGCACTACCAGGTAATTATCTTCCCCAGTAGCCCCCGAGCACTATGCCGGGTTAAGTTTACAAACTAGCTGACTTAGTGGTCCGAGTTAATGCGCATGCACATGTTTAGCCCCCTAGCGATGAAACGTCGTCCTGTAGCTTTAGACTTTTAGCACCTCCTTATGCAGATCCATCACAAAATTGGTGCTGAAACCATCAATTTTTGGGTAGCGCAGGCAAGAAGTGTGCCGATAGCGCAGGCAGCCTCGACCGAAGTTTGCCGATAGTGCAGGTAGCCTCGACCGGCTCCGCGATGAAAACATTGAGCTGAATAAACTTAATCAGTCAATGACAGCGGAGCTGGAGATGGTCAAGAAGAGCCTCGCCAAAGCCGAACAAGTCCTGGAGACGGAGAGACAAAAGCACAAAGATGCGCTCCGTGAAGTCCAGGATCGGCTTGACAAACGCCTCGATGAATCAGTGGCTATTGACGACCAGCTTCTGAGTAAGTTTTGTTTAAAAACCCACGCTCATTGCCTTTTGCCTTAGCCATTCTGAGTTTATAGCTGAACTTCACTTTTGCCAGCTTCGGCGGGTTATGGCCATGAGCTGTCAGCGGATAACCGGCTTGACCGGATTTTGGAGGTAGGGGAGCTCCTCCCGAAGATTCTTTCTTCAGGCAAGAAGTTTGTCGAGAAATTCTTTCCCGGCAACCCCGAGCCACTGACTGATCTTGCAGGCCTGCCGGATGAACTGGACGAAGCAACTTCGTCTTTTGATGAACGGCTTCGCTCCAGCGCACGCGGAGGCGCAAAGATAGCTCTGGGCCTGATGATGGCACATTATCCGGAGGCGGTGGCTTGGCGCGTCGTGGCCGGCTTTCCTTTTGAGAAAGAGGATGGTACTCCGTTGGACGAGAAGGACCGGAAGAAAATCCTGCACTCCGTCTTCGGTTATGCCAGCAAGGTCGCGAAGATGGTCTCCCTCACCACCATTTTCAAGGAGGTGCCGTGCCCGCCGACTCCCGTCCAGTCTGATGATGAAGGCGAAGAGGCGGATAAATCTGCGTGAGCCGAATTTGCTCTTTGAGCCGGCCATCCCTGAAAATGTAACATATGCTGTTAAGTCATCCAAACATTATGTATGTCTGTATAAACAACTAAGTCTTTTGCTGTATATTAATTCAGCTTTTTGGTTGCAAATTTGCAGTTTTTATGCCATCAGTTTTTCTGGCCTTGACACCTTAGCCTTTAAGAGCCGGCAAACATATTACGGAACAACTTGCTGAGTAACAGGGTACGTAGGACCAATCTGTTTAGACCTAGAACAAGCGCCGCCTTTCGGTGCCGAAACGCTTTGAAGCAACCCGGCGCAAAAAGCTATCAGAAGAACATAATTTTGGCGAAAAGTTGTTTTTCATCACCTTAAGGCGGATTCAGCTTGAAAGATAGTTTACCAACAAGCAACACAGGCAATTTCGGGTAAACAAAAAATAACAATAAGATCATTGGGAAATAAAGGATGGTACAGATTCTCGAATTGCACATGAGAGGAACCAATTTTTATTTCATGATCACATTGGCATGGTTACAATAGAATTTGCTAAGTGTAAAAGGGACGTAGCTGAGCGATATTCCACGGATGTTTCGTCTCATCTAAGTCGCCATCTACATTCCTTTTCCTCTTGCGACCTTTCTTCCTAGGATATTTCTTTGAATCCCTTAAGTCGAGGAGATAGTATGACCCGTTTTTCAGTGCTTTGCTGATAACGAAAGGTCCTTCCCATGGAGGGGATAACTTGTTCTGCCGATTTTGTAGAAGCCAAAGCACTAAGTCGCCTTCTCGAAAAGATCGATTCCGCACTCTACGGCTTTGATAGCGATGTAGATCTTGCTGATAGATGGCGGATCATTGGAGAGCTAACTCTCTTTCTTCTCCGAGGGTATCTAAGCCGTCTTGACGTGCTTCTTCTGCGTCTTCTTCGACGTAGGCTGTGACTCGAGGCGAGTGGTGGATCATGTCGGTTGGCAGTACTGCTTTTTCTCCGTAAACGAGGAAGAAAGGGGTGAAGCCGGTCGATCTGTTTGTGGTAGTACGAATACTCCATAAGACTGCCGGCAATTCATCAACCCAAGCACTGGCTGCTCGATGCAATGGGGTTTCAAGCCTCAGCTTAATACCTTGCAGAATAATGCCGTTAGTGCGCTCTTCCTGTCCATTGGATTGCGGATGTGCCACCGATGCCACATCGAGCCGGATTTTTGATCGGCTGCAAAACTTCGATTGCTCACCGACGGCAAAATTTGTGCCATTATCAGTGATGATGCTATGCGGTATGCCGAACCGAGTTGTTATCTCGACGATGAACTTCGTAGCTGTAGCTCCGTCGAGTTTCTTGATAGGCTTTGCCTCCACCCACTTTGTGAATTTGTCGACCGCCACCAGCAGATGCGCTAAGCCTCCTCTTGCGGTCTTGAAGGGTCCCACCATGTCGAGCCCCATGACCGCAAACGGCCAGGTTATAGGGATCGTCCGGAGCTCCTGTGCCGGCAAATGAGCCTGCTTTGCGTAGAGCTAACAACTTTCATAAGTCTTGACGATGTTGATAGCATCCTCCTTAGCCGTTAGCCAGAAGAAACCGTGCCGAAACACCTTGGCGACCAATGCTTTTGCCGCCACGTGATGCCCATACTCGCCAGAGTGGAATTCCTCGAGGATTTGCAGCCCTCCCTCTGGAGAGACGCATCGTTGAAAGATGCCAGATGTGCTTCGTTTGTAAAGCTGTCTGTCAATGATCGTGTACGCCTTTGCTCGGCGTTCAATTTGGCGGCTCAACACTTCGTCCTCCTTCGACAGTTTTTTGTTCACCAGGAAATCAATGTATGACGTGGTCCAATCTGGGGTTACCAGGCATACACGGACTGATTCTGCTGACAAGGGGTAGTCTTCGTCGCTGCCTTTAATGGACGTCTTATGCAGATGATGGAGAAATACATCTGGAGACACATCCTTCTGCCTGGAGCCTATCCTGGCCAAGGCGTCAACAGCTTCACTGTCGTCTCGGGAGATATGCTGGACCTCTAAGCTGGTAATCATCTGCCGAATTCATCGACTGTTCGACTGTACTCTGCCATTGTGGGACTTTTTGTGTCCCAGGTTCCGTCGAGTTGTTGTACAACAAGATCCGAGTCGCCATAACAGAGGATGCGTTTTACTCCCAACTCTTTAGCCATGTGAAGGCCATGGAGGAGAGCCTCATACTCTGCTACGTTATTGGTAGCGTTGAAGTGGATTCGAAGGACATAGCTGAGCTTGTCACCTTTAGGCGACTTTAGCACTAATCCAGCCCCCGAGCCCTCTTTCATCTTTGAGCCATCAAAGTGCATTATCCAGTACTGAGAATCCGGCAAAGGTGTGTTTTCCATCGCCTCTGTCCAGTCTGTGACAAAGTCGGCCAAGACTTGAGATTTGGTGGTGGTTCTTGGCTTGTACTGGATGTCAAAAACTGCTAACTCGATGCCCCATTTGGCGACTCGGCCCATTGCGTCGGCATTGTTGATGATGTCCTTCAATGGAGCTTTGCTGACCACCGTGATTGTGTGATCATGAAAGTAATGCCGCATCTTCCTGGCGGGAAAGAACACGCCGTAAGCTAACTTCTGGTAGTGAGGGTAGCGTTGCTTTGAATCTGAAAACACCTCGCTAATAAAATAGACAAGGCGTTGATCCGGCCATTGCTTCCCTTCTTCCAGGCGTTCAACTACGATGACGGTACTTATCACAAAATTGGTGGCCGACATGTAGAGCAAAAGCGGCTCTCTTTCCCTTGGAGCTGCCAGGATTGGAGCATGCGTCAATGTATACTTCAGCTGTCCTAAGGCTGCCTCGCCCTCCTCTGTCCAAACAAAATTGTCTGACTTTTTTAGAAGCTTGTATAGGGGCAGTGCTTTGTCACCAAGCCGGCTAATGAATCGGCTAACAGCCGGGGCGGAACCCGTAAGCCGCTGTATATCCTTAAGACAAGTCGGCCTCTCGATGTTCTGAATCGCCTTTATCTTTTCTGGGTTAACTTCAATTCCTCTTTGGAAAACAATGAAGCCCAGAAGCTTGCTAATACCCACAAGTATAGGGGATCATTGAAATCTTCGATGTGTAAGTATTAGTATCGATCCCACGAGGAGTAGAAGGTATAAGTGTTTATCCTCTAAAATAAGAGTGTCACTTCTCTTATTATCTATGCACTAGACAAACTAAAATGATTAAATGATGCACGTGTTTTTGGGTTTTTGGTGTAGAGTTTGTAATAAAGTAAAAAGCTGAAAATAAAATATGACAAGTGAAAGCTCTCAAAGAGAGAAAGCCCAATCCTCTATGCAGCAAGAGGACAAGCTTGAGTGGTGTGTTTCTTATAGGTGGAAAACGTTCCCAAGGGCTACATGGATTTCATGGCATAAATATTTCTAGAACAACAAGGTGAACATTTTGTCAAGTTTTAATCTTCTTTGGACGGAGCCATAATTAGGTGTAGTTAAATAAATAAACTAAACCCCTTATGATGGATCATGTGGTCAAGTAAATGACTGCATAAGAATTATTAAGACATAAAGTCCCACCATAGCATTACACTCTAAGGTCCTCGATATAAATCCCCTCCTAATGTAACTTCATGTATTAGACCAAGGTTTACGTGTCCTCCTAGGTCCTACCCATTCCATCACACTAGTGTGATAGCACCTTAATGCATTACTCAATATATGGTGCACTTCATACATTGTACATCAAGACAATCATAAAAGATAAAAACTTGACCAAATACTCAACACAAGTTTAGTGAAAATTATTGCCAATCCATCCTATGCCCCCAGGAACATGAGAGAACTACTCACGACGTGAAGACATGATATGATTCAATGGCATAAGTGATATAACATAATCTAAAAATATAATCTCCCCACAAAACAATGACAAGTAGCAATACACAAGCATGTAGAATAGTACTTAGACAATAGCTAGGGTTCGAACTATCTCAAACTATGAGGGGGATGAAGTGGATCACGAAGATGGTGATGGAGATGTTGCTGGTCTTGACGGTGGTGTTGATGGAGACTCCGGAGGGGGGGTGGAGAAGCCTTCCGGAGGTGATTCCGGCGGCGTTTCCCCCCTCTGATCTTCTCCGGCGGCAGCCTTCTGTCTCCTATTTCTTGGTTTTGTGTTTCTCAGCCGCCTCCTCGCGAAACTCCTCGGGGGACTATTTTTATATTTGGTTTTAGGTCAAGACAAAGGCACTGGGACGAAGATCGACGGCATCATAGGCTCGAGGCCCAGGATAGGGGGCCCCACGCGGCCAAGGAATCTGGACACGTGGGCCCACCTCTTTCAGCCCTCGGGTCTCCATTTGTTTGCTTCCTTCGCTCCTACGCTTCGTTCCTTCCAAAAAATGATCCCCGCAAAATATTAGGTCATTTGGACGTCGTTTGGGTCCCTGAAACATCAAAATATAGAAAATAGGTTTTCTGCCAGTGCAGGGTTAATTCCAGAAAAATTGGAAAACTGTGAAATCTTCCCAAAATCCTTATAAAACAATGATATAACCCTTATATGATGCAAATATGATTGAAATATGAGTATTATAATGCAAAGTTCATGTGTGCATTTTACATGCATCAGCATGCCCAAGCTTAACCTATACTCGTCCTCGAGTATAATGGTGATAAAACCAACATGGACTTTGCATTTTAATACTATCAATGGATATCAAAGATGATTACTATTGCTACATGGAGTCAAATGATTCATTCTTCAAAGGAGTAGCAATATACAAGATGGATTATAAAGTGATATCAAATATTCAATGAAAGGATGTTCAATGATAATTCACAAAATGTAACATAGAACAAAGTACTATGGACCAAATGTATGCATAATGAAGAGTAAAAACATCCTATAATGGTCATAGAGTACTCTTATGAAATCTGAATATAAAAGATGGACACTTTGGAAAGATATATAAATGAGTAGAGGTAAAACATGAATAAGTTTCATCTAACATCCAAATCCTTCTACTTAAGTTAATGTTTGCAATGCGGTATTCATTGGTGTGAAGCTCTCATTACCCCTATCATAGCATCTTGAATGGTTAAAGTTGAAAGTGAAAGCAAATATGAGTAGTGTGCTTGACAAAGTATGGGTTGAATGCCTCATGCCCCATGAATACGAGTACCTACACCACGGTGTTACTCAACTCGGGCCACCAAGCAAGTTCAAGTTAAAGTCATTGTAAGTAATATAATAGCGTCATCAAGAGCGTCAACTGGGGTACCTCTTGTCCCAGGACATGGAACAAGCCCATGTCAAAATGACAAAACAAACAAACATAATGAACAATCTCAACACCCTTTTTATTTACTATTGGTATAGCTTTTTATTATGAGGTGCATCACTGAAGGTTCACCATAGCATATAAGTAAATTTCCACCATGAATGATGCATGGCTTAGATTAGCGGCCCAGACGTCTCTCTAGCCATTTATACAAACTCCTCAAACTTACTAAGTTTCCGCATTTATTTGGCACCATGATAAGCATCCATAAACAAAAGTACATGATATCAACTAAATATAAGAGCACGTTGAAAGCTTGCCATGTGACAGCACATATGAGCTAACTCCCAACCAAGACTCTTGTCAAGCTCACAACTTCATAATTTTAATCACAATGGTTCATGTTTATTAAGTGCAATAAAAGTAAGGTGTGAGAGCTTTTTAGCTAACTTTTCCCATAACAATCAATAACATAAGCATTTTAATTCAGAGGTATAGATAATACAAAGTAACATGATAAACATACTCGGAATAGCATAAAGCTAATAGGTAGATATGGTGGAATCACCGGAAAAACTTTGGTTGAAGGTGTTGGACAACAAGTTTTTGCTTGTTGGAATTTTTGGGCTAGCAAGAGGGAGAAAGTTGACTATCTAAATGCATGCATAAGTGTCCATAGAACTAACCAATCCATGTTAAACAAAGTAAAGTATCATTCAGCATCAAAACATTAATAAGAGATAGCTCTTGATAAAACACTTGTAAATTAATACTCATTAAAAAGTACATGATTGAATCAACTCAAACATCCCTATCCCAATATTTTTAATAGCATCCAACTTAATTCAACCCAAAATTCCAGTACCTCTCCCATTAAATAAATGATAGTGATGGTCTTACAAAAATAAAAAGAATAATAAAAGGACGCTCGAAGTTTATGCGATAGAGTGCATTGATCGAAAAACAGAAGTTAGCCGTGCGCAAACCGAGAGTGTGTTGGTCCAGTGGGGTTGTCTTCACATCCCCAAGCTTATGGTCTTCACCATCCTTGGATAACTCTTGGTGCATCTCCTCTAATCCCTGTGAAAAAACTTCAAAACACCGTTTCTCCCATTTCTTTTCTGTGGGGTGACATTAATAGTGATAGACAAATGAATTGCTTGCTGCATAAAATCATATGAATGTACAGAAAGTGTATAATGTTGTATGCCTACTTATAAACTCAATTGGATAAAAAATATTCAAGTTAAAAGTTCAAAAAATATATCAAACAAAATGGGACAGAATCTGTCCAGAAAAACAGCAGCAGGAAAACGCATTTTTCTACCCTACTTAAATATGTATAAAATGTCTGAAAAAATTCACGCTTACAGAGGATGAAAAGTTACAACCACAGTTCAAATCTCAGCTCATTCAGAGTTACAGAATAGGAATGAAAAATCATACTATGCACAGATTCGTGCAGGAATAAAATCTCCGAATATAAAGAGCAACTTTTTCAATCCAAAATAGGTAAAACTTGGCACTTTATTAAAAATTCCAGAAAAAAAACTAAAAAATAAGTCTCTTGTTACAGCATGAGGACACAAAGAAAATAAAAAAATAAAAACAACCGGGTTGCCTCCCGTAAAGCACTTTATTTATAGCCATATAGCTAGGCATGATAGTTTAATGATGCTCACATAGGAATAAGAATTGAAATGCAAAAGAGAGCATCAAGAGAAAAATATGAAACACATTTAAGTCTAACCCACTTCCGATGCATTGTCATTTTATATATGAATAAATAACAGCAATTTTGTGGTAACCAAATTTGATAAAACAACTATTAGATTGGTGCAACTTTGCAAACTTAGGAACATATAAAGGATTATTAAAACTATCATGTAAGATATTAGCATGTTTTCCTCTCTCAAAATAATTGCATGAAACATCATAAACATTATTGTTGTGGGTGTAATGGTTATTAGTGCAAGATAATTTCAGCCCACATATGTACTTTTCAACGTATAAAAGCTTCTCCTCCATGGTGTGAGTAGGAGAATTCAAAAATAAAGTAGGACTCTCATAAGTGAGAGTGTGGTCACAAGCAACAAGTATATCATTTTTATCCTCACATAATTTGGTGACAACTTCTAAACATTGAGAATTATCAATAAGCGTAGGACCATCTTCTAAAGCATTATCATATAGCATATTTAAACAACACTCCTCATTATCATCAATAAGTTCACTAGTAGCATCATTAAAAAGTAAAGGAGCATTATTAGTTTCATCATAATAGCATGGGTTATCATATATAACCATAAATTTTTTAGTTTGACACTCATCATAACATGGGTTCTCATAAATAACAAAAGATTTTGAGTTTGAGTGCTACTATCAAATGTTGATGGTGAAGTTGGGAGATCCAACTCTTCCCCAAGCTTAGGTTGGAACATATCCATTTCAATCTCCTCGTCACATTCTTCCTCTTCCAAGCTTATGTTTTCATCATCCTCTTCCTGCAAAATATTAGTACTTTCCATAGAAGCAAGAATTCTTTCTTTAACATAAACATTGTCACTAAATTCTTTTTTGCAAAGTTGGGGAATAATAGAAATTTGTACTTTCATTACACCAGATTCATGACTAGTTGTAAGAAATTTATCAATAAGAGAGTCTATCTCATGGGCTCCAACATAAGCAATATATTTCTCAACTTGTTCTATATCAGGGCATGAAAATTTATCTTCACGATAACAAGCAATTATAGGATCACTATTATACTTGCATTGATAGTGGGAATGTTTACCAACTCTTCTATTGCAACAAGTTATATCATGTAATTCACAAAACTGAATAGCTATTTTGTGAAGAGCTTCAAGCAATTTACGCATTCTTGTTCCCTCTTCGGTTGATTCATATTCAAAGTAGGCTTCCATATTTTTAACATAACCATTAGGCATAGACATTCCAGAAAGTTTCTCCATCTTTTTTTTATGTTTTGATATATAAAACTGAAAATAAAACTAAACTAAATGCAAAACTGAAAGTAAATATAAGAAAAACTCACAACCAAACAAGTTAAAGAGGAAAACCTCCCCAAGCTTAGATGATTGCAAGATGTAAAACAAACAAATAGAAATGCAGAACTGAAAATAAATATCTAGTGCAAACAAGAATAAAAACTTAAGCGTTACACTCCCCGCCAACGGCGGCAGAAAACGTCTTGATACCCACAAGTATAGGGGATCGTTGAAATCTTCGATGTGTAAGTATTAGTATCGATCCCACGAGGAGTCGAAGGTATAAGTATTTATCCTCTCAAATAAGAGTGTCACTTCTCTTATTATCTATGCACTAGGCAAACTAAAATGATTAAATGATGCAAGTGTTTTTGGGTTTTCGGTGTAGAGTTGGCAATAAAGTAAAAAGCTGAAAATAAAATATGATGTAACGCCCCGACCCCAGAATTATACAGAGAGGCTATGTAACCCACAGGCTATGCTACACAATCAAAGGGCATGGAATTACCTTTCCCACGCAACACCTCGATCGTGCCATAAACACTGGCATAGCTACGAATGTATAATAAAGAGATCAAGACTTGTGGAACAACTGGCATATCACAGACTCTACGACAAAAAAGTTCATATAGCAACTCATATAGCGAGAAAGATACAAATTACACAACAGGGGTCACAGACCCAACAGTACATCATGCGGAAGCGAGGTAGTTGTCTAATACAACAAGATCCAAAATATGGCCTAAGAGGCCTACAGATAACATAATCCCAGCCAGCTTGTTCCGAGACGTCCCAAGCTGCCACATGGGAACCCCAAACTACTCGTCGATGTCCACGAAGAACCCACCTGTTAGCTCGGTGACTTCCTCCTCTGAAACAATTAAATATTCAACAAAGAGAGACTGAGTACGACGTACTCGCAAGTTTAGTAGGGCGATATAGGCCCAATGATGACAAGGCTCTAAAGCTATATAGTAGTTGTTTTGCATAAAGCTAGTTTTCATTTATAAAGACATAAACGACCCATGGCATCGACTACTCAGAAGGTTTTTCATAAAGGGGTAAGATAGTAAACTTTTATCTTCGGTTCACATTGAACCCATAGTAGCCATTTCTCACCACTCATCTCCACCAAGGCACTCCCTCGAATCACCCTCGAGGAAATGAACCTTCAAGACACGTTGTCATAGTTGCAACCTCTAGTTGCCAAATTTTTGTAATTATGTTCAGGTTCTCTATGAACTTATCGTCCATTCCCAAGTCGTCCATAACCGCGGACACGGCTTTTCAAAAAGATTTAACCCTGCAGGGGTGTACTAATTTACCCATTGGTACCGTCCGGCTCGCCTGATTAGCTCTCTTCCGGGGAAAGCTGGCAAGTGGGCGCGGTTAAACCTTTACCTCGCATGAGAGTATCCAAGGATCATCTGTGGCGACAGGACAAGTTTATCCAGCCTAGTTCAGCCCCTGCCCCCATCGCCACATCCTAAACACCACCATCCTCATCGATTCTTTTTCCACCCACACACTCACATGCAAATGGAAAGCACAGACTAGAGGATCCTTGGATACACCCGCACAAGTTATTCAGTTAGTAAGGAGCCCATATTCCCACCAATGGAAGCACGCTCGTCTTGGTTCAAGAGGTAAAGAACTCGCAACTAGGGGCAAGAATGAGGCAAAACACCATCCCCGATGGCAACTCAACCAAGCCTTTTATACATTTTAAATAAAGAACCCACCAGCATTCACCATGTCCGAACATTCCACCAACAATCATAATTAATGAAAATAATCACCGGACAATTAAGCATTCGACTAAGCATGGCTAAGCATAGCTAAGCATATATACAACAGTTATAATCTCTACTTCAGGCCAACACATCAAGCCTATGGTTCATAGGAGGGGAGACATGTAATGACAAGGTTCTAAAGCTATATAGTAGTTGTTTGGCATAAAGCTAGTTTTCATTTATAAAGACATAAACGACCCATGGCATCGTCTACTCAGAAGGTTTTTCATAAAGGGGTAAGATAGTAAACTTTTAATTTCGGTTCACATTGAACCCATAGTAGCCATTTCTCACCACTCATCTCCACCAAGGCACTCCCTCGAATCACCCTCGAGGAAATAAACCTTTATCACACGTTGTCATAGTTGCAACCTCTAGTTGCCAAATTTTAGTAATTATGTTCAGGTTCTCTATGATCTTAACGTCCATTCCCAAGTCGTCCATAACCGTCGACACAACTTTTCGAAAAGATTTAACTCGGCAGGGGTGTACTAATTTACCCATTGGTACAATCCGGCTCGCCTGATTAGCTCTCTTCCAGGGAAAGCTGGCAAGTGGGCGCGGTTAAACCTTTACCTCCCATGAGACTATCCAAGGATCATCTGTGGCGATAGAAAAAGTTTATCCAGCCTATTTCAGCCCCAGCCCCCACCGCCACATCCCAAACACCACCATCCTCATCGATTCTTTTTCCACCCACACACTCACATGCAAATGGAAAGCGCAGACTAGAGGACCCTTGGATACGCCCACACAAGTTATTCAGTTAATAAGGAGCCCATACTCCCACCAATGGAAGCATGCTCGTCTTGGTTCAAGAGGTAAAGAACTCACACCTAGGGGCAAGAATGAGGCAAAACACAATCCCCGATGGCAACTCATCCAAGCCTTTTATACAATTTAAATTAAGAACCCACCAGCATTCACCATGAACGAACATTCCATCAACAATCATAATTAATGGAAATAATCACCGGACAATTAAGCATTCAACTAAGCATGGCAAAGCATGGCAAAGCATAGCTAAGCATATATACAACTGTTATAATCTCTACTTCAGGCCAACACATCAAGCCTATGGTTCATAGGAGGGGAGACATGTAATGGTTTAGGGAACATGCAATCATAGGATATTCTATGTCTTGACCAAAAGTTGACATCAGAATCGAATGCAATATTCTGGTGGATAAAATAATTGTATAAAACCATAGGATGCTATATGCCAAGAAGGTTAGGTTATCTCTTGCCTTGTTGACGGGGTGTGTCGTACGGATCGTCGGGGTAGGTAGGGGTATCCTCGACTCCTGAATCTACCGATTCCCAACAATCACAGAAGAACAAATAAATAACACGAAGACAAGGTGCAATGCACAATCATGATGACATGTCAAGTTTAGGAAATGATTTTATCATAATTTAGCTAACAATTTAAATGGAGTGCCAAATAATTAGTGCAATTATTTGGAAGCAACCCCATATTTAACTTAGTGACCACATGGTTTATAAATTATCACATTACTAAAAAGTGGATTAAATATGCATGAACATGACATGAATAGATAGATATTATTCTTCCGATCATTTTGGTACCTTGTTTGTGATTTTCCAATTATCGATGAATAAATAGTGAATTAAATAATTATTTGAATTTAATTCTTTTAACTATTTAAAAAATAACATCAAAGGAAAATTTGTTGTCATGAGGTGATAATAGCATGATTGGATAGCATTTGAAATGCTGATCACTTTGATATTTTATTCACAATTTTTGGTTAATTAAATATCAAGTTATGATTTTTCCCAATATTGTTATTATTTTTGCCATTTTAATAATTCTTAATAAACAGCAAGAATATAGTTTAAAAAGACCATTACAATGATTCTAACAAGTAGAGTTTGTTTTTCTGAACAATTTGGTATATCATTTGTTAAATTTGGAGCACTATTTAATTAGTTATCATTTCTTTTATTTTATTTTATTTCCAAAAGGAAAAACATAAACACTGGCAAGCCGGCCTCCAGACCGGACATGCCTGCCCACAGGCAGGGCAGGCACCCGAGACAGCCGGCCTTTTGGCCGGCCCAGGCCGGGCGTCCAGGCCGGGCAACCGCCCGAGGCTGCCGGCCTCCTGGCCGGCCGGGCCGGTCCTCAGGCCGGCATACACCCGAGCCTGCGGCCTCTTGGCCGGCCCATGCCGGTTCTAGGCCGGGCACACGGCGACGGCGGCGGCGACCGACGACATGGTGGCGCACGGAGATGATGACGGAGGGGGCTAGGGTTCGAGCTAGGGGGCGCAATTGACGCGCTGCACTACGGCGCGCCAGGAACGGGCAGCGCCGCTAGGTGGTGGTCGCCGGAGCGACATGGACGACGGCGACCCACGGTAGAGCGACGGCGAGCTACAACGACTTGGAGAACCAGGGCGAGAGGAGGGAGGAGAGGATGTCCCAGAGGACCAGCAACTCACCCTCGATGCGTACGGGTGCTCGGCGGCGAAGGAGGAGGTCGGTGGCGACCGGAATTTGGCGAGGACGATCGCGGCGAGCGGTGGACGGACTTCGGAAAGAAGAGCTCGATTAGCTCGATGCCGGGCCTCCTGAAAGGGCATGGTTGTCCCCATGTGTTGTTTTGGTAATTAATGACAATCCCTATGGACTAATGTGTACCTTGAGTTATATTTGCAGTGTTGGTCCATAAGGAATGCTTGGACTCCATATGTTGGAGTCAAGGCTAAAAGAATAAGACTATATGGTGATCAAGGCTTGATCAACATATAAGATAAAGGCCATGTGAAGATATGTCGAAGAGTGTCCCTCCCATCTTGGTGTATGGGGGAGCAATATGCGTGTCTTCACCAAGCGGAGCAAAATCAAGAAAGGTGATCCACTTGAGAGTAGATCAAGATCGTCATCATCGAGCTCAAGTGGAATGCGCAAGGCAAAGGTATGATCTTGATAGGGTTTCTATTTTACCGGTCTCGCGGGGTAGTTGGGAGACCGGGTTTTAGGATAGGTAACCGTACTATCAAGAGGGGCTCTCAAGTGAGCTTTAGCGTATCGGTCGTAGAGAGCTCAAACCTTTGCATCTGTGGCATCATCTTTATTGGTTCCTATTTGGCTCTTATCGTGGTGTGGTATTGGTGCTTGTCTTGCTTGTCATGACAAGGCCAAGGTCACCGAAAACGGTTTTCATATGTGTTCCCTATTGTGTTTTCGGTGTCGGAGATTTTGTCGGTCCATCTATGCGGAAGGTTTCACTCTTCCATTTATTAGCAAAATCTCCCTTACTTGGTTTCAATATTCTCACATGATATAGGGTAGCATTTGTCGTCCTCTTTCTAACAAAAGTGGTTTTGTGTTATTCGGACGTCATATGCAAAAGATATGGTTTTCCGGGATTTAATGAAAGGGTTTTACCTCTCACCATTTGGCTTTACCATATCTTGTTGAACAATGATTTTTCTATATATATTCTTGTAGTGCTCGTTATGACGATTCCAACGAGTCCAAGATTATCGAAAACGGAGTTCGTATGCGAAAGTTATTGCGACTTTACCCTCGGTCGGTTTCTAAAAAGAGAAAAGAAAAAAAGGGGGGGAGTGGCCAGACCGGCCTGCCGTCCGGCCCAGGCCGGATCCCAGGCCGGCGCCGTCGGGCAGGGGCCCGGTACCCCGGCCGGCCCAGGCCGGGCCACAGGCCGGCACAGCCGGGTGGGCCGCCAGCTCCCGAGCCGGCCCAGGCCGGATAGCAGGCCGGCGCCGTCGGGCAGGGGCCCGGTACCCCGGCCGGCCCAGGCCGGGCCACAGGCCGGCACAACCGGGTGGGCCGCCAGCTCCTGAGCCGGCCCAGGCTGGCGAGCAGGCCGGTGCGCCAGGCCGGTGTGCTGCCTCCTTTCCTTGCCGGTTCCCAGGCCGGCCCAGGCCGGGTTGCAGGCCGGCCTGGTTGCTGTTTCCCCCCTCTATCTTTTTCCAACGGCTCCTTTTGGAGCCCCTATTTAAAAGGCTTCTTCCCCAAAAATAAACCAACCTTTTTGCCAACTCTTGAGCTATTCTCTCTCCTCCATTGTTGACCTCTTGAGCTTGGCTCTCTCTCATTCTCTCCACTAGTTCGTGCTACTCCTTTGAGAGAAAAGAGAGAGGAGTTTTAGATCCGTGTTTCCACCAATCGATTTCTCCTCTAAGTGAGGAGAACACTTTGGATCTAAATCTTTGGAGTTTCTTTGTGTTCCTCCTTTGTTCTTCCTCCCTAATCCCTCCCAAGCATTAGTTGCTTTGGTTGGATTCGGGTTGGAAGAACTTGACCACTTAGTGTGTTCTTGCCATTGCATTAGTTGCATCGGTTTGAGTTCTCCACGGTGATTCGTGGAAAGTGAAGTTGAGAAGCTTGTTACTCTTGGGTACTTTGGTTCCCTAGAGCTTGTTCCTCTAGGGCACGTTGGTACCCTAGACGGTTTGATTTCTCGGAGCCTTGGCGGCTTACGGGATTTGTTGGGAGCCTCCAATTGTGGAGTGTGGCTCAACCATGTTAGCTTCGGAGCTTTGGTATCTACGAAGACATTGCCGGGATCCCTTCGGCCTTGGGCATCAAGTCTTGGTGGCTCGGTGCATTTGGTGAAGACCCTCCAACTTGTGGAGTGAGCTTCACCCTTGTAAAGGTTCTAGTTGTCAACCTCAACGGCAACATAGTGACAAGTGCCTTGCCACATTGGTGGTAAGACACAACGGAGATACGGTGTGCCATATTAGGGCTACTCGGTGTTTCACATTGGTGAACACCGCGCCGCTCCAACGGAGACTAGCTTCCATTGGGAAGTGAACTTCGGGATAAATCATCGTCTCCAAGTGCCTCGGTATTTCTATCCCGAGCTTCTTACTTATGCTATTTACTTTGTGATAGACATCGAGCTTAAAGTCATATATCTTGCTATCACCTAGTTGATCATATTGCTTAGCATAAGTTGTTGGTGCACATAGGTAAACCTAGCTAGTTTAGGTTTTGGCTTGATAAATTAAACGTTAGTTTTATTCCGCATTTATTCAAGCCTTAACCGTAATAATTTTAAATCGCCTATTCACCCCCCCCCTCTAGGCGACATCCGTGTCCTTTCAATTGGTATCAGAGCGGGTTCTCTCTTTATAGGGCTTCACGGCCTAGAGAGTAAAGATGTCGTCTAGTGGTTTAGTGCACAATGATTCTTTAATATTCGATGGCACTAATTATAATGATTGGAGAAATCGCATGCTAGATTATTTTCGGGACATTGATCCATATATAGAGCAAATTCTAGATATGGGTTTTTCTCCTCTAGAGGATGAGGAAAATTCTTATCTAGATGATGGAGCTTCTAATGTGATTTTCAAGTCTTTGAGTAATGCAGTTGCTTTGTCGATCTCTCCTTATCGGAATGGCCATGAGCTATGGACCAAGCTTCAAGACAATTATGGTGTGTCCATGGATAGTGAGAATGACTGTTCTCACTCCACCTCCGGGCGTAATGAGTTCTCAACTTCTTCTACCTCACCTACATGTGGCAAGCCACAAAATAATGCAATGGTGAGTAGGGATAAATCTTGCAATAATGATAGTGAGCTTCTTCTAGATAATATTTCATCTCTATCTCATTGCAATGATTTATCTTTGCACTTAAACACATCTAGCACTATAAATGTTTCACATGCTTGTGTTGATAGTCCTTCCATATCTTCAAAAAATTACTTATATAAATCTAATGATGATGAAGAAAATTATGATGAAGATAAGGATAATAGTTTTGACCTCCTTATGAATAAGAGTGGAATGGTTGAACGTGCTCTTCAAAAAGATAAAAATGCTCATGATAGTTTCATAGAATTCATAACTACCTTTGTTGGGTACAAGCAAGAATTAGATGATTTGGAAGCACGTGAAGATGAAAGTCTTCGCCGCGAACGTGGTTATGCGAACACGATTGCGGATCTTAAGGAAGCTCTTGAAGAAGAACAAACCACCAAGAAATCTCTTGAGGGGACATTTACTCTAGAGTTATCCAAAGTAAATGAAACCTATGATAGAGCTCTCAAGGTGGCTAATGATTTTAAAATTAAAAATGATGAGCTTGTTGTTGAAATTGTTAGACTCCTTGAGGCTAATGTGAAATTTGAAAAGGATGTCAAGTCCTTGGAAGATTCTCTTGCACATCTCACTAAGTCTCATGATCAACTCCAAGCTCAATTACTAAAAGAGCTTCCTACTTCTTCTCCCATTTCTATTAATGTTGATGCTTGTGCTACTAACTCTATTTCTTGTGAAGCATCCATTTTAAAGGAGAATGTTGAGCTAAGGGCTCAACTTAAATTGCTAACTAGCAATTATGAGATATTGGAAGAAAGTCATGAGAAGCTCTCGAGCTCTCATGAAGATCTTCTCGTATCTCATGATAAGTTAAAGTTAGCTCATGAGGCAATTGCTACCAAGGTAATATCTAGTGAGCCCCATGTGGACAATGGCACAACTTCTAATAAAAATGCTAAAATGCCATGTGCTAGTCCTAGTAATTCTTCATCTCACACTAATGCTAAATCATATGTTGAATTACATTTTGTGCCTAGTTGCTCTAACAATGAAGCTTCAACTTCCTCTAGTACTTGTGTAGCTACTAACCTTGTAGGGAAGACTAAAGAGCACAAGGCACAAGCCACTTCTTTGAAGAAAGATGTGGAGAAACGTCATAAAGGGAAGGCCACACTTGACAACATGTTGAGTGTACAAAAATCCCCCAATGACAAGAGTGGACTTGGATTCAACTCCAATATCAAGAACAAGTCCAAGAGTAGCAATAAGAAGGGCCAAGAACAAGTCAATCACTCGGCCAAGATTGTTTGCTTCAAGTGCAAAATTGAAGGGCATCATGTTAGAGATTGCCCAATGAAGAAGAAGCCTCTTAGTGAGAAGCAACTAGGGAAGAGGCCTATTGTTCAATCTCTTGCTCAACCTCGGGTTGAACAAAGGCAACCTCCTAAGAAGACTCAAGTCATTGCTTCTCAAGTTAAGGTGCCTATTAAGAAGAAAGAAAAGAGTCGATATTGCTACTTATGCCGTGAGAAAGGTCACTTGGCCTCTTCATGCACAAACGGTACTCTATCCAACCCCATAATTATTGATGATGTTTATTCTCTTAGGAAGGATAGGGTTGGCAATGTGTTTGCCAAATATGTGGGAACTCAAAGTGGTGTCAAGAAAAGAACCATTTGGGTTGCCAAGCCTATTGTGACTAACCTCTTAGGACCCAACTTGGTTGGGGACCAACAAGCTCAAACTTGATCAATAGGTTGTGATGAAGGACATTGGAGACTTGGCTATCCTTGAAGAATTAAGGGATCTTCTTGATGATTATTTCCACTAGCCAAATTATTTGGATTATATTGTCATATCTCATATCCAATGCTCCTTCTTGCGGTAACTTATATTTAAATTATATATATTCATTGAAAGTTGCTTGCTCCCTAGCATGTGTTAGTTTTGTTCCTAGCATGTGCTTGTATATGTTGTGCTTATTACTTACCTTAAACAATCAAGTTTGTGTATGTTAATGTGCGCTCCATATATGTGTAAACTTTGTGTTGAGTCCTTATTGGATCTTGTGTTGATTTCAATGGGCTCTTTTGAGAAATTAATGGACTATCCCATTTTGGGGGAGTGATATGCTTTGTGCACTTCACTAACCTAAAAATGTGTGTATATGAGTAACACCACCTAGTATTGATATATCAAGATTATCTAGTAACTATGTGGTGTGTCATGCTCATGAGAAATTCAAATTCTATAATGTCTATTAATTATCTCTATTTGATTTTATTTGCCTCTTGTTAAGAAGAAATGAATTATCACATTGTGGGGGAGTAATAAGCTATGTGCATATTACAATCCTACAAAATGTGAACATTTGAGGTTTGCCACTTAGATTTGATATTGTAAATTATCTTATTCCTATGTGGCATATTAGCTCGAACAAGTTCCAATTTGCTTTCTAGCTATCGTTTGGCTCTTGTTTGTGTGAGTTTGCTTGGTGTGGTTTTTCTCTAAAATGCATTTCCATACATTAGTTGAGAAACCATTTGTTCCATATTATTCTAACCATGGCATTGCCGGTTGGTTTGAATAGTTGGAACTACCAACAAACCTTATTAAAATATGGTGTTTTATTTCTTATCCCTTGCCATATGTTTTATCTTGTGAGGATATTCTTGGATACCTCTATCACCGGGAAAATAATTCAAACAGGTCATTGTCCTTGGACAATCCATATTTATGTTTATGGTAGAATATTTTTGATTATCCTTACATTGGCATTGGTGTTTATTTGCCACATCTCTTGCCAAAATATTTATTTTGACTCCCATTGCCTTCCTTGCCTCTTGCTAGGATCCTAATTCTCAAATTGGTAGTGTTTAGTGTTGTAAATAAAATATGAAGAGTAATGATCCCTTGTGTGTGCATTTTGTATTCAAATACAAATATCAAAAAAAATAATGCATGAATCTTGGGGGAGCATTCCTTTTATTTAGAACACTATCCTATCTATCAATATTTGATCCTTTCAATTGGCATTTGATTTCTATCATATGTGTTTATGGAAGACAAATCTTTTCTCTTGATGCTTAGTGCCATCATGAAAATTGTAGAGGGTGTTTGGTTTATTTAGTGTAACCTTGCTCTCTCTTGGGAGTCTTGCAATCTCATCTCTTGTTTTATGTTTTATCCTATAGAATGAGAAAACCCTTTGGGCATGTCTCTTTCTTTCATCTTATATGCTCATTGGCCTTGCCTAGGTACCTTCAATTGGTATTAATTGGAATTTAATATCTCCTCCATAGATATTTGTTTCAATTGATATTTATTGTGGAAATCTTGATACCTTATTACTTTATTTTACTTTACTTGATTTCGGTCAAGTAGTAACCTCCTCTTGGTATCTTGTCTCCTAAATGGTATCTTATTTTTCAATTGGTGTCTTATCTCTCATGTGTTGTTTGATTTGATTCCTATTGATGTCACACTTCATGTGTTGACGTGTTTTGGAATCAATCATATGTTGATTTGATTTTTCCTCAATCATGTGTTGATTTGGATTTTGATATAATTTGGACAACCTTTTTGTGTCACACTTTGGTGTGCTCTCTTCTTGGTTTACTTAGTGTTTTGTCCAAATTGTATCTCATTCGGTTCTCGTAAGTCCATGCATGCATATTTACTAATATATTTATTTTATGGCATGCTAGTCTTTCTTGATCCAATATATAGGGGATACTCCACCAAATCCTAATTTGGCTAAGATGTGCATAAAATTCAAGTTCATCTATGTGCACATATTTATGTGGAGTGCTTCCTATGTATTGTAGTGTATCTAACTACTATGGAACCCAATGAGTTTGGGAACCATGTTGTACTTGAATTTTGTTTTAGGTACAATGGAGATGCATTGGAGGCTTGCCTCATTTATAAGGAAGGTGTCCTCACCATGTGATTATTCGAGTCAAGCTTTGATGATAAACAGAAATTCTCATCTTCATCATCACCAATGCTATTTCGGTAACAAGTATCTATCCCAGGCATATTTTTCTTGTATTCAACCTTGTGTAGATTGCCCCCTTGGCATGAAAACTTTAAATGTACAATTGTTGTGACTTTGGCTCCTTTCTTCACTGGTATATCGTTGTGATATGTGTGATGGAAATGCAAAAGTTTTTTTCTTCAATTGGTATTATTTCTTTGTGATACTTGTTGCCTATCTCAAAGCATCTTCACTATCTCTTATTCCCTTAGTGACATGTGGGATGTCTTTGATATTTTTGAAGTTCATTCATATACAATGAGATAAATTTGAGCTATGTGCTATGCTTTTAAGCAATAATATCTTTTGTATATTCATGACTTCCTTTTTGGATACCATGGTTTCCACTTTATCAACCATTTTATATGTGCAAGTTTCTTTGTCGACGAATATCATTGTCTACTTAGAAACCTATACATATGAGAGAGGTCACCTTTTATGTGGTATCCTACCTTCTTGCAAGCCACCTTGTCTTTTATCTATAATTCTTTGGTGGCTCCAAGTTTGACTCGTGAGTGCTTGTATTATTTCTACTCACCTTTGGGCACTCACATTTTGTTGAAGATTCTTCTCTTCATGCTCATCACGTGAGTATGTTGATTTTGTTGCCTAAATGTTCTCACTAGCTCGTGGGTTTTTCAATTGGTATTAGTTTCCAATTAGTCTCCTTGAGCTTGTGAACATATTTTTTTAAAAATCTTATTTGTAAGTTATGTGTGTCAATACTCGATATATAACTTATCTCCATTTGGTCAAGACTATGTGTCTTATCAAATTAATTGCCTTGTCACACACACATACTCTTGGTTGGGCCTTGATTGATAGTTTCTCTTAATTGGTATCTCCTTATGGCTCAACCACATCCTTGGTGCAAGTGCTCGGTTTTGCTTTAATTTCCTTTTTTTTCCCTTGCACTTGGTGAGTGTCCTAGATGATTTTGGGGGAGTGAGGATTCCATATTTGTGCACTCCTCAATAGTGCATAGACATTGAGGAGCTTCTCTAATTTTATTTAGAACTCTAGGATAGGATCTTCTTGCTTGCTTTTCTCCTTGGTGGAGATGTTTAGAATGATTTCATCCTTTTGCAATCTTTGGATCCTCAATATAGTTTGATTTCCTCTATTATTCATCAATGGATATGTGCATTTGATTCCACTCACATTTTGAAGAATGCACAGTTTATGGAGAAATTCATACTATATTGGCCTTCTAGAATTTTTCTTCCCATTTCGGCAATCGATGCCAATGGGGGAGAAGTTTTAGAGGGTTTAAGGGAATTGGTTTTATGCTTTAGTTTGGTTCTTAAGCATTTGCCTCTCATGCTCATGCATCCTTGTCTTGCAAGGTTGTTTAATTCACTATATAAACCCTCTCAAAAGGGATTGTCATCAATTACCAAAATGGGGGAGATTGAAAGGGCATGGTTGTCCCCATGTGTTGTTTTGGTAATTAATGACAATCCCTATGGACTAATGTGTACCTTGAGTTATATTTGCAGTGTTGGTCCATAAGGAATGCTTGGACTCCATATGTTGGAGTCAAGGCTAAAAGAAGAAGACTATATGGTGATCAAGGCTTGATCAACATATAAGATAAAGGCCATGTGAAGATATGTCGAAGAGTGTCCCTCCCATCTTGGTGTATGGGGGAGCAATATGCGTGTCTTCACCAAGCGGAGCAAAATCAAGAAAGGTGATCCACTTGAGAGTAGATCAAGATCGTCATCATCGAGCTCAAGTGGAATGCGCAAGGCAAAGGTATGATCTTGATAGGGTTTCTATTTTACGGTCTCGCGGTGTAGTTGGGAGACCGGGTTTTAGGATAGGTAACCGTACTATCAAGAGGGGCTCTCAAGTGAGATTTAGCGTATCGGTCGTAGAGAGCTCAAACCTTTGCATCTGTGGCATCATCTTTATTGGTTCCTATTTGGCTCTTATCGTGGTGTGGTATTGGTGCTTGTCTTGCTTGTCATGACAAGGCCAAGGTCACCGAAAACGGTTTTCATATGTGTTCCCTATTGTGTTTTCGGTGTCGGAGATTTTGTCGGTCCATCTATGCGGAAGGTTTCACTCTTCCATTTATTAGCAAAATCTCCCTTACTTGGTTTCAATATTCTCACATGATATAGGGTAGCATTTGTCGTCCTCTTTCTAACAAAAGTGGTTTTGTGTTATTCGGACGTCATATGCAAAAGATATGGTTTTCCGGGTTTTAATGAAAGGGTTTTACCTCTCACCATTTGGCTTTACCATATCTTGTTGAACAATGATGTTTCTATATATATTCTTGTAGTGCTCGTTGTGACGATTCCAATGAGTCCAAGATTATCGAAAACGGAGTTCGTATGCGAAAGTTATTGCGACTTTACCCTCGGTCGGTTTCTAAAAAGAGAAAAGAAAAAAAGGGGGGGGAGTGGCCAGACCGGCCTGCCGTCCGGCCCAGGCCGGATCCCAGGCCGGCGCCGTCGGGCAGGGGCCCGGTACCCCGGCCGGCCCAGGCCGGGCCACAGGCCGGCACAGCCGGGTGGGCCGCCGGCTCCCGAGCCGGCCCAGGCCGGATAGCAGGCCGGCGCCGTCGGGCAGGGGCCCGGTACCCCGGCCGGCCCAGGCCGGGCCACAGGCCGGCACAGCCGGGTGGGCCGCCGGCTCCCGAGCCGGCCCAGGCCGGGGAGCAGGCCGGCGCGCCAGGCCGGTGTGCTGCCTCCTTTCCTTGCCGGTTCCCAGGCCGGCCCAGGCCGGGTTGCAGGCCGGCCTGGTTGCTGTTTCCCCCCTCTATCTTTTTCCAACGGCTCCTTTTGGAGCCCCTATTTAAAAGGCTTCTTCCCTAAAAATAAACCAACCTTTTTGCCAACTCTTGAGCTATTCTCTCTCCTCCATTGTTGACCTCTTGAGCTTGGCTCTCTCTCATTCTCTCCACTAGTTCGTGCTACTCCTTTGAGAGAAAAGAGAGAGGAGTTTTAGATCCGTGTTTCCACCAATTGATTTCTCCTCTAAGTGAGGAGAACACTTTGGATCTAAATCTTTGGAGTTTCTTTGTGTTCCTCCTTTGTTCTTCCTCCCTAATCCCTCCCAAGCATTAGTTGCTTTGGTTGGATTCGGGTTGGAAGAACTTGACCACTTAGTGTGTTCTTGCCATTGCATTAGTTGCATCGGTTTGAGTTCTCCACGGTGATTCGTGGAAAGTGAAGTTGAGAAGCTTGTTACTCTTGGGTACTTTGGTTCCCTAGAGCTTGTTCCTCTAGGGCACGTTGGTACCCTAGACGGTTTGATTTCTCGGAGCCTTGGCGGCTTACGGGATTTGTTGGGAGCCTCCAATTGTGGAGTGTGGCTCAACCTTGTTAGCTTCGGAGCTTTGGTAGCTACGAAGACATTGCCGGGATCCCTCGGCCTTGGGCATCAAGTCTTGGTGGCTCGGTGCATTTGGTGAAGACCCTCCAACTTGTGGAGTGAGCTTCACCCTTGTAAAGGTTCTAGTTGTCAACCTCAACGGCAACATAGTGACAAGTGCCTCGCCACATTGGTGGTAAGACACAACGGAGATACGGTGTGCCATATTAGGGCTACTCGGTGTTTCACATTGGTGAACACCGCGCCGCTCCAACGGAGACTAGCTTCCATTGGGAAGTGAACTTCGGGATAAATCATCGTCTCCAAGTGCCTCGGTATTTCTATCCCGAGCTTCTTACTTATGCTATTTACTTTGTGATAGACATCGAGCTTAAAGTCATATATCTTGCTATCACCTAGTTGATCATATTGCTTAGCATAAGTTGTTGGTGCACATAGGCAAACCTAGCTAGTTTAGGTTTTGGCTTGATAAATTAAACGTTAGTTTTATTCCGCATTTATTCAAGCCTTAACCGTAATAATTTTAAATCGCCTATTCACCCCCCCCCCTCTAGGCGACATCCGTGTCCTTTCAATTGGTATCAGAGCGGGTTCTCTCTTTATAGGGCTTCACGGCCTAGAGAGTAAAGATGTCGTCTAGTGGTTTAGTGCACAATGATTCTTTAATATTCGATGGCACTAATTATAATGATTGGAGAAATCGCATGCTAGATTATTTTCGGGACATTGATCCATATATAGAGCAAATTCTAGATATGGGTTTTTCTCCTCTAGAGGATGAGGAAAATTCTTATCTAGATGATGGAGCTTCTAATGTGATTTTCAAGTCTTTGAGTAATGCAGTTGCTTTGTCGATCTCTCCTTATCGGAATGGCCATGAGCTATGGACCAAGCTTCAAGACAATTATGGTGTGTCCATGGATAGTGAGAATGACTGTTCTCACTCCACCTCCGGGCGTAATGAGTTCTCAACTTCTTCTACCTCACCTACATGTGGCAAGCCACAAAATAATGCAATGGTGAGTAGGGATAAATCTTGCAATAATGATAGTGAGCTTCTTCTAGATAATATTTCATCTCTATCTCATTGCAATGATTTATCTTTGCACTTAAACACATCTAGCACTATAAATGTTTCACATGCTTGTGTTGATAGTCCTTTCACCTCCCAGCAAGCGTGCGTCGGTGGTGGAGGTAGAGGGCGACACGGCGGTCCTTTCCCCCAGTTCGATTCGCTCGGGGAAGCTTCTAATGACGGCGATGCTCGGTGGCGTGCGCGCGGCTCCACAGCGGCGGACGGTGAGCTAGGGCTAGGGTTTGAGGGGGGGGGGAACGGTGAGGAAAAGGGAGCGAGGGGAGCAGGTGGCGTCGTGGAGGCAACTCGACCTCCAGGGGAGCAGGTGGCGCGGCGGCCGCCTGCGGCGACATGGCGGCATGGAGCCAGGACGCACTGGCGCCATAGTGAGGAAGAAGGAAGAGGAGAGAGGATGACAGGGGGTGTCCACACGTCAGATTTTTATTCTTTTGCCTTTTCCCCTTTTTTCATTTAAAACCAATAGGGTTTTAGGGATTTAATTAAGGCCTTGAAACATTTTTATAAATTCTGGAAAAAAACAAATACGCTTCCCATATCATTTGGAAACTCCACTAAAATTGGTGCTCCAAAATAAAATATTTTGCACAACATTTGTTCACAGGGTTTAAATAAGGTCAAAGTTGATAATTTCCAAAATTCAATTACTTGGGGTACTTAAATATTTTCAAAAATAGTGAGAATATTCATGGAGGCTCCCAATATAATAATGAAGCTCCCCATAATTTTATTTTGAATTTTTGTATAGTTTCAGTTGGTTTCAAAATTTGAAATTGATTTGAACCAATTTGAATTCTCAGCTTTTTATTTGTTTGCTTGGCAAGAATTTGCTTTTGACAAATAATTATAATTGGATTATTGGAACTTCCTGGACAAATTGGAAGTTCAAATTTATTTGTTTGCCAAGTTGAGCAATGCATTTGGGGAGGTGGTTTGGGAAGGTTTTTGCTTCCCCCTTTTAAATGTTTCCAATTGTTGCTTGTTAGAATTAGCAAATTCAAATGCATGCCATGATGCAAACATGAGATGAAAAAGTGGAAAAATTATTCATATTTTTCAGTACCAAACTGGGGCTGTTACAAATCTACCCCCCTTACAGGAATCTCGTCCCGAGATTCTAAGCTTGAGTGAAGAAGGCGGGATATTCCTGACGAAGACTAGTTTCCCGTTCCCAAGTTGCTTCTTCTTCGGAATGGTTAGACCATTGGATTTTGAGGAACTTGATGGTCTTGTTACGGGTTTTCCTTTCCACTTCATCCAAGATGCGGATAGGATGCTCCCGGTAAGTGAGATCATCCTGAAGGTCCAACACTTCATGATCAACCCCACGTATAGGATCTTTGAAGCAACGACGGAGTTGAGAGACATGGAACACATCATGCACATCTGGGAATTTCTCGGGGAGCTCCAACTGATAGGAGAGATCTCCTCGCTTGGCTAGGATGGTGAAAGGACCAACATAGCGAGGTGCCAATTTTCCCTTGATCCCGAAGCGATGAACGCCTCGGAGGGGAGAGACTCGAAGATAGGCTTTATCACCAATGTCATAGTGAACCTCCTGATGATGTTTATCATAATAGCTCTTCTGCCTGGACTGAGCAATCTTCAGATTCTCTCGAATGATTCGGACTTTCTCTTCAGCCTCATTGATCACATCAGGACCGAAAAGTGGCCTCTCTCCGGTTTTAGAGCAATTCAGAGGAGTCCTACATTTTCTCCCATAGAGAACCTCAAAGGGAGCCATTTGCAGACTAGCTTGATAACTATTGTTGTAGGAGAACTCAGCGAGGGGGAGTTACTTTTCCCAACCCTTACCGAAGGAGATGACACATGCCCGAAGCATGTCCTCAAGAACTTGGTTCACCCTCTCAGTCCGACCATCAGTCTGAGGGTGATAAGCCGTGCTGAAGTTGAGACGGGTTCCCATAGCGGTTTGGAAACTCTGCCAGAATTTGGACACAAACAAACTTCCCCGGTCTGAGATAATCCGCAAAGGAACCCCATGCAAAGGAACAATCCGGACAAGGTACAAATCGGCAAGTTGGCTTGGTCGAATATCGTCACGAACCGGAAGGAAGTGAGCGACCTTGGACAGACGGTCGATGACGACCCAGATGGCATTATTACCCTTCTATGACCTTGGGAAGCCAGTGATGAAGTCCATGCCAACTTCATCCCATTTCCTCCCGGGAATGGCTATGGGGCGAAGAGTACCCGCTGGCCTTTGATGTTCAACTTTCACACGGCGACAGATGTCGGAGAACTGTCCCAGGAACTGGGTGTGTCTCACGAAGGATCGAGTAAGGGGCTGAACACGGAATCAAACAACCCTCAATGTGCCTCGACGATGGTGCTCGCCTGGATCGCTGCGGAGAAGCACTGCAGAGAGGAACGCGCGGTATTACCCAGGTTCAGGGCCCTCTAGGTGAGGTAAAACCCCTACGTCCTGCTTCGAGTTGTATTGCACTTGCTTGGAGAGGTTCTAGTACAGAATGATCTTGGCGAGCTCGAGGTGGCTACAATGGCTAGGGTTTTGTCTGTGCTCCAAGATGGTGAACTTGTGAACCCAGAGTGCCTACCAAAGATCGAACCCTTTGCCCGAACGGGCTCCTCCTCCTTTTATAGGTGTCTCGGGCCTCTTCCGCCCAAACATTTGGGCGGGAAGGGCTACCACATGGCGACGAAGGAGGAGGCGCGGTGCACCAAAAAGGTGGAGTCTACCATAAAGGTGAAGGCCATGGACGCGGTCCACGGCAGGGGAGCACCGTCACCAAAGCTGAAAAGGGGCACCGGCCAGCCAGGACGGTGGGCTGGCGCTGCGGAGGTGGAACGGGTCCCACGGTGACGTCGCCCTTGGATCGTAGCTGCAGACGGTTCCCTTATCACCAAAGCGGCAATACTCGTTGCCCGCTTTGCTTGGCGCTGCTTTGTTGACTCCTTTATACATGGAAACGGCAACTGCGGCGTCGTCGTCACCGCGCGCACGCGCGCGCGTCACTCTGCACATAGGCGCAGAGCCCATGTGCGCTCTGTCGCGGAGGCAGAGCTGGCTTTGAGAGGAAGGAAGCCTCGCGAGGCAAAAGGCCTCGCCGAGCCCTCTGGCTTGCTCCTTAGCAGAATTGCTGGTGGCATTCGCGACGCCTTCTCGAGGAGAGGTCCCTCGCCAAGGGAGAAAACCCTCGACGAGGAGAAAAGGTCCCTCACGAGGAAAAACCCTCGCGAGGCTCGCCAGGCTTGGAGAGCCTGGTCCTTAGAGAAATCTTCTGAGGAATCTTGTGGGCCCTGGCGGGCCGGCCCGTGGTACCCTGGTTTCCACTGTGCCGACAGTAGCCCCCGGGCCCGCGATGGGCATGCCGAGGCCCATGGATGAAGGCGAAGCGTCGAGGGCCCTACGGAGCCTGCCAGGGCCGTGACACGTGGGGCGCGGCGGTTGCGCCCGCGGCCACGATCTCCTCGGCTCCAACGGGCGACGTGGTGGGGCCCGCCACGACTCGGGAGCCGGTCAATAAAGCCTGGGCGCGCAGACTGCGCCCTTCACTCCTCCCATAACTCCTCCGCATTCTTCTCCCAACGCCTCCAAAACACCTTCTTCTTCCCAGAGCGCTCCAACTCCAGTGTCTTCGTCTTCTTCTCCGGCGACCGATGGCTCCTAAGAAGGCGAACGTCGACCCAAAAGGAAAGGCCACGATGGGGGCCGGCACGTCGGCGGCGGCGGCGCGTGGTGCTGCTCTCATGAAGGCGCTGCCGCCGACCCGCGTCAACGCGGTGGGAATAGCAAAGCTGCGCCATGTGGCGGCGGCTGGCACCATGAGGTGCCACCGAGATGAGGTCGTCCGGAAGCAGGCTCACCGAGGGATTCTACCGCATCTTCTTTCACACCCTTTACGCCGGTCTGGTTCCTCCCTTCTCTGAGTTCCTCTTGGCGATTCTGGAGGTGTATCAGATCCAGCTGCTTCATCTTCATCCCAACTCCATCCTCATTCTTGCCATCTTCGCCCACTTCTGCGAGGCCTACATTGGCATCCGTCCTTCGGTGGCGCTCTTCCGCAGCTTCTACTCTCTCCAGAGCACTGCCGCCGACGAGTGGCTCGGCTGCGTCTCCTTCCGCATCGCCGCCGCCAGGAGTGAGAACTACATCCCCATCGCCTGGATCGGCGAGAACGCCGTCACCAAGGTGACGAAGAAGGTGGAGAAGTTCCGCGAGAAGTGGCTCTTCGTCGACACCAAGGCGGTGAACCCTCTCTTGGAGGTGCCCGAGGCCCCCCCGAGGAAGTGGGCGCGCTGGGCGAGCGCAGACTTCAGGGGCCAGAGGCTTGACGTGGTGTACGAGTGCGTCCGGCGCATCCGCGAGGCGGGAGTCACCGGCCAGATGGTGGCAAGAGACTTCAAGAGGCGCCGAATCGCCCCCCCTGGAATGGCACTCCGAGCCGGTGTGGCGGTACACAGGCAAGGAGGACGCGATGCGGCTGAGTTCGGACGGCTTCGCGCCTGAGGTGCTACGCCAGATCATGGGGGTCCTCTTCGCGACGACGGAGATCCCTTCTCCTACCAACAAGGCGGCCCGGCCTCTTATCATCTTTGCTAAGGAGAGCATTGAAGCGCAACGCCGGTGCATGACGGTGTTCGACGAGTGGGGAATAGTGCCTACAGGGCACCGCGGGTTTCGTCCTAACCCGTGGGCGGCGGAGCCGGAGTACATGGACGAGTCTCCGGAGCCGGAGGAGGCCAAAGAATCTGGCGACGAAGAGGCCTCGAGAGGCGCAGATCCCCTCGGCGAGGACGAGGCCTCGAGAGACGCCGACCCCGTTGGCGAGGACGAGGCCTCGAGAGGCGCCGACCCCTCAAGAGGCTCCGCTGGCTCCTCACGGAGCGCTCCTGCCGAGGTGGACCTCCAGGTGCTCTCCTCCAGCGATGAGGAGGGTGCCTTCCCCGAAGACGCACTTGGCGGGGTTCAGCTTGATGTTGACCTTGCGCAGGTTGGCAAATGTCTCCTCGAGGTCCTGGATGAGCGTGCTTTCTTCACGAGTCTTGACGACGATGTCATCGACGTAGGCCTCTGCATTCTTCCCCATTTGAGCCCCCAAGGCGATCCTCATGAGGCGCTGGAAAGTGGCGTCGGCGTTCTTCAGGCCGAAGGGCATGCAGACGTAGCAAAACACACCACAAGGGGTGAGAAATGCTGTCTTCTCCTCGTCCTCCTTCGCCATCTTGATCTAGTGGTAACCAGAGAAGGCATCCAAAAAACAGAGGAGCGCGCAGCCGGCGGTGGAGTCCACGATCTGGTCGATCCTTGGGAGGGGATAGGGGTCCTTGGGGCAGGCCTTGTTGAGGTCGGTGAAGTCGATGCAGAGGCGGCTTCCTCCGGTGTGCTTGGGGACAACCACACCATTGGCGAGCCAAGTGGGGTGGACCACTTCCTTGATGATGCTGGCCTTCTTCAGCTTTTCCACATCCTTGACGATGAAATCTTGCTTCTCTGGCGCTTGGCTTCCTCTGGTTCTTCTGGTAGTTGTCGTCGTAGTTGTTGTTCCAGCGTCGCCCCCCGCGGCCGCCGCGGCCGCCGCCGCGGCCTCCGCGGCCTTGCGGCCGTCCGTTTGCCTCGCGAAGCCTCTGGAGGTCGTAGCAGTCCTCGGTGGCGTGGGAATGCCTGTTGTGGTAGACGCCGCCGCTGCCTCCGCGGCCTTGCGGCCGTCCGTTTGCCTCGCGAGCCTCGCGAAGCCTCTTGAGGTCGTAGCAGTCCTCGGTGGCATGGGAATGCCTGTTGTGGTAGATGCAGAAAGGGCGATCGTCCTTCTTCTCGGGTCCTGCGGCTGGAGTGGCAGCTTGGCGAGGCTGCTTGGCGTCAGGTTCAGCCGCGAGGACCGCAGTGGTCTTGCGCTTCTCGGTGGACTTCTTCTTCTTCTTGGACCCCTCGGCGGGGTCCCCTGGCTCGTTCTTGACGAACAAGCGGCCCTCCTCGGCCTTGGCGCACTTGTCCGCCAAGTCGAAAAGCTTGACGATGGTGGTGATGTTGTCGTGGATGCCAAGCTTCTCGAGCATCCGTACATCCATGACCCCAGCCTGGAAGGCCGAAATGACCTGGGCGTCGGTGGCGTTGGGGATTTTGTTGCGCACCTGGCTGAAGCGCTGGATGTACTTGCGGAGGGTCTCGCCAGGCTTATGATGCACGGCGCGAAGGTCGTTGTACGTGAGGCCGCGCTCATACGTGCCCTTGAAGTTGGTGACGAAGCACCGGCAGAGGTCCTCCCAAGTGTTGATGGACTCGGCGGGGAGGTTGGTGAGCCATGAGGACGCGGAGTCCTTGAGGGCCATGGGTAACCAGTTCGCCATGACCTTGTCGTCGCCCCCGGCGGCCTGGATGGCCAGAGTGTAGAGCTGCAGGAACTCCAGGGGGTTGTTCTTGCCGTCGTAGCGCGGAGGAAGATCCGGCCGGAACTTGACCGGCCAGACGACGCGACGGAGGCTGCGAGTGAATGCGGCCGTGGTGCCGTAGGTGACCGTGCCGTTGGTGAGGGTGGCGCGGAGGTGGCGCCTTGCGGCGGCGACGTCATGGACGGCGCGGTTGTGGCGATCCTGGTTGCGCTCAATGCTCACGCATGCGTCCTCCGGGGCTCGCTGCACGATCTGGCAGTCGTGTGGCGACGACGCGTGCGACGCGGCGCGGTTGCCGCGAGGAGGAGCCCCAGGAGCAGGCTGCGGTGGAGCCGGTGGAGCTGGAGCGGGAGCGGGCGCGGGGTGACGAGGAGGAACCGCGGGAGCATGAGGCGCGCCGTGCGCCACGTCCCCTGCGAGGGCAGAGAGGACCAGCGAGTGAGACGGTGCAGGAGCGGCGGCACGAGCGGCGCCGATGAGCTCGGAGACGCGGTTGAGCCAGGCCTCCTGGGCCTCCAGCGTGGGGCGGTACTGCATTAGCTCCTGCGCCATGAGAAGCGCAGTCGCCGGGCTGGGCGCAGGGCGGCCCAGCGAAGAAGCAGCACAGTCCTGCGACGGGTGCAGAGAGGAGGCTTCCTCTTCGCCGAGGTCGTCCTCAGCGTGGTCGATGTCGTTGTCCTCCGGGTGCTCGATGCGGGGCTCGGGGTCGACGTGGCGCTCCGGAGCAGCACTCCCACGCGGGCGGCCGCGCGGGCGGCCGGCAGGAGGAGCGGTGGCGGCACTAGCCGTCCGGCGAGCGAGTCGTTCGGCGCGAGATCCGGCCATGGCGGTGTCGAGGTTGAAGATGCGCCTCAGCCCCCTACCTAGCGCGCCAAATGTCGGAGAACTGTCCCAGGAACTGGGTGTGTCTCACGAATGATCGAGTAAGGGGCTGAACACGGAATCAAACAACCCTCAACGTGCCTCGACGATGGTGCTCGCCTGGATCGCTGCGGGGAAGCCCTGTAGAGAGGAACGCGCGGTATTACCCAGGTTCAGGGCCCTCTAGGTGAGGTAAAACCCCTACGTCCCGCTTCGAGTTGTATTGCACTTGCTTGGAGAGGTTCTAGTACAGAATGAGCTTGGCGAGCTCGAGGTGGCTACAATGGCTAGGGTTTTGTCTGAGCTCCAAGATGGTGAACTTGGGAACCCAGAGTGCCTACCAAAGATCGAACCCTTTGCCCGAACGGGCTCCTCCTCCTTTTATAGGTGTCTCGGGCCTCTTCCGCCCAAACATTTGGGCGGGAAGGGCTACCACATGGAGACAAAGGAGGAGGCGCGGTGCACCAAAAAGGTGGAGTCTACCATAAAGGTGAAGGCCATGGACGCGGTCCACGGCAGGGGAGCGACGTCACCAAAGCTGAAAAGGGGCACCGGCCAGCCAGGACGGTGGGCTGGCGCTGCGGAGGTGGAAGGGGTCCCACGGTGACGTCGCCCTTGGATCGTAGCTACAGACGGTTCCCTTATCACCAAAGCGGCAATACTCGTTGTCCGCTTTGCTTGGCGCTGCTTTGTTGACTCCTTTATACATGGAAACGGCAACTGCGGCGTCGTCATCACCGCGCGCAGGCGCGCGCGTCACTCTGCACATAGGCGCAGAGCCCATGTGCGCTCTGCCGCGGAGGCAGAGCTGGCTTCGAGAGGAAGGAAGCCTCGCGAGGCAAAAGGCCTCGCCGAGCCCTCTGTCTTGGTCCTTAGCAGAATTGCTGGTGGCGTCCGCGACGCCTTCTCGAGGAGAGGTCCCTCGCCAAGGGAGAAAACCCTCGGTGAGGAGAAAAGGTCCCTCGCGAGGAAAAACCCTCACGAGGCTCGCCAGGCTTGGAGAGCCTGGTCCTTAGCGAAATCTTCTGAGGAATCTTGTGGGCCCTGGCGGGCCGGCCCGTGGTACCCCGGTTTCCACTGTGCCGACAACAGACGTCACATTCAGCCACATACTCGGCGATCTCCCGCTTCATGCAAGACCACCAGAATTGACGGCGAAGATCTTGGTACATCTTGGTACTACCCGGATTAATGGAAATGGGTGATTCATGAGCTTCTGAGAGTATCCACCCTTTTGTATTTCCACTCTTGGGCACCACTAGACGGTCACCAAAGTAAACAACACCGTTGTCATCAACAGAAAAACAATTGGCCTTCCCATTAGCTATTTTCTCTTTGATTTCGAGGATTTCAGCATCAAGTTGCTGGGCTGCCTTTATTTCATCCTCAAGGGTGGATTTGATCTGCAGGTTAGCTAGATATCCGGAGAGAACAATCTCCAGATTCAACCGAGCAAATTCCTCATGGAGAGCAGGTTGAGCCTTTTCAACCATCAGAGTGTTGCAATAAGCCTTACAACTCAGAGCATCTGCCACGACGTTGGCCTTGCCGGGCTGATAGTTGAGGGTCACATCGTAGTTCTTGATCAACTCCAACCATATTATCTGTCGGAGATTTAAATCTGGCTGGGTGAAGAGATACTTCAGGCTTTGGTGATCCGAAAAAATTTCGCAACGGTTGACCAACAGGTAGGGCCTCCATTGCTTCAGAGCATGAACCATGGCAGCAAGCTCTAGATCATGAGTTGGATAGTTGTGCTCATGCAGTTTGAGTTGACGAGAAGCATAGGCTACCACATGGCCTTCTTGCATTAGCACACGGCCCAAGCCTTGCAACGAGGCGTCACAATAGACAACAAAGTCCTTGTCTATGTCAGGCAGGACAAGCATAGGAGTGGTCGTGAGTTTGACTTTGAGAGTTTGGATACTCTCTTCAGCTTTGTCTGTCCACACAAACTGTTTATTTTTCTTGAGGAGGTCAGTCAATGCCTTGGCTATTTTGGAGAAGCCCTCGATGAATCGGCGGTAATAACCCGCCAACCCAAGGAAGCTACGGATGTCTTTGACGGAGTTTGGAGTTGGCCAATCCAAGATTTCCTGAATCTTGTCAGGTATCATAGCCACTCCAGTAGCTAACACCACATGACCTAGGAAGATGAGCTCCTTTAGCCAAAACTCACACTTGGAGAACTTGGCATAGAGACTATGATCTCGGAAGCTTTGTCAGAACTAGCCGAAGATGCTCAGCATGCTCTTCTTCGGTTTTGGAGTAGACGAGGATGTCATCAATGTAAATTATGACGAACTTGTCAAGGTACTCATGGAATATGGAGTTCATAAGCCTCATGAATGTAGCCGGGGCATTGTTGAGGCCAAAGGACATGACGGTGTACTCATACAACCCACAACGAGTAGTGAAAGCCGTCTTCGGGATATCCTCCATTCTGATTTTGATCTGATGGTAGCCTGACCTAAGATCCATCTTGGAGAATACCGTTGCACCAGCTAATTGATCGAATAGGTCGGTTATTCGGGGAATAGGATACTTGTTCTTGATGGTTACCGCATTCAAAGGACGGTAATCAACAACCAGACGAGGAACATTTGAATCCCTCTTCTTTACAAAGATGACCGGGCAGCCCCAGGGTGAGCTACTAGGCCGGATGAATTCGTTCTCCACCAATTCATCAATTTGTTTCTTCAGCTCAGTCAGCTCTTCCGCTGGCATGCGGTAGGGCCTTTTGGAAATTGGAGCAGTTCCCGGAACCAAATCAATGACAAACTCCACACTTCGATCAGGTGGCATGCCAGACAATTCCTCCGGAAAGACATCAGGGAAATCACACACCACCTCCAACTCATGCATCTCAGGTGGGGTGATTCCTTCCAGGAAGTATAGGCTGATCTCCGGAGAGAGAGGTGTGGCAGCGGATGGAATTGCGGATGAAGGGGACCAGTAACGCACTAGCCCGTAGATTGGGTGGATCACTGTGACAGTCTTGGCAACACAATTCAATTTGGCCTGATATTTGACTAGCCAGTCCATGCCCAGAATGACATCTATCCCATCTGACTTCAGTGCTATCAACGAGAACGGAAAGGGGACTAACCCTATAGAAACCTGAACCTCAGGAGCGATCCAGTTAGTATTTGATGGTTGTGTGCATATCCAACTAGAGCCTGGTGTCTTGACCACTAGGGGGAGTCCATGTTCACAAACGGTATTTGATGGTTGTGTGCATATGCTATGGATGTGAATGAATGCGATGCTCCAGAATCAAACAAGACTGAAGCTGGATATGCATTTATTTGAAGCGTCCCATGAGAACTCCGGGGTCCTCTTCAACTCCTTCAGCCGAGACGTGGTTCAGGCGGCCACGCCTGACAGTCATGGCCTTGGCGGCTAGGGTAGAGGGAGCTGGTGCAGGTGCTGTGGTAGCCGGTGCCTTCTGGGGAAACTCCCTAGAGTAGTGCCCCGGCTGGCCACAGCTGTAGCAAGTGGGCCTCGGTGGTGGTGGAGGGAGCTGAGGGCGGAAGCCACTTCCAGCCACACCCAAGGTCGACGTAGCTGGGCGAGGCGGAGGTGGCCTGTACCCTGAAGGCCTTGGCGCGAAAGGAGCACGAGGCACAACACTGAAGGGCACAAAGACCCTGCACTTCTTGCCGTCAGAAGAAGAGGAGCTCTGATTGTCCATTGGAGCTGGCCTCTTGGAAGACTCCATCTTCTTCCTACCTTGCTCCATAGTGAGAGCTTGGTTGTACAGCTCCTGGTAGGACTAGAACTTGAAGGGCAACAACTCATATCGGAGCCGCGGTGCAAGCCCCTTGCGGAACAGATACTGCTTGTCCTCGTCATTTGTCACGTCCCGAGGGGCGTAACGAGAGAGGTGGTTGAACTCACGCCCATAAGCTTGGACGTCCATGCGTCCCTAGGTCAGATCCAGGAACTCCCTCCTCTTGAGGTCCATGATGGGCTTGGGGATGTAGGCCGCACGGAAGGCAGTGTGGAACTCCGCCCAGGTGAAGACGTGGCTAGCGTCAAACATTGACACATGGCTCTCCCACCAAGAGCCAGCGGCTCCATTCAGCAGGTAGGTGGCGAAGTTCACTTGTTCCACCACCGGAACATGCAAGGCGGCGAACTTGCGCTCGAGAGCCCGCAGCCAGTCATCCGCATCAAACGGCTCTCTAGCTTCAGAAGGTTGGAGGCTAGGACCGCAAGAACTCAGTGAGAGTGTTGCAGTTATTATTCCTCCTGGCACCCTGCTGCACCAACTGCTCGAGCAGACGCTCGTTGCGCAGGTGGTTATCCTCGATAGCCATCAGAACCTCCACCATTGAGGGTGGCGGCGGTGCATCAGGATCAACTTGGTTACCACAACGGGCAGGAGCCATTCTGAAGATTTGGAACAATGACATAGTTAGTAACCATCTCCGAACATTTAGGACAGAGCATAAGCATCCTTCCTGATATAGTGAGTTAAGATGGCACTAACACCAATGAAAAGAACAAACAACCACGTGTGACACCACGTCAACGCGGCGGTAGCAAACAGAAACAAAGGACTCGAGATGCACACTGAACGATAAGAACCCAACCTCGAGACACTAAAACTTTGACACAACATTAAAACAAATAGAGGTAAGATAACTCAGAGATGGAGCGAGTTGGATAAGGAGTAAAAAGAATTCTAAGAGGATTTTCACAACTCATCTTTAGGTTATAAATAACTTTCATGAACACTAGACTCGACACCGAGCAAAGGGTTTCCTACAGGCAGTCCTGCTCTGATACCAACTTGTAACGCCCCGACCCCGGAATTATACAGAGAGGCTATATAACCCACAGGCTATGCTAAACAATCGAAGGGCATGGAATTACCGCTCCCACGCAACACCTCGATCGTGCCATAAACATTGGCATAGCTATCAATGTATAATAAAGAGATCAAGACTTGTGGAACAACTGGCACATCACAGACTCTACGACACAAAAGTTCATATAGCAACTCATATAGCGAGAAAGATACAAATTACACAACAGGGGTCACAGACCCAACAGTACATCATGCGGAAGCGAGGTAGTTGTCTAATACAATAATATCCAAAATATGGCCTAAGAGGCCTACAGATAACATAATCCCAGCCAGCTTGTTCCGAGACGTCCCAAGCTGCCACCTGGGAACCCCAAACTACTCGTCGATGTCCATGAAGAACCCACCTGTCTGCTCGGTGACTTCCTCCTCTGAAACAATTAAATATTCAACAAAGAGAGATTGAGTACGACGTACTCGCAAGTTTAGTAGGGCGATATAGGCCCAATGACGACAAGGTTCTAAAGCTATATAGTAGTTGTTTTGCATAAAGCTAGTTTTCATTTATAAAGACATAAACGACCCATGGCATCGACTACTCAGAAGGTTTTTCATAAAGGGGTAAGATAGTAGATTTTTAATTTCGGTTCACATTGAACCCATAGTAGCCATTTCTCACCACTCATCTCCACCAAGGCACTCCCTCGAATCACCCTCGAGGAAATGAACCTTTATCACACGTTGTCATAGTTGCAACCTCTAGTTGCCAAATTTTAGTAATTATGTTCAGGTTCTCTATGATCTTAACGTCCATTCCCAAGTTGTCCATAACCGTCGACACAACTTTTTGAAAAGATTTAACCCGGCAGGGGTGTACTAATTTACCCATTGGTACCATCCGGCTCGCCTGATTAGCTCTCTTCCAGGGAAATCTGGCAAGTGGGCGCGGTTAAACCTTTACCTCGCATGAGACTATCCAAGGATCATCTGTGGCGATAGGACAAGTTTATCCAGCCTATTTCAGCCCCAGCCCCCACCGCCACATCCCAAACACCACCATCCTCATCGATTCTTTTTCCACCCACACACTCACACGCAAATGGAAAGCGCAGACTAGAGGACCCTTGGATACGCCCACACAAGTTATTCAGTTAGTAAGGAGCCCATACTCCCACCAATGGAAGCACGCTCGTCTTGGTTCAAGAGGTAAAGAACTCACACCTAGGGGCAAGAATGAGGCAAAACACAATCCCCGATGGCAACTCATCCAAGCCTTTTATACAATTTAAATTAAGAACCCACCAGCATTCACCATGTCCGAACATTCCATCAACAATCATAATTAATGGAAATAATCATCGGACAATTAAGCATTCGACTAAGCATGGCAAAGCATAGCTAAGCATATATACAACAGTTATAATCTCTACTTCAGGCCAACACATCAAGCCTATGGTTCGTAGGAGGGGAGACATGTAATGGTTTAGGGAACATGCAATCATAGGATATTCTATGTCTTGACCAAAAGTTGACATCAGAATCGAATGCAATATTCTGGTGGATAAAATAATTGTATAAAACCATAGGATGCTATATGTCAAGAAGGTTAGGTTATCTCTTGCCTTGTTGACGGGGCGTGTAGTACGGATCGTCGGGGTAGGTAGGGGTATCCTCGACTCCTGAATCTACCGATTCCCAACAATTACAGAAGAACAAATAAATAACACGAAGACAAGGTGCAGTGCACAATCATGATGACATGTCAAGTTTAGGTAATGATTTTATCATAATTTAGCTAACAATTTAAATGGAGTGCCAAATAATTAGTGCAATTATTTGGAAGCAACCACATATTTAACTTAGTGACCACATGGTTTATAAATTATCACATTACTAAAAAGTGGATCAAATATGCATGAAAATGACATGAATAGATAGGTATTATTCTTCTGATCATTTTGGTACCTTGTTTGTGATTTTCCAATTATCGATGAATAAATAGTGAATTAAATAATTATTTGAATTTATTTCTTTTAACTATTTAAATAATAACATCAAAGGAAAATTTGTTGTCATGAGGTGATAATAGCATGATTGGATAGCATTTGAAATGCTGATCACTTTGATATTTTATTCACAATTTTTGGTTAATTAAATATGAAGTTATGATTTTCCCAATATTGTTATTATTTTTGCCATTTTAATAATTCTTAATAAACAGCAAGAATATAGTTTCAAAAGACCATTACAATGATTCTAACAAGTAGAGTTTGTTTTTCTGAACAATTTGGTATATCATTTGTTAAATTTGGAGCAATATTTAATTAGTTATCATTTCGTTTATTTTATTTTATTTCCAAAAAGGAAAAACAAAAACACTGGCAGGCCGGCCTCCAGACCGGACAGGCCGGCCCACAGGCTGGGCAGGCACCCGAGATACCCGGCCTTTTGGCCGGCCCAGGCCGGGCGTCCAGGCCGGGCACCCGCCCGAGGCTGCCGGGCATACACCCGAGCCTGCCGGCCTCTTGGCCGGCCTAGGCCGGTTCTAGGCCTGGCACACGGCGACAGCGGCGGCGACTGACGGCGCGGTGGTGCACGGAGACGACGACGGAGGGGGCTAGGGTTCGAGCTAGGGGGCGCAATTGACGCGGCGCACTACGGCACGCCAGGAACGGGCGGCGCCGCTAGGTGGTGGTTGCCGGAGCGACATGGACGACGGCGACCCGCGGCGGACCGACGGCGAGCTACAACGACTTGGAGAACCAGGGTAAGAGGAGGGAGGAGAGGATGTCCCGGAGGACCAGCAACTCACCCTCGATGCGTACGGGTGCTCGGCGGCGAAGGAGGAGGTCGGTGGCAACCGGAATTTGGCGAGGACGATCGCGGCGAGCGGTGGACAGACTTCGGAAAGAAGAGCTCGATTAGCTCGATGCCGGGCCTCCTAGCAAGCGTGCTTCGGTGGTGGAGGTAGAGGGCGATTCGCTCGGGGAAGCTTCTAACGACGGCGAGGCTCGGTGGCGCACGCGTGGCTCCACAGCAGCGGACAATGAGCTAGGGTTAGGGTTTGAGGGGCGGGGGAACGGTGAGGAAAAGGGAGCGAGGGGAGCAGGTGGCGTCGTGGAGGCCACTTGACCTCCAGGGGAGTAGGTGGCGCGGCGGCCGCGTGCGGCGACATGGCGGCATGGCGCCAGGACGCACTGGCGCCACAGTGAGGAAGAAGGAAGAGGAGAGAGGATGACAGGGGGTCCACACGTCAGATTTTTATTCTTTTGCCTTTTTTCCTTTTTTCATTTAAAACCAGTAGGGTTTTAGGGATTTAATTAAGGCCTTGAAACATTTTTATAAATTCTGGAAAAAAACAAATAGGCTTTCTGTCGGGACCCCAGACTAGCTGTCCGAAGTACCCTTGTGCCTACAACATCAGCGATCCCATGATCAGTGTGTCGCTGAGCACAATCAAACTGGTATCAATAGAACATCCATATATATATATCAAATAAATATACTTACTTGAGTGAAGTTACAAACTTCAGCATATATTTGCAGCGGAATCATCAAATAGCGGGGAGCCCAAGTCTCTTGCCATAACCCTACAGGCAACTGACTGGGAGAACGTCCTAGTCCGCATAGCCGTCATCGCAATCCTCTTCCTTGTACTTCTTCTCATAGTCTGGCCAAGACAATAGCCAGGGACGAAACCAATATGAGTACATTGGAATGTACTCGCAAACCATCCGGTATTTAATTATTAGAAGGATTAATGCATAATAATATGGTGGGAGGCTCTAGGGTATTCCTCTGTTTTGCCAAAAGTATTTTTCTTTTAAAGAATAGATATCCCCATATCCTTGTTGAAAAAGATAAGACATTTGAAAAAGAAGTTTCTTTCAATAGAAACAGTTTTTCTTCAAAAACTCCTCCAGTGGAATCACGGCCCGTCGTGAAACCTTCCCCTTCCATTCCCGCCATACCGATCCCTTGGTATGACGTTATCAACATCTCCGTTTTAAAAACACAAAACTTGCACATAGGTCTAAGTAGGGCCTTCCAACTGTCCATATCCGAGGACTCGGCTATTCGAATAGTTTTACACTCTGCAGAGGTTGCACACTTTACCCACACCATCCGGTAAACTCACCGTGTCAGCCACGTCCCGCCATACAAGTTGTATGCGAAGTTGAGTAACCGATCATAACCTTTCGCTATGTCCATGCTAGTACAAAGTTCCTCTCAGTGGGTTTATCATCCCCGGCACACCGTGTGGATCCAACATATCATTTTTTTATCAACGCGTCCTTTCATCAAACTCGGACTCCACACTGCCACGACGGGAAACCCACCGTAATCACCCGGTATGATACGCATACACTTTTATTAATCGGTTCGGGGGTCCTTGGACCCTTAGGAGGAGTTTGAGGCACCTCGTACTAACATGGACAAACTACGAGTTAAGCCCCATTCCCATATGTGGGGTAATGTGGTCGCACAGGTTTCGGCTGGTCGACGTAAGTACTAAGACACAATGTGCATTTTTCTCAAAACCTTCATACTCCATCTTTACTCCAGTTCCAAAGCTAATCATTTAGCAACATCTTGGGTAAAACAGAAATTCACCCAAAGAGCTTCATAAAGAGGATTTTTGAATAAAACATTTGGTTTTTCCCAACCTAGAATTTTTCATTTCTCTAACTAAACACTACTATATAAGGGGGCCTAATCATGGCATATAACTTAGGTAATATTTTAAAAAGGGTTTTAGTGGCACACACCACTTGAAAACATTTCAGGCATCTTAACATATGTAAAACATGCTTAATCAAAATAGTAGGACAAAGGGTATGATCAAATGGATGGCTTGCCTTGGTCAGCATCTTGTCCCTTGTCTTGATACTCTTGATCAATAAAAGATAGTAATAACAATCCTTTTCTTTCGGGATAAGATCCTCTCCGATGTCGTAATCGTCTAAACGTCGTAAAATAAAAGTGCATACAATCAAACAACCATTCACCAAAGCATCTCAAAAATTACAAAACCTAATGACTACATTGACCTAAGAAGGTCCACACAATTGGATTTGGCAAATTATGATTTGGCCTTATTAAATTTTGATTTTCACTAGGGCAGAAGTGAGCTAGGTCACGAATTAAGTCACGATTTAATTTCTGTTGTTCAGAAAAATATGCCCTTTTTGGGACAGCTTATATTGGTACTTTAGGAGCTAGCAGAATTGGATTTGACCTAATTGAGTTATCAGATTTACAGAAATAATTGATTTAGTACAGAAGGGGGTTAACTCAAGATTTAAAGACAACCCCTTCTCTGGTTACTGGAAAATTATGACAATTTAAGCGTAACTAGGGTTTCACAAAATTAAGCTAACCAAGTTGGATTTAAATCATTTGGACACATAGAGCATCAGAAACAAACAAGTTTAGATACAAAACTTCCTGTACTAATTTATTTACCAATTGATTAATATTAACTCCATTCATGTGGGACCAGTTCTGTTGGATGGATAATTTAACAAGCTATCAGGGAGTGAAGGTTTCATAAATTTTGAATCTACCAAACTCTACATATTGATTTCTAATTAAAGATAAGCATTTCTGAGTATTGTTTTCTAAGTTAATGGTATTTCCCCACCTAGGATAAGCACAAAAATGTGGGACCAGTTACATTTAAAGGGTATTGGGATTAGTTAATCACCAGAAGTGGTTTGGTACAATTTGAACTTGTATTTTTAGAGATATTTTTGTTTGGTCATTTAATGGGCAGAACACTAAATTCTTTACCAAATAATCTCTATAATTTTAAATAATATGAGACCAGTGTCATTGGATAGATATTAAAATTTGTGAGCTAATGGCTTTGGATTTACTACATTTGGATAAATAGGTTTAAATTTATGAATTTTCTAAGTCTTGATGAATTTCTAGCAGAAAAATCACCCAAATAGCCCCACTTAAGTTTAACAACTATCTGACTTGATATTTTCATACTAACTTAACCACAACACCAAATGGAATCAAACCAGGGGTATTATGAAGATTAGTTGAAGTACTTTTGATACAATTTTAGTTTGGAATATGTGGATGAACCAAACTCTAGGAAACATTCTCCAAAGGTGCTATCAATTTAAATGACTTAAGAGAGTTTATAGGTTTACAGAATAGCAATTTGCTATTTTTGTCCTACTCAAACCAAAGATCCAATTGGATCATGGCTTGCACTGAGGCAAAATACTCACTGTCTACTTTTCAAAACATTTTGGTTTCAAATTTTTAGTGTGAGGGGTCACTGGGAAACTTCATTGAACTAGGGCTAATTTTGTTATTTCATGTGGCAGAAATATTGGTTAGCTATGTTCCCTAGATGATTTCCACCAAACTAAAATTATTTTTGAAATACCACTATTGGGTCTTGAGATTTCTCATGCTATTCTAACTAATTTGGAAATAATTGATTACAAATAAAATTTGGGGTGATTACCATTATCCAGTGAAATCAGCATGTTTTAACAACTCCAGAGAAAAACTGAAAACAGTACTGAGATAGCTACTTTGCCTAATTATTTTAGCATGCTATATTGTTCGAACTGGAATAATAAATCTGGCCTATGAATCTATAGATTTCACTATTTCTAACCATATAAAGTTTCTAAATTTTGGTGGAGCAGATTGACCAGAATTTGCATGCAAAGTGGGCTAGTCCACACAGTTCTTAGACTTGGCAATTTTCCAGATTTCTAAATCTGGGCGGGAAGGGTTGAGCACCGTTGGATGGAGATCCAACGGCCTGTGACCGTCCTGCTGGCGGTGACCTGGAACGGGCGGTGCCCGTGGTGTAGACGACGGAGGCGACTCGGGGGCTCACCTAGGGGGTGCTGGAGGTGACGGCGGCGATGCGGAACGGTCGCGGAGGCTCGGGGCAGGTGGCTGGCGGAGCTGCGCATGCTGGGAACGTCCGAGTCGTCGGTGGCGGCGACTCGTCGGTCACGGACCGAACCTCCTCCGGCGAGCTCCAAGCGGCGGACCTGGGCACGGGAAGAGGAGAGAAAGAGAGCGCGTGAGAGCAGCTGGTCGGGAGAGGAACAGAGAGATGGGAGGCAGCGAGAAGAAGGGCCGCGTGGCCGCGTGGTCGACCCCGGCTGATGCCGAGCGGGGACGAGCTCGAGCTCCTTGGCCAGGAGGCTAGCAGCAGCGCTGTGTCTCCAATGGAGGGTCCAGGAGGTGGTGGTGAGCGAGTGAGAGGTGGAGGGAGTGGTGTGAGGGGAGAGGGTAGCTAGGGGCAGCTTTTATAGGCTCGGGGGCGGTGTACGGTGGTCGGGGTTCACGGTGAACGCCGAGCACGGATTCGAGCGAGGGAGGGCATGGGAGGCACGGGCGCGGAGCCAGCGGGTCGAGGGAGTCATGGCGTGCGTCATGGTGGTCGGGGCCGGCTCGGGCGGCCGTTGGTCGGGCCGGGGTGGCCTGTTTAATGGCGCACGCTAGGTGCTCGACAAATGTCGGCCTGCGGTGCACCAGCGATTGCGGGCAATGTGAGGGGCCAGGAGCAATGGGGTCGAGTTGGTGAGTGTCCAGGTACCAAGTGGAAGCTCCAGGACATGGTGTTACACAGGTTTATGGCTTTGGGGAATAAGGTGGGCAGGGGGTGGCCATGGCTAGGGTTTTGATGTTCTAGGGCTTGGGAAAGGGAGCTTCTGGCTTGAGGGGGGCCCGGTTTGGCTCCAGGGGAGAGGCGGACACTCGTCGGGCGCAAGGGGTCCAGAGAGAACGCGAGGGAGAGAGAGGGTGTGGTCATGGTAGCTCGGCTGCCATGCTCCTCCATGGTCTGGTCAGCCATGCCAATTAAATGGGGGTGGCTGGTGGTTGGGCAGGTGTGGGGGAGGTGGAGAAGTGAAAAGGTACTGGGCTTCTGCATCCTTGCCATGGTTTGGTCCAAATTTTGAAAAACTATGGTTTGTGCCCACAAGTTGTTCGATAGAATGCCCATGTGACATTTTTAACTGGTTTTAATTTCTTTGAGCTTTCATTTGGGTTTAGAAAGGTTCTAGGAGGTTCCTCTAATTTTCCTGAATTTTTGGTGAGAAATGAAATAGGGTTTCCTTTGATTGGCTGAATTTAAAAAGTAGAATTTGAATTCTTGTAATTAAATTCGTATTTTAGGAAAATAATTTAAATTAGTGGGCCAAAGTGTGAGGTGGGAGGTCAACTCACTCCCCTCTGATTTGTGGTTCTAATTTGGTGTTTATTTTGTAGGTTCAACATGGTTGCATTTGATGATCTAAAATGTTAAAGAAGGAAATAGGATTATAATATAGATTTTTGTAAGTATTTAATTAAGAGAGAAAAGCATTATGGATAAAATGAGAGTGAGCATATCATCACCTCTCTGAATTTTGTTGTAAAGAAATAGAGAGTTAGGTAGATAGAATAATCGATTAAGATGATTTCTCTAACTCTTGATCTTAAATCATTGACTGATTTCAGGAGTTTTGTGTTTATTTAAGTCACATTCCAAATTGTTGTCAAGTGTGTTTTCAATTTAATGATCAAGCAATTTCCGATTAATTACCCACACAAGCAAACCAACACAACAAGATAAAACAAACATGGGCCAAACAAGCAAACCATATAAGTTGTCAGCAATTTTCAAATACTGAGTTAGGTGGTGGATTGGTGATCAAGTATCATCATGACAAGTATGATGTTGGAAAATCTCAACTCCATAAATTTGATATTTTCCAAAAGGGTTGCTAAAATATATGGGCAGTATACTTCCCACTTGCATTAGTTTCGAAAGGGTGTTCAAAAATAGGAGTTTTAAAATAAAAGATGTTGATACTTGCACAATAATAACTGAGTTGAGAATAGGCAGGAGATATTATATAGATCTCCATAGTTTTGGGAATACTTAAATTTTGGAATACTTTTACTTTTACTTTCCCAAATAATGGGTATTTTTGGTTGTTGCTGAAACCAAAACATCTTTGAAAAGGGAAGTTGGCCAAAATAAGATTGGAAATGATATATGGATTATTTTTCTTGTCATGACATGATCACCAAGATTAAATATATATTTATCTTGGTTGGGTCCTTAGATCAATATTTATTGGTCAAACAACTTAAACATCAAGTCACACAAGGTCAAACAGAACAATTGGAAGGAAAACACAATTAGTAGTGACGAAATTTCAAAAAGTTTTTGTTGGTTCTGAATTTTGGGTCTTGTTAATTCTTATTATAAATTTGGGATGTTACACTTTCCATATCATTTAGAAACTCCACTAAAATTGGTGCTTGATGACGGGATTGATGAGAGTGTTCTTCTCCCTAAACAACGCCAACAAGTACTCTTGATACCCTGAAAGGAAGATAATATATTAGGGATAGGTTGAGCCTCCAAGTGCAGAGTATGTAGAAGTGGTAGTTTTTCCCCAAGAAGGTGACTTGAGGGTTTAATATCGAACTCTCGGGGAATCAGTAGTGTGGGTTTTATCTTCTTGTCCTTCTCTAGATTTACTGCAAACAAAATAGATTGCTTTGTGCCCTCAACCTCACCAAGTGGTTGTCAAGCACAAGGTGTGAGAATGATATTAAGATGATAATGAATGCAAACAGTAAATAAATATGCAATGGTGTTAAATAAGTATGCAAGGATGATAGTAATGAAGATGGATGGTATTTTTGGGGTTTTTATATGTGAATGCAAGAAGTAAAAGTGTTTTTGTATTTTCTGATTTTAAAATGGCTGAATGTAAAAGATGCTTAAAAGTGGTTGGAAAGGTGTTTCTTATGATAAAAAATGGACCGGAGTTCATGGTTTCACACATGCACTCTCTCTTTAATATAGTGTGGCAAATGAGTAGACATAGATTTAACATATGAGATTGCAAACAAGTTTAATGACATGTTACTAATTATATGGGCATCACGTCCTAACATAGAGACCTTTTGATTATTAGTCTCACTTATACTCCACCAAGATGTGAACTAAATCATGCACCTTAGTAATTAAGATAACATCAGAGTATAGCTTTAAGATTAATGACATGAAGTGAAAATAAACACATGATGGATCTAGTCGTAGGTAGAGGCACGTCAATCCTCCTACCCTATAACATGGTATTTTTGTTTATCCCTAGTGAGGTAACAAAGTAAGGTAAACACCCAATGGATCATGATATTAAGTTGTCAGCTTATCACTTCACCACCCCCGTTACTCCAACTAATGCACACGTTCCCCCACACACGCTCTCATAAACATGCTTGATCATAACAAGGATACAAGAACGGGGTACATAATATGCATCTACTTTCATAACTGAAATATAACATTGCAATCTCAACATATATTAACTCATAGAAAGATCCACCACAATGGTAATACAACGGTGACCGTAATCATGTTCAACAGCTCATATGGTGCTAATTAGTGAAGCTCAAGAGAGTGAGAGATACATATGCTACTGCCACAAACCCATAGTCCAAAGGTGGACTACTCCCTCTTCATCATGGAGATGGTGGAGATGTCGATGGAGAAGGTGGAGGCCTCTCCGGCAGGGCTCCGCTAGAGTTTTCCCCCTCCGATCTTCAGCCTCCTGATCTCTGTTTCTTGTTTCTCTCATGTGGCGGCTCCCCTTTCGAAGAATGTCGGGGGACCCTTTATATAGGCGTTTTTAGGTCACGAGGATGCTTCTGGGCGAAGGATCTACGCAAATGGGGCCACGAGGGCTGAATTAGGTGGGCCCATGCGGCCTGGTACTGTAGCCGCGTGGGGCCCCCTATTTTGGCCCTCCGGCCTCCTTTCGCTTGCTTCTTTCGCTCCAATGTCTTCCTCCTTCCAAAATAATGACCCCCGTAAATTTATAGCTCATTACGACGTCGTTAAGGTCCTGAAACAAATAAAGAAAGAAATAGGGGTTTTCTGCCTGTGCAGGATTAATTCCATAAAAAGGGGAAATCATTATTAATTACCAAAAATCATTAAATAACAGTAATATACCCCTTATATGATGCAAATATGAATGGAATATAAGTATTATAGTGCAAAGTTCATGTATGCATTTTAGATGCATCAGTGCTCCAAAATAAAATGTTTTGCACAAGATTTGTTCACAGGGTTTAAATAAGGTCAAAGTTGATAATTTCCAAAATTCAATTACTTTGGGTACTTAAATATTTTCAAAAACAGTGAGAATATTCATGGAGGCTCCCAATATAATAATGAAGCTACCCATAATTTTATTTTGAATTTTTGGAACGTTTCAGTTGGTTTCAAAATTTGAAATTGATTTGAACCAATTTGAATTCTCAGCTTTTTATTTCTTTGCTTGGCAAGAATTTGCTTTTGACAAATAATTGTAATTGGATTATTGGAACTTCCTGGACAAATTGGAAGTTCAAATTTATTTGTTTGCCAAGTTGAGCAATGCATTTGGGGGGAGGTTTGGGAAGGTTTTTGCTTCCCCCTTTTAAATGTTTCCAATTGTTGCTTGTTAGAATTAGCAAATTCAAATGCATGCCATGATGCAAACATGAGATGAAAAAGTGGACAAATTATTCATATTTTTTAGTACCAAACTAGGGCTGTTACATATGACAAGTGAAAGCTCTCAAAGAGAGAAAGCCTAATGCTCTATGCAGCAAGAGGACAAGCTTCAGTGGATTTCATGGCATAAATATTTCTAGAACAACAAGGTAAACATTTTGTCAAGTTTTAATCTTCTTTGGACGGAGCCATAATTAGGTGTAGTTAAATAAATAAACTAAACCCCTTATGATGGATCATGTGGTCAAGTAAATGACTGCACAAGAATTATTAAGACATAAAGTCTCACCATAGCATTACACTCTAAGGTCCCCGATATAAATCCCCTCCTAATGTAACTTCATGTATTAGACCAAGGTTTACGTGTCCTCCTAGGTCATACCCATTCCATCACACTAGTGTGATAGCACCTTCATGCATTACTCAATATATGGTGCACTTCATACATTGTTCATAAAGACAATCATAAAAGATAAAAACTTGACCAAATACTCAACACAAGTTAAGTGAAAATTATTGCCAATCCATCCTATGCCCCCAGGAACATGAGAGAACTACTCACGACGCGAAGACATGATATGATTCAATGGAATAAGTGATACAACACAATCTGAAAATATAATCTCCCCACAAAACAATGACAAGTAGCAATTCACAAGCTTGTAGAATAGTACTTAGACAATAGCTAGGGCTCGAACTATCTCAAACTATGAGGGGGATGAAGTGGATCACGAAGATGGTGATGGAGATGGTGCTGGTCTTGACGGTGGTGTTGATGGAGACTTCGGAGGGGGGATGGAGAAGCATTCCAGAGGTGATTCCGGAAATTTCACATTGCTGTGGCTGAGTTGTGACTCGGAGAGACGCATCCTTTTCAATGTCACCGCGTAGAGTATATTGATGCTACTTCCTCCGTCCATGAGCACATTTGTCAACTTGTATTTGTCGACTGTAGGGCTGACGACCAGAGCGTAGGTGCGCGTTGTAGGGACTCTGTCCGGGTGATCGCAGCGATCCCATGTAATGGGAGTGTCGGACCAATCCAAATATTGTGGAACTGCAGGTACCGTAGCATTAAGTTCTCGCCAAGCCACCTTTTCCTTGCGAGACGAATCTGTTGCAAGGTTGACGATGAGACTTTCAGTATGCTTGGGGAACTTGCTGCCTTTTCCCTCTTTGGCGGTCGTGTCGTCAGATTCTGATGTAGCGTCTTCCTTATCTTTGTCGTCCTTACGAGATTTGTGCTTGTTTCTTGACTTGCCGGCTTTGGGGTCCTTGACGATGTTACAATTAATGTGACATTGCTGGATCGTGTGGGAGCTCGACCCATCCGGCCTCATATGATGTACACAGGGATTATGCTTGATGTCGTCGTACTTCACCGTTGGCGGTCGAGCAGGTCGGTTGCTTGCCGGCTTTTTGTCCTGCCACTTGCTATTACTTGGGCCGCCTTTACCGAAGGTGGAAGCAACTTCGTGAGAGGGGTCGGCTTGGTCTTCCACCTTTTTCTTCCCGAACTGTAGCGCCCCGACACCGGAATTATACAGAGAGGCTATGTAACCCACAGGCTACGCTACACAATCGAAGGGCAATGGGGTTACCGCTCCCACATGACACCTCGATCATTCCATAAACACTGGCATAGCCATCAATGCATAATAAGGAGACCAAGACTGTGGAACAACTGACACATCATAGACTCAGAGGTACCACGACGGTGTGAACAACTGTGGAACACCTCGATCATGCCATAAACACTGGCATGGTGGTGGTGGCTCAGCATCGCTGTTGTTACCACGACGGGTAGGAGCCATTCTGGAGATTTGAACAAGGACACAGTTAGTATCCATCTCCAAATAGTTAGGATAGAGCATTAGCGTCCTCCCTGGTACAGAGATTTAAGATGGCACTAACACAAATGAACAGAACAAGACAACCACGTATGACAACACGTCAATGCGGCGGTAGCAAACAGAAGCAAAGGACTCGAGACACATACTGAACGGTAAGAACCCAACCCCGAGAACCTTAAACTTTGCCATAACTGTTAAAACAAATCGAGGTAAGATAACTCAGAGATAGAGCGAATTGGGTAAGGAGTAAAAAGAATCCTAAGATGGTTTTCACAACTCATTTTTAGGTTATAAATAACTTTCACAACACTAGACTCGAAATCGACCAATAGAAGGGTTACCTACAGGCAGTCCTGCTCTGATACCAATTTTTAGCGTCCCGACCCCGGAATTATACAGAGAGGCTATGTAACCCATATGCTATGCTACACAATCGAAGGGCAATGGGATTACCGCTCCCACGCAACTCCTCGATTATGCCATAAATACTGGCATATGCATAATAAGGAGATCAAGACTGTGGAACAACTGGTACATCACAGACTGTACGACACAAGAGATCATAGTTCAACTCATATAGCGAGAAAGATAGCAAATTACACAACAGAGGTCAGAGACCCATCATTACAACAAGCGGAAGCAAATTAGTTGTCTAAACAACAAGATCAAAATTATGGCCTAAGAGGCCTACAATAACAAACCCCAGCCAGCCTGTTCCGTGACGTCCCAAGCTTCCACCTGGGAACCCCAGACTACTCGTCGATGTCAACATAGAACCCACCTTCTTGCTCGGTGACGTTCTCCTCTGAAACAAATAATAATCAACAAAAAGAGACTGAGTACGACGTACTCGCAAGGTTACTGGGGCGATATAGGCCCAATGATGATTGGCTCTAAAGCTGTATAATAGTTGTTTTGCATAAAGCTAGTTTTCCTTTTTAAAGACAAGACTCATGGCTTCGACTACTCAGAAGGTTTTTCACAAGGGGATAAGATAGTAAGACTTCTTTCTTTAGTTCACATTGAACCAATAGTATCCACATTCCACCACTCATCTCCACCAAGGCACTCCCTCGAATCACCCTCGAGGAAATGAACCTTTAACACATGTTGCCAAATTTTAATTAAGTTCATGTTTTCTATGATCTTATCGTCCATTCCCATGTCGTCCATAACCGTGGACACGGCTTTTCGAAAAGATTAAACCCTGCAGGGGTGTACTATTTTTACCATTGGTACCGTCCGGCTCGCCTGATTAGCTCTCTTCCGGGGAAAGCCGACTAGTGGGCGCGGTTAAACCTTTACCTTGCATGAGGCTAACCCAAGGATCATCAGTGTGTGGAAGGACAGGTTCAGTGCCTCCAACACCCTGCCCCGCGGCCACATCCTAAACACCACCGTCCTCATCGAGCCTTTTTCCACCACCCCACTCACACGCAAATGAAAAGCTCAAACTAGAGGACCCTTGGCTAGCCCCTCACAAGTTATTCAGTTACTAAGGGTCCCATAACCCCACCTTTGGAAGCACGCTCAGTCTTGGTTCAAGAGGTAAAGAACTCGCACCTAGGCGGCAAGAATGAGGCAAAACACCATCAACCCCGATGGCAACTCATCCAAGCCTATTAAGCATTTATTTAAGTACCACAAGTATCCACCATGTCCGAACATTCCATCAATTTCATAATTATGGAAATAATCACCGGACGACTAAGCATTCGACTACGCATGGCTATGCATAGCTAAGCATAGAATACAACAGATATAACTTTAATTCAGGCCAACACATCAAACATATGGATAATAGGAGGGAAGACATGTAATGGTTTAGGGAACATGCAATTCATAGGATACTGTATACATTGACCAAAAGTTGACATTGGAATCGAACGCAATATTATTGTCGTGGGTTTGTCACGGCAAGTTCTTCCTCAGGGAAGATGAATTGTGGGGCCATTGGTGATCGAAGTACGTAGGAGCTGTTAATCTCGCCTAAGGAGAAGGATCTACCCAGGTTCGGCCCCTCTTGATGGTGGTAAAGACCTACTTCCTGCTTTGGCTTTATTGATATGAACCGGCTCTCGATTACAAGGTTCCGACTCCTATCTGTGGAATCAGCGACTTCAACCTCTTTGGGGTCTGGTCCGGTGTTGCGAGTTCTAGATTGCTTATCGATCTAAGGTCCAGGGCCCTCCTTATAAAGGCGGTCGGGTCCCTGGGCTTACAAGTTTACACCGGGTCATACTTGGACACGGAGTCCTATTCTATGTCTTGTCCTTCCAAGTTAGAGCTCCGGGTTGTACTGGGACTCCTCCTCGACGAGTCCTTCCTTCTTTATGGGCCTTAGCCGGCTTGTCTCCCGCCCAGCCCATGTAACTTGAAGTGCGACCCGGCTTTGGCCTTCTTGGTCTTGGCGGGTCTACTTTCCGGGTCCACGGGCCTACCTATAAAGTATCACCCCATCAGTAGCCCCCGAATTTATCTTGGGCACAGTCTTGGAGGCTTCCTCTGACTCCTTGGTTCGACTCCTTGGCTCGACCTCTCCGACTGGAGTCACAAGCTTAAAAGTCGCCTGCTGCTAGCTCCAAGATGAATTCCTGCATAAAAAACATAACACATATATAACGAGTTCTTCCTCACCCTTTGCTTAAGCTCACCACTCTTGCCTTTGCATCTGCTGGCCGAGTTTGTTGTGGCTCTTATAAACTAGCTCTGAGGAATCTGACTCTTATCACTTCCTGCAGACACAGGACTCGCCTTTTTGAGACAAGTCGGCTTTTCTTTTCCGCTACTATGTCTTCACTTTACCAGATTTACCCTATTTTGACTTTGGCAGCCATATCTTTGACCACGGAATTTTCGCGGATGTCTCCACATTACCGCACTGTTAATGTGGAACAGCCCTGAAACTTTCTAGGGTTTAACCCCTTATGAATTGTCAAGGGTGGGGTCCAAGAAACCCTCACTTGCCCTTTCGCTTCCAATCCTTCTTCTTCCTCCCGCTCATTCTCTTTCCCGTGCGCAGCTCACTCCGCACGTACGCCATGGCCCCCAAGCGCTCCAAGACTGCTTCCAAGGCCAAGGCTTCCTCGTCCAATCGGACAATCGAAATTGCCGCCGCGGCCGCCACCAAGACTTTCTCATCAAAGCGATCCATCTCCGCCGATTGGGGCGGATCTACCACAATGGCCGAGCAGATTAAGGCGCACCGGCTTGCTGGCCTTCTCCCCTCCAATGTCAAGGCTCGGGCTCCAGGAGATGAGGTGGTGCCCTCTCCTTCGAAGGGCGAGGTCGTCATCTTCTCCGAGCACCTATTCCGAGGATTCACTCCCCCGGGTAACTTGTTCTTCCGCCAGCTCCTTAATTTCTACAAGCTGCGCATCCATGATTTGGCACCCAATTCTATCTTGACCCTCTCGAACTTTGTCACTCTCTGCGAGGATTACCTCCAAATCGAGCCAGACCTCGATCTCTGGCTCGAGCTTTTCTACTGCAACCCCCAGCCTGAGACCTCTGGGGGTCCTCTTCTTCAGTGCGGCACTGTTGCTCTTCAGCATCGCCTAAATTCTGTCTTCCCGAAACCTGTCTTTCCTAATCATGTCAAGGATTGGCACAAAACCTTCTTCTATTGCATAGACACATCCTCTGCAGATGAGCCCCATCTGCCTCTCTTCTCCGAGGATCGCCTAGAGGCGACTCCTCTTTTGAAAGCTAGGTGCTCAGAGGCCGCCCGGCCCAAAGTCGAGTCCTTGATCAAACGGATTCAGGCTCTCTTATCACACAAGCTGGAGAACATGGATTTAGTACGTTGCTGGACTACCTGGAGGATCCAGCCGCTGAGTCCTAGGACTCGGCTGATATGCCAATACACACGTTGTGTGACTGATGATCTTCGGACAACGGAGAAGCTGTCTGATGACCCTGAACTCGGCCGATTGATTAAGAAACTGACAGGCAGGCCAGTGAAGGATCAAGTTAAATTTGGACTTGAACCTTTTTGCTCCACCAACCAAGCTCCTGCTGTAAGTACTTTATTTGCTTCACTTTGATCTATTTTCTCTATTTGATTTGCTAACTTGACTTTCTGTCTCCTCTGCAGTTAACTGACTCCTTCTGGAAGCCCGCTTCTGAACCTGTAACAGAGGTTGAGGCTGAGGAGGAGGTAGAAGAGGAAGCTTCTATCACAGAGCTAAATGCTAGGGCAGAAGATGTTGAAGATAACGCTGACGAGGAGTCCTCTCAAGAGGCTCCTGCTGAAGACGACGATGATGAGGGGGACTCCTCCCCGGAGGCTCCTGTTGAAATGGTTACTGGGAGGGGGTCCTCTAAGGAGGCTCCTGTTACTGAGCAGGGACATATGGTTTCTAGCCCTGCCGCTACCCAGCCAACCTCATCTAAGGAGTCCTCAGCCGCGAAGAGCCGCTCCGCTTCTCCCCCAACTCCCAATAAGAATGGGCGTCGAGAGGCTGTCCCCAAGGTACCTTTTTCACGAGTCCTTAGATCAACCAGTTCACCTGCTAAGTCTCAAGGATGTATGTAGAACGTTATTGCTGCTAGGAAGAGGAAGCTGCGCTCCGATGGCCCTGCGGACACCCCTGATCCTTTGCCAATTTCACACCAACGGAAGTCGACTTCTCCTCCTAGCAAAGACGACTCCTATCACTCTGGCATGTGTATGCCTTCCTCTGACTCTCAGGCTTCCCTAGACCTTGAGACTAATACTGGGTATGACTTCTCTGCTGACTTGCACTCATGTGACTTCTGCGTTTCCTTTTAATGGAATTGTTGCTGACTTCTAACTTTGTCTGTTTCAGGGCTCGGCCTTATCTTAAGGTCACCAAGCTCCAGAACATGGCTGATGTTACATCAGCTCGTGGATCTATCCCTCCTTCGGCTTCTCAAACGACAAGCACAAGGACGACTCCTTCGACACCTGCATCTGCAGGTGTTAACACTACAACTGCTCCCACTGTCCCCGAGTACCCTCCAAGGACTCGGGAGGAAACTCCATTGGTGGTCCAGTCCTCTTCTGGGACTGAGACTCCTACGGCTATCCCTCATACTTCCCCCGCTCCTCATCAGACGGCTTCTACAGCCCAACTCAACGAGCCGGCCAAGTCCTCCATCGATTACAGCCGACTTCGAGTGGCTGACAACAAGTCCTTTTCTAAGGCTTGGATAGAGGCCGTTGAATTGAATGATTAGGCAGCCAGATTGAAGGATGATGAGCAACTGGCCATTAGATCTCTTCGACTCATGCATGATGTAAGCTTTCTGATTTCTAGTCTTTGTACTCTCTGGTAGTCTCCTATTGCAGTAGCCCCCAAGCACCTTATCTATGGTGACTTGTGACTAAGATAGGTGCTTTACTCTGAACTTTAACTCAATTGCTGTGTAGAAAAAACTTGCACATTGTAGCCCCCAACCACTGAGTCCTTAGCTTTTCTAAGACTCGGGGCTTTAACTTGATGACTCTTAGGTAGATTAATTAAAAAGCTTTCCACGAGTAGCCCCCAAGCGCCGAGTTGTTAACTTGTGACGACTTGGAGCTGCAGACTTGTTGACTAGGACTTGTGAATGTTGCATCTGAGAAAAAATATGACTCCTGAGTAGCCCCCAAGCGCCAAGTTGTTAACTTGTGACGACTTGGAGCTCATGAGTTGTATATCTGACTTGTGCATGTATGACTTGTAATTCCTGACTTGTGAACTCTGACTTGTATTTGCAGAATCTTATCTCCAAGATGAAGAGAGACATGAAAGAGCTGGAGGACCAGGCAGCTGCTAGTGCCAGGTCTGCTCAATCTGAAAGGGAGCACTCCCTTCAACTGGAAAAAGATTTGAAGATTGTATCTGCTCAGCTGGAGCAGGTCAAGCAAGAGTCGGAGTTAGCCAAGAAAACTGCCCTGAAAGCTCATAATGAGCTAAAAGCAGTATATGACACCTGCCGCAAAGGCATTGGAGCCATGTGCCAACACATATTTGGTAAGTTTAGATCTTTACTAACTCCTTCTTTGCACTGTTTTGAAGCACTTCTCAACTTATACTCACTGATTTCTTTCTGCAGGGTCTGACTCCCCAAAGCTCAAGTTGCCCGTTAGCAAGCAATTGCATGAGATGCTGGACCATTGTCATGAGCTACAAGAGGGAGCTCGGGCTGTGGTAAAGTACTTAAATGCTAAAGGCAAGTGCCCCAAGGAACCTGAGCACCTGGTAGATGAACTGTCACGAGCACCAGGCTATATGCGCCTCTGGAAGCAGTCCTCTTTGACGAGAGCCTCCATCAGGATCCTTGCTCTGGCCCACAGCTGCTACCCCACTATCATAGAGCCAGCTTAGCTAACTATGGGGAAGCCGGAGCAACATGAAGATGGCAAACCCTTTACTCAGGATGACTTCAAGGCTGAGGAGAAGCTGGTGCGTCCTTATGCATGTGAGATTGCCAACAAGATGGACCCTGAGGTATGGGTTCATCACTATGACTTGGAAAACAAGAGTGTTGCCCCAGAGACTCCTGCAGTTGTAAACTTTGGTTGCCCCTCACAGGCAACGGCAGGTGGGTCAAGTTCTGCTGGACCGAGTTCTTCTACACTGGCGGCTCCTGTTGTTAGTAACCCGGCTCGTGCCGAGCCTGTGTTGAAGACTCCTGCTGCGCCCACTCCTTCAAGAGCTATTACTAGGGATTCCCGAACTCAAAAAGAAGAGCTGGCTCAACATATGAGGAGCCCTCGAGGTACCAGTTTCCAAACGAAGAAAGTTGCCACCAAGCCTCCTGTGAAGCCGACTCGTGCCTCTACTACACAAGAAAAGGACAAGTCTCCTGCTAAGAAGGACTCCCCAGTTCCAGCCGAGAAGTCGACTCCTCTGAAGGATCATCCTTTGGATGATTTTTAGACTTTTGTAATACCGCACTGCTGGTGTAAACCTTTTGGTTATTTGAACTAATTGTTCTGAATTTGTGCCAATCAGCTTGTAATGACTTGCTTGTTCCACTGTGACATTGATATGTCTTATCTATGCAAGTCACTGTTTGGTTCTTATAACACATCTAATTATCCACTGATGAATAAGTAGGCCCTGCATGACTTCTCTTACAGTTTGTGCTGACAGGCTCCCAACTTCTTATGTCCTTTTAGGATTCACAAGAGTTAGAGACAAGTCATGCCTGTAGATTATTCATATTGTGCAGGCTGTATCTAACTTACCAGCGAGAAAATTAGGAAAAGTTCGGCTACTGAGCCGGGTTCAAGGGTCTAAGCCTGACTTTTTTCTCTGAAAAGCAAGCCCCCAAGAACCTGATGATCTCAAATATAATGAATAAAGCGCACTTACTGGGTAAACCAGCTAATGAACTCATAATTTTAGAGAGGCCGGCTTTACTTCCTTTGATCATAACAATTTGATTACATTTAGGCATGGCTCACTGGGCTCTTTGCCTTTCAACTCATAAAAACTATTACAATTTAACTATAGTAAGGACGCAACTGAGCTATATTCCATGGCCTCTTTGCCACTTCATATGAATCTAGCGTATGAGCTGTGTCGGCTCCTTTACTTGCACTTGCCGGCTCTCGTACATCCATTAGATAGTACGACCCATTGTGCAAGTTCTTGCTTATGACAAACGGTCCTTCCCATGGTGGAGATAACGTGTGCATCCCTTCCTTGTTTTGGACTAGGCGAAGCACTAAGTCACCCCCTTGGAAAGTTCGAGTCTTGATTCAATGAGCATGATATCGCTGCAAGTCCTGCTGATAAACTGCTGATCTCTCAAGGGCTAACTCCCTTGCTTCTTCAAATGCGTCCACCGAGTCCTGACGAGTGAGCTCATTCTCTGTCTCGACGTAATTGGCGACTCGTGGTGAGTCATGCAGCAAGTCGCTAGGTACGATGGCTTCTGCTCCATACACCATGAAGAACGGTGTAAAGCCAGTGGATCTGTTAGGAGTCGTCCTGATGCTCCAAAGTACTGCTGGCAGCTCCTCAACCCAACACCCAGCGGCTCTTAACAGGGGGACTCGAAGCCGAGGTTTTATTCCCTTAAGCAGCTCCTGATTTGCCCTCTCTGCTTGTCCATTGGACTGTGGGTGTGCCACTGAAGCTAGGTCGAGTCTGATGTTGTTCTCACCACAGAACATGGCCATCTCTCCAACTGATAAGTTGGTCCCATTATCTGTAATAATGTTGTGTGCATATCCGAAGCGGGTGGCTATCTTCTTGAAGAACCTCATAGCTGATGCTCTGTCGACTCGGCTTATGGGTTCGACTTCTACCCACTTGGTAAACTTGTCAATAGCTAATAGCAGGTGGGTCTTCTGACAGGGCGACTTCGAGAAAGGACCCACCATGTCAAGCCCCCAAACTGCAAACGGCCTAGTGATAGGAATAGTTCTGAGTTCTTGGGCTGGCACGTGGTCTTGCCTTGGGTACCTTTGGCATCCATCACAAACTCGTACTATCTTTTCTGCATCCAGATGTGCTGTTAACCAAAAAAAACCCGTGCCTGAAAGCCTTTGACACCAAGGATCTAGTGGATGCATGATGACCACAATTAGCTGCGTGGATTTCTTGCAAGATTTGTCTGCCCTCTTCTGGAGACACACATCTCTGGTAGACTCCAGTGGTACTCCTTCTGTACAACTCGCCGTCAATGACTGTGTAAGACTTGCACCGTCTGATGAGTTGTCTCTGTTTGACTTCATCCTCTGGTAGTTCACCTCGGAGGAGATATGCAAGGTAGGGCTCTGTTGTAACGCCCCGACCCCGGAATTATACAGAAAGGCTATGTATTCGACACAACCATCAATGTATAAAACAAAGATCGAGACTTCTGAAACAGAACTGGCACAAAGCATGACTCTACGACACAAAACATATAGCAACTCATATAGTGAGAAGAATACAAATATTACAAGCAAAAGGATCACAGATCCAACAATTCAACAAGCGGAAGCGGGTAGTGTTGTCTAACAACAAGAAGCAAAATATGGCCTAAGAGGCCTACAATAACATCTTCCCAGCCAGCTTGTTCCACGGTCCCAAGCTGCCACTTGGGAACCCCAGACTAGTAGTCGACGTCAACGAAGAACCCACCTAGTTGCTCGGTGTCGTCCTCCTCTGAAATACAAAATCATAGAGGCAGCAAAGAGAGACTGAGTACGATGTACTCGCAAGTTTAGTAGGGCGATATAGGCCCAATGACTGATGGAGGCTCTAAAGCTTTATATGTAGTTCTTTAGCATAAAGCTAACTTTCATAAACCGAAACATAAAGACACTTGGCATTCGTCTACTCAGAGTATTTTTATAAAGGGGATAAGAGAGTAACATTTGTCATCATAGGTTCTCATCGAACCCTTTTGTCACCAACCACACTCATCTCCACCAAGGCACCCCCTCGAATCACCCTCGAGGAAGTGAACCTTTATCACACGTTGATTATGCAACCTTTAGCTGCCATATCAATTAGGTTAAGATTATCTATGAGCTAATGCGCCTTTCCCAAGAGTTTGTCCATAACCGTGGACACGGCTTTTCGAAAAGATTTACCCTGCAGGGGTGTACTACTTTACCCATTGGTACCGTCCGACTCACCTAATTGACCCTCTTCCAGGGAAGGCCGGCAAGCAGGCGCGGTTGGACCTTTACAAAGCATGAGACTTACTCAAGGGCCATCAGTGGCGGAAGGACAGGTTCAGCGCTCCCAGCGGCCTACCCCACCGTCACATCCTACACACTACCATCATCGTTTCCTTTTTCCACCAACACCACACACGCGCAAATGGAAATAGCAAACTAGAGGACCCTTGACAAGCCCCTCACAGATTATTCGGTCAAAGGGGGTTCCATATGCCCCCACCTCCGGGAGCACGCTCGTTTTCTTGGTTCCAGCTAAAAGCACGTTCAGCCTAGGCGGCAAGAATGAGACAAACCACCCTCCCCGAGGGCAACTCATCCAAACCTTTTAGCAATTTAATTAAGCATCACATTTATCCACCTTGCCCGAATAATTCCATCATCATCAACAATTATGGAATTCAACAACGGACATAACTAGTATTTCAACTTAAGCCTTTCTAAGCACGGCTAAGCATAGCTAAGCATACCAACAACAATTATAACTTTATCTCGGGCCAACACTTCAACCCTAGGTTTCATAGGTAGGGATACATGTGATTGGCTCGGGGGAGAACATGCATTCATAGGATATTCTAACATTTGCCAAAAAGATACATTTGAACCGCATGCAATATTATGGTGGATAAAATAATTTGATAAAAGTATAGGATGCTAGATGCCAAGAAGGTTAGGTTATCTCTTGCCTTGCTGCCCGGTCGTGAAGTACTGCTCGTCGGGGTAGTTATCGGTAACCTCGACTCCGGAATCTATCGATACCCAAAAGAGAAATACAAAGAACACATAAATCACACGAACTCAAGATGCAATGCTCAATCACATGATGACATGTCCAATTGATGCAAAGATATTATTATTTAAAGTAGAAGCAACATTAAATGGGGAGCCAAATAATTAGTGCAATTATTTGGAACCAACCCCATATTTATCTTAGTGACCACAATTCTTTATAAATTATCAAATTATTAGGGAAGTGGCTCAATTATGCATGAACATGACATGAATGGATAGGTTTCGTTCTTCCGATCAATTCGGTAATTTATTTGTAATTTTCGGAGCACCGATGAATAAATGACAAATTAATTAAATAAACGAACTTATTTAATTTAAACAATTTATGAACAACATCAAATAAAAGTTTGTGATCATGATGTGATAAGTGCATGGTTTGATAGCATTTGACATGTTGATCCCTTTGATATTTAATTCATAATTTTTGGACGATTATTTAATAAATTATGAATTTTCCTAATTTGGGATTATTTAACCCATTTTAGGAATCTTTAAAACACAGCAAATTTATTTAAACAAAAGGGCAAAATCATGTTACCAACAGATAGGAGATGTTTTTCTAAGCACTTTGGTATTTGATTTGCCAAGATTGGAGCATTTTACAATTTGTTATGAATTATTTAAGTTCCATTTTAATTTCCAAAAATTTGCAAGAAATACTGTACGGGCCGGCCTCCAAACCGGCCCAGACCGGGGGACAGGCCGGGTCAGTGGCCGAAGCCGCCGGCCTCAGAACCGGCCCATGCCGGGCGTTAGGCCGGGCCCATGCCCGAAGGAACCGGCCTCGTGGCCGGCCTAGGCCGGGCGATATGCCGGACACGCTCCCGAGTCGACCGGCCTCCAGGCCGGCCAAGCGGGGTTTCCAGGCCGGGACGACCGGCGCTGCGGCACGGCGATGGCCGGCGCCGATTGGCGGCGCTAGAGGGAGAGGGACCAAGGGGAAAACGCGCTAAAGAAAAAGGGGCTCACCCTGAATCGATCTGCGGGGTCAACGCAACAAGGGGGAGGCGGAACTCGCCGGAAATCGTCCCGGGCGGCGGCGGCCGAGGTTGATGTCGAGGACGAACCCGTCGGCTCCGGCCCTCCTGGGCCGATTCCGCCGCGGAGGAGGAAGCAGGGGAGGCGGCGGAGCTCGCCACACCCTTCGATTCGACCGGAACGCTCGGGAGTGACGGCGGCGGGCTCGGCACGGCCGGCGGGGAGGGAGGAGCTTGGGAGAGGAAAGAAAACGCCCGATCTAGAATTTTGTGGCCGGGACGGGGAGAGAGGAGGGAGAGGGAGCAGGTAGCATCATCGAGGGGGGCCCTGATCCCTCTAGGTCACGGCGTCGTGCGGCACAGGCGGAGGCATGGCGCCAGTGCAATGGCCACGGTGAGAGAGAGAGGGAAAGAGGAGAAACTACAAAAAGGCCCCTGGAACTTTTGAATCCATTTCAAACCAGTCCAGCAGCAGGGTTTATCTATTTAATTAGGGCACCAGAGCATTTTCTAAAATCACAGCAAAATTCACATAAGCTAGAATTAACCTTTAGAACCACCAAAAAAATTGGTGAGGTCAAATAAAATTGTTTGCCCTACATTTGTTCATAACTTTTAGTTAGGGTAAAACGAAGCAATTTCCAAAATGCATTTAATTGGGGCATTTATACAATTCCAAAAATATTGAAAATTTTCATGGAAGCTCTCCCAACCATATTGAGACTCCCCATGATTTTACTCTGAATTTTTGGAAGTTCTAACTTGGTCCCAAAGATAGGAATTGAATTCAGCCAATTTTCAACTCTCATGTCATTTCTCATTTGACAAAACTGAAAAGTGAGAAATTGTTATACAAACAAAAATGGGAACTTCCTAAACAATTTGGAAGTTCATTTAGTTGGTTCCAAGATGGGCGTTGCGTTTGGTTGGAGGTTTTGGGGAAGGTTGGCTCCCCATTTCAACTTGTTGCCAAGAGTAAGTTTGGAAAGCCAAAATGCATATGGATGCTATGATGCAAACAAGGAAGCAAAAGTGGAAAAATTCTTCGTATTTTTCATAACCAAGTTAGGGCTGTTACAATTCTACCCCCCTTACAGGAATCTCATCCCGAGATTCTAGGCTTGAGTGAAGAAGGCGGGGTATTCCTGACGAAGACTAGTTTCTCGCTCCCATGTGGCTTCTTCCTCGGAATGGTTAGACCATTGGACTTTGAGAAACTTGATGGACTTGTTGCGGGTTTTCCTCTCCGCTTCATCCAAGATGCGGATAGGATGCTCGCGATAGGTCAAGTCCTCCTGAATGTCCAATGCCTCATGATCAACCCCACGGATTGGATCCTTGAAGCACCGGCGGAGTTGGGAGACATGGAACACATCATGCACATCCGGGAAGTTGGAGGGCAACTCAAGTTGATAAGAGAGATCTCCTCGCTTAGCTAGGATGGTGAAAGGGCCAACAAAGCGAGGTGCCAATTTGCCCTTGATTCCGAAGCGACGAACGCCTCGGAGAGGAGAGACTCGAAGATAGGCCTTGTCACCAATTTTATAGTGGACCTCCTGGTGATGCTTGTCATAATAGCTCTTCTGACGGGATTGAGCAGCCTTGAGATTATCCCGAATGACACGGACCTTCTCTTCGGCTTCATTGATCACATCAGGACCGAAGAGTGGCCTCTCTCCGGTTTCAGACCAATTGAGAGGAGTCCGGCATTTTCTCCCATAAAGGACCTCGAAAGGAGCCATTTGCAAACTGGCTTGATAGCTATTGTTGTAGGAGAACTCGGCGAGAGGGAGGTACTTTTCCCAACCCTTGCCGAAGGAGATGACACAAGCCCGAAGCATGTCTTCAAGAACTTGATTTACTCTTTCAGTTTGACCGTCAGTTTGAGGATGATACGCGGTGCTGAAATTGATACGGGTTCCAAGAGCCTTTTGGAAACTTTGCCAAAACTTGGACGTGAATAAGCTTCCACGGTCGGAGATGATCCGCAACGGAACCCCATGCAGTGGAACAATCCAGGCCATATATAGCTCCGCCAACCTAACGGAGGTGGTATCCTCTCGAACCGGAAGAAAATGTGCGACTTTGGATAGACGGTCAATGACGACCCAGATGGCATTGTTACCCTTTTGTGACTTTGGAAAGCCGGTGATGAAATCCATACCAACTTCATCCCATTTCCACTCGGGAACGGCTATGGGGCGAAGGGTACCCGCTGGCCTCTGATGTTCAGCCTTCACCCGGCGACAGACGTCGCATTCGGCAACATATTTGGCAATCTCCCGCTTCATGCGGGTCCACCAGAACTTGGGACGGAGGTCTTGGTACATCTTGGTGCTACCGGGATGGATGGATATGGGAGACTCATGTGCCTCTTGGAGAATTAACCCCTTGGTATCTCCACTCTTGGGCACCACAAGACGGCCTTCGAAGTAGACAACCCCGGAGTCATTGATAGAGAAACACTTGGCCTTTCCGCTTGCGAAATTCTCCTTGATCTTGCGGATGCCAGCATCATTTTGCTGGGCGGCCTTGATTTCATCCTCCAGAGTGGATTTGATCTCGAGGTTAGCTAGAAAACCGGAAGGAACAATTTCCAGGTTCAACCTAGCAAATTCCTCGTGGAGAGCCGGTTGTGCTTTTTCAACCATCACGGTATTGCAATAGGCCTTGCGGCTCAGAGCATCCGCCACAACATTTGCCTTGCCGGGTTGATAGTTGAGGGTTACATCATAGTCTTTTATCAATTCCAGCCATCTTCTTTGCCTCAAGTTCAAATCCGGCTGGGTGAAGAGATACTTCAGACTTTGATGGTCGGAGTAGATCTCGCAACGGTTGCCCAAGAGGTAGGGCCTCCATTGCTTCAGAGCATGTACCACGGCGGCAAGCTCCAAATCGTGAGTTGGATAATTTTGCTCGTGAGGCTTGAGTTGACGGGAGGCATAGGCGACCACATGGCCTTCTTGCATCAACACACAGCCCAAACCTTGGAGTGAGGCATCACAATACACGACAAAGTCCTTGTCGGTGTCGGGAAGGACAAGCACCGGAGTGGTGGTGAGCTTGACCTTAAGGGTTTGGAAACTCTCTTCAGCCTTGTCTGACCACACGAATTGCTTGCCTTTCTTGAGGAGGTCAGTCAGTGCCTTTGCTCTCTTGGAAAAGCCCTCAATAAATCGGCGGTAATAGCCCGCCAATCCAAGAAAGCTTCGGATATCTTTGACGGATTTGGGAGTTGGCCAATCCAGGATTGCCTGAATTTTGTCTGGTATCACCGCTACTCCGGCAGCTGACACCACATGACCGAGGAAAATTAGCTCCTTTAGCCAAAACTCACACTTGGAGAACTTGGCATAGAGACGGTGATCACGGAGCTTGGTCAGGACTAGCCGAAGATGGTCAGCATGCTCCTCTTCGGTCTTGGAATAGACAAGGATGTCATCGATGTAAATAATGACAAACTTGTCGAGGTACTCGTGGAAGATAGAGTTCATCAGCCTCATGAATGTCGCCGGAGCATTTGTGAGGCCGAAGGACATGACGGTGTATTCATACAGGCCATATCGAGTGGTGAAAGCCGTCTTCGGAATATCCTCCTTGCGGATCTTTATCTGATGGTAACCTGACCTCAGATCCATCTTGGAGAATACCGTTGCACCAGCCAGTTGATCAAATAGGTCGGTTATTCGAGGAATTGGATACTTGTTCTTGATGGTCACCGCATTAAGAGGGCGGTAGTCAACGACCAGTCGAGGAACATTTGTATCCCTCTTCTTGACAAAGATAACCGGGCAGCCCCAAGGGGAGCTACTCGGCCGGATGAATTCTTTTTCCAGCAGCTCATCAAGTTGCTTCCTCAGTTCGGCTAGCTCCTCCGTTGGCATACGGTAGGGCGTCTTGGAAACTGGGGCGGTTCCCGGAACCAGCTCAATCACAAATTCCACGCTGCGATCAGGTGGCATGCCAGGCAATTCCTCCGGAAACACATCGGGGAAATCACACACCACCTCCACTTCATGCATTTCAGGCGGGGTGATTCCTTCCAGGAAATATAGACTGATCTCCGGTGAAAGAGGAGTAGCTGCAGAAGGAATTGCAGAAGTTGGGGACCAATAACGCACTTCCCCATAACTTGGGTGGAACACTGTGACAGTCTTGGCCGCACAATCCAGGTTGGCCTGATATTTCACTAGCCAATCCATGCCCAGAATAACATCGATACCCTCTGACCTCAGGGCTATCAATGAGAACGGAAAAGGGACTGACCCTACAGCTATTTGAACATCGGGAGATATCCAATTGGTACGCCAACTAGAGCCTGGAGTCTTGACCACTAACGGGGAATCCATCATCACAAACGGTATTTGATGGTTGTGTGCATATGATATGGATATGAACGAATACGAAGCTCCAGAATCAAATAATACTGAAGCTGGATATGTGTTGATTCGAAGCGTACCCATGAGAACTCCGGGGTCCTCCTCAACGCCTTCAGCCGAGACGTGGTTCAGGCGGCCACGGCTGACGGTGGTAGCCTTGGCGGCTGGGGTAGAGGGTGCTGGTGCAGGTGCTGAGGTAGCCGGTGCCTTATGGGGACACTCTCTGGAGTAGTGCCCCGGCTGGCCACAAGCGAAGCAAGTGACTCCCGGTGGTGCAGGTAGTCGAGGTCGAAAACCGCCATAGCCGCACCCAAAGTCGAAGTAGCGGGGCGAGGCGGAGGTGGCAGGTACCCGGTGGGCTTCGGCGCGAAGGGCGCCTTTGGCACGGCGCTGAAAGGCACGAAAACCTTGCGCTTCTTGCCCCCCGATGAGGAGGAGCTCTGGTGGTCGGTGGGAACGGGCCTCTTAGAAGCCTCTAGCTCCTTCCTACCTTGCTCCATGGTGAGAGCCTGGTTGTAGAGCTCTTGGTAGGAGGTGAACTTGAAGGGCAGGAGCTCGTATCGGAGACGAGGTGCGAGCCCCTTGCGGAAGAGGTATTGCTTGTCCTCATCATTCGTCACGTCCCGAGGGGCGTAACGGGAGAGGTGGTTGAACTCCCGTCCATAGGACTGGACGTCCATGCGTCCCTGGGTTAGGTCCAGGAACTCCCGCCTCTTGAGCTCGAGGATGGGCTTGGGGATGTACGCCGCACGAAAGGCGGTGCGGAATTCCTCCCAAGTGATGACATGGCCCGCGCTAACCATAGCCACGTGGCTCTCCCACCAGGAGTCGGCGGCTCCTTCCAGAAGGTAGGTGGCGAAGTTGACGTGCTCCGCCGCCGGGACGTGAAGAGCGGCAAACTTGCGCTCTATCGCCCGAAGCCAATCATCCGCATCAAGCGGCTCCTTAGCTTCAGAAAAGGTGGGAGGTTGGGACCGCAAGAACTGGTTGAGAGTAGTGCAGTCCGTGTTCCTCCTGGCCCCTTGCTGGACCAGCTGCTCGAGCAGCTGCTCATTTCGCAGCCTGTTTTGCTCAATGGCCATCAGGACCTCCGCCATTGAGGGTGGCGGCGGTGCCTCAGGATTGCCCTGTTCCCCACGACGGGTAGGAGCCATTCTGGAGATTGGGAACAAGGACACAATTAGTGACCCAATTTCGACAGATAAGATAGATCAATAGTGTCCTTGCAGCTATAGTAAATTAAAGATGCAATAACACAAGGATAGATTTAGTCAACCACGGTGACCTCACTTCATCGCGGCGATAATAAACAGATTTAAGGTCTCGAGACATAACTGGACGGTAAGAACCCAAACCCCGAGAACCTAATCATCGACACCAAGTACAAAACAAATAGAGGTAAGAAACAGAGTAGAGCGAATTGGATGAGGAGTAAAAAGAATCCTAGGAGGGTTTTCACAACTCATTTTTAGGTTAAAAATAATTTTCACGAACTAGACTCGACATCGACCAAAAGAAAGGGTTTCCTACAGGCAGTCCTGCTCTGATACCAACTTGTAACGCCCCGACCCCGGAATTATACAGAGAGGCTATGTATTCGACACAACCATCAATGTATAAAACAAAGATCGAGACTTGTGGAACAGAACTGGCACAAAGCATGACTCTACGACACAAAACATATAGCAACTCATATAGTGAGAAGAATACAAATATTACAAGCAAAAGGATCACAGATCCAACAATTCAACAAGAGGAAGCGGGTAGTGTTGTCTAACAACAAGAAGCAAAATATGGCCTAAGAGGCCTACAATAACATCTTCCCAGCCAGCTTGTTCCACGGTCCCAAGCTGCCACCTGGGAACCCCAGACTAGTAGTCGACGTCAACGAAGAACCCACCTAGTTGCTCGGTGTCATCCTCCTCTGAAATACAAAATCATAGAGGCAGCAAAGAGAGACTGAGTACGATGTACTCGCAAGTTTAGTAGGGCGATATAGGCCCAATGACTGACGGAGGCTCTAAAGCTTTATATGTAGTTCTTTAGCATAAAGCTAACTTTCATAAACCGAAACATAAAGACACTTGGCATTCGTCTACTCAGAGTATTTTTATAAAGGGGATAAGAGAGTAACATTTGTCATCATAGGTTCTCATCGAACCCTTTTGTCACCAACCACACTCATCTCCACCAAGGCACCCCCTCGAATCACCCTCGAGGAAGTGAACCTTTATCACACGTTGATTATGCAACCTTTAGCTGCCATATCAATTAGGTTAAGATTATCTATGAGCTAATGCGCCTTTCCCAAGAGTTTGTCCATAACCGTGGACACGGCTTTTCGAAAAGATTTACCCTGCAGGGGTGTACTACTTTACCCATTGGTACCGTCCGACTCACCTAATTGACCCTCTTCCGGGGAAGGCCGGCAAGCAGGCGCGGTTAGACCTTTACAAAGCATGAGACTTACTCAAGGGCCATCAGTGGCGGAAGGACAGGTTCAGCGCTCCCAGCACCCTGCCCCACCGTCACATCCTACACACCACCATCATCGTTTCCTTTTTCCACCAACACCACACACGGGCAAATGGAAATAGCAAACTAGAGGACCCTTGACAAGCCCCTCACAGATTATTCGGTCAAAGGGGGTTCCATATGCCCCCACCTCCGGGAGCACGCTCGTTTTCTTGGTTCCATCTAAAAGCACGTTCAGCCTAGGCGGCAAGAATGAGACAAACCACCCTCCCCGAGGGCAACTCATCCAAACCTTTTAGAAATTTAATTAAGCATCACATTTATCCACCTTGCCCGAATAATTCCATCATCATCAACAATTATGGAATTCAACAACGGACATAACTAGTATTTCAACTTAAGCCTTTCTAAGCACGGCTAAGCATAGCTAAGCATACCAACAACAATTATAACTTTATCTCGGGCCAACACTTCAACCCTAGGTTTCATAGGTAGGGATACATGTGATTGGCTCGGGGGAGAACATGCATTCATAGGATATTCTAACATTTGCCAAAAAGATACATTTGAACCGCATGCAATATTATGGTGGATAAAATAATTTGATAAAAGTATAGGATGCTAGATGCCAAGAAGGTTAGGTTATCTCTTGCCTTGCTGCCCGGTCGTGAAGTACTGCTCGTCGGGGTAGTTATCGGTAACCTCGACTCCGGAATCTATCGATACCCAAAAGAGAAATACAAAGAACACATAAATCACACGAACTCAAGATGCAATGCTCAATCACATGATGACATGTCCAATTGATGCAAAGATATTATTATTTAAAGTAGAAGCAACATTAAATGGGGAGCCAAATAATTAGTGCAATTATTTGGAACCAACCCCATATTTATCTTAGTGACCACAATTCTTTATAAATTATCAAATTATTAGGGAAGTGGCTCAATTATGCATGAACATGACATGAATGGATAGGTTTCGTTCTTCCGATCAATTCGGTAATTTATTTGTAATTTTCGGAGCACCGATGAATAAATGACAAATTAATTAAATAAACGAACTTATTTAATTTAAACAATTTATGAACAACATCAAATAAAAGTTTGTGATCATGATGTGATAAGTGCATGGTTTCATAGCATTTGACATGTTGATCCCTTTGATATTTAATTCATAATTTTTGGACGATTATTTAATAAATTATGAATTTTCCTAATTTGGGATTATTTAACCCATTTTAGGAATCTTTAAAACACAGCAAATTTATTTAAACAAAAGGGCAAAATCATGTTACCAACAGATAGGAGATGTTTTTCTAAGCACTTTGGTATTTGATTTGCCAAGATTGGAGCATTTTACAATTTGTTATGAATTATTTAAGTTCCATTTTAATTTCCAAAAATTTGCAGGAAATACTGTACGGGCCGGCCTCCAAACCGGCCCAGACCGGGGCACAGGCCGGGTCAGTGGCCGAAGCCGCCGGCCTCAGAACCGGCCCATGCCGGGCGTTAGGCCGGGCCCATGCCCGAAGGAACCGGCCTCGTGGCCGGCCCAGGCCGGGCGATATGCCGGACACGCTCCCGAGTCGACCGGCCTCCAGGCCGGCCAAGCGGGGTTTCCAGGCCGGGACGACCGGCGCTGCGGCACGGCGATGGTCGGCGCCGATTGGCGGCGCTAGAGGGAGAGGGACCAAGCGGAAAACGCGCTAAAGAAAAAAGGGCTCACCCTGAATCGATCTGCGGGGTCAACGCAACAAGGGGGAGGCGGAACTCGCCGGAAATCGTCCCGGGCGGCGGCGGCCGAGGTTGATGTCGAGGACGAACCCGTCGGCTCCGGCCCTCCTGGGCCGATTCCGCCGCGGAGGAGGAAGCAGGGGAGGCGGCGGAGCTCGCCACACCCTTCGATTCGACCGGGACGCTCGGAAGTGACGGCGGCGGGCTCGGCACGGCCGGCGGGGAGGGAGGAGGTTGGGAGAGGAAAGAAAACGCCCGATCTAGAATTTTGTGGCCGGGACGGGGAGAGAGGAGGGAGAGGGAGCAGGTAGCATCATCGAGGGGGGCCCTGATCCCTCCAGGTCACGGCGTCGTGCGGCACAGGCGGAGGCATGGCGCCAGTGCCATGGCCACGGTGAGAGAGAGAGGGAAAGAGGAGAAACTACAAAAAGGCCCCTGGAACTTTTGAATCCATTTCAAACCAGTCCAGCAGCAGGGTTTATCTATTTAATTAGGGCACCAGAGCATTTTCTAAAATCACAGCAAAATTCACATAAGCTAGAATTAACCTTTAGAACCACCACAAAAATTGGTGAGGTCAAATAAAATTGTTTGCCCTACATTTGTTCATAACTTTTAGTTAGGGTAAAACGAAGCAATTTCCAAAATGCATTTAATTGGGGCATTTATACAATTCCAAAAATATTGAAAATTTTCATGGAAGCTCTCCCAACCATATTGAGACTCCCCATGATTTTACTCTGAATTTTTGGAAGTTCTAACTTGGTCCCAAAGATAGGAATTGAATTCAGCCAATTTTCAACTCTCATGTCATTTCTCATTTGACAAAACTGAAAAGTGAGAAATTGTTATACAAACAAAAATGGGAACTTCCTAAACAATTTGGAAGTTCATTTAGTTGGTTCCAAGATGGGCGTTGCGTTTGGTTGGAGGTTTTGGGGAAGGTTGGCTCCCCATTTCAACTTGTTGCCAAGAGTAAGTTTGGAAAGCCAAAATGCATATGGATGCTATGATGCAAACAAGGAAGCAAAAGTGGAAAAATTCTTCGTATTTTTCATAACCAAGTTAGGGCTGTTACATCTGTCCATGCTGGGACTGCCTGTACTGCTGCCACAAGTGCTGACTCTGGGTCTGGGAAGACTAACTCCTCCTCTGTGGGTAACTTGACAGATGGATGATGGAGTTCATCTACAAACACGTTGGGAGGTACTTTCTCTCGACGAGAGCCGAGTCGTGATAACGCATCGGCAGCCTCGTTCTTGCGTCTGTCAATATGCTCTACTTGATAACCAAAAAAGAACCCGGCTATCTGTTCGACTGCTCTTCTCTAAGCCGCCATATTTGCATCCTTTGAAACCCAGGTTCTAGATACTTGCTGTGCCACAAGATCTGAGTCCCTGAAGCACCTGATGCGCTTGATGTTCATCTCCTTAGCCAAACGGAGTCCATGTAGCAAAGCCTCATACTCTGCCATGTTGTTTGTACAATAGAAATGCAACTGAAGGACGTATGCCAACTTATCTCCTTTTGGTGAAGTTAAAACCACGCCGGCTCCTGAACCTTCTAGCTGTCTGGACCCGTCGAAGTGCATTGTCCAATATTTAGTACAGGGTGAACTTGGTGAGGAGGTGAAGTCAGTCCAATCATTGATGAAGTCAACCAAAGCTTGAGACTTAATGGCTGTCCTAGGCTCATATGTGATATGATAAGGACCCAATTCAATTGCCCATTTGGCAACTCGCCCTGTTACATCTCTGTTACATATAATGTCAGCTAGTGGTGCTGAGCTCACCACTTTGATTGGATGCTCTTGGAAATAGTGCTTAAGCTTCCTACTTGCAAGAAAAACTCCATAAACTAGCTTCTGCCATTGAGGGTACCTTTGCTTTGAATCTGTAAGGACTTCACTGATATAGTAAACAGGCCTCTGTACTGGATACTCTTTTCCTTCCTCTGAACGTTCCACAACTACTACTGCGCTGACAACTCTTTCATTGGCAGCCACATATAATAGCATGGGCTCCTTATCTGTAGGAGATGCAAGTACTGGTGCTAATGATAGGGTTTTCTTCAAGCCCTCAAAAGCATCGTCGACTTCTTTGCCCCATAAGAATTTGTCTGACTTCTTCAGGAGTCGGTAGAGAGGACCCGCCTTCTCTCCGAGTCTTGAGATGAATCTGCTTAGAGCCGCTACGCAACCAGTGAGTTTCTGAACGTCTTTTAGACAAGTCGGCCTCTGCAGGTTGTGAATAGCCTTGATTTTCTCTGGGTTTGCTTCAATGCCTCTCTCTGAAACAATGAAGCCGAGGAGTTTGCCTGTAGGGACTCCAAAAACACACTTGGCTGGGTTGAGCTTCATCTTGTACTTGTGCAGGTTATCAAAGGTTTCTGTTAGATCTGCTATCAAAGAGTCGGCTTTCTGAGACTTGATGACTACATCGTCCACATAAGCATAAACATTCCTTCCAATCTGTTCCTTGAAACAGTTTTGCATACACCTATGGTATGTAGCTCCTGCATTCTTGAGTCCAAAGGGCATTGTCGTATAACAAAATGCTCCAAAGGGCGTAATGAAAGATGTCTTCAGCTCATCCTCTATCTTGAGTCTGATCTGGTGGTGCCCTGAGTAGGCATCCAAGAAACAAAGTAACTCTGATCCAGCTGTGGAGTCAATGATCTGATCTATACGAGGTAAAGCAAATGGATCCTTAGGGCAGTGCTTGTTGAGACCCGTGAAGTCGATGCACATACGTAGCTCTCCTGTTTTCTTTGGTACTAGTAATGGGTTGGCCACCCACTCTAGGTGAAAAACTTCCTTGATGAACTCAGCTGCAAGGAGCCGAGCCACCTCTTCTCCAATGGCTTTTCTTCTGTCATCATGAAACTTGCGAAGTCCCTGTTTTACAGGTCTTGCATTAGGGTTAACATGTAAGCTGTGCTCGGCGAGTTCTCTCGGGACACCTGGCATGTCAGATGGCTTCCATGCAAAACGTCCCGGTTCTCACGGATGAACTCGACAAGTGCACTTTCCTATTTATCAGAGAGGTGCGTCCCAATGGTGAACTGCTTGAAAGAATCACCAGGGCTAAAATCAACTTGCTTTGTGTCTTGAGCTGACTTGAATTTCATCTTCTCCTCTGTGGCCGGCTTCTTGAGGACTGAGTTGTCCTCCGGGTCCATGTTTGCCTTGTAAAATTTCAGCTCCTCCTGAGCACAAGCTGTTTCGGCCATAGCCGCATCTCCTTGTTCACACTCCAATGCCATTTGTCTGATGCCATTAACTGTAATGACTCCTGCTGGACCTGGCATCTTAAGCTTCAAGTAAACATAACACGGCCTGGCCATAAACTTAAAGTATGCTGGTCGACCAAAAAGAGCATGGTATGGACTCTTAAGATCAACTACCTCAAAGGGCATAATTTCTGAACGGAAATTTTCCATTGTGCCAAAAGCAACCTCAAGATAGATCTTACCAATGGGCTTTGCCGACTTCCCTGGCACTATCCCATGAAAAACTGTCTCAGTTGGTATCAACTGCCTATCTTGCAGTTTCATCCTCTTGAATGTGTCATAGTATAAGATGTTGATGCTGCTTCCACCATCCATGAGCACCTTGTTTAATGTGTAGCCCCCAACTTGAGGTGCTACCACTAAAGCTAAGAGCCCTGGGTCGTCGACTCTTGGTGGATGATCTGCTCTACTCCATGTGATGACTTGCTCTGACCACTTGAGCCACTGCGGGACTGCTGGTTCCACTGCATTAACAGCTCGAACTTTCAACTTCCTAGCACGTTTGGATGTGCTTGTTGTGAAAACATGATAACTACCCTGACTCGGGTTCTGTGGTCGAGTTGTGACATAGTATTGCCCTTGGCCATCATGAAGCTGCTTCGGGTTCTGCTGGAACCCGCCTAGCTGGTTACCTCCTCCTTGCTGTAAGTTGGGATTATGACCGGCTCCTGCGCCATGGTTGCCGGGTCCTCCATTACCATCGTTTCCTCGATACCCATTGTCGTTGTTCCTATTGCCCGGTCCTGCGACTCTGCCGCGCTGCAGATCCACACATTGTCCCAAGGTATGACCACACTTCCCGTTTCTGGCGTGTTTAGGACATGGACTCGCCAAAATCTCCTCTGTACTTGGCCTACGCCCTTGGTATCCTTGAGAGTTGTTGTCCTTGCATCTGAACCCAGTGTTTGTGTTAGCTACTAGGTCAGAGCTGTCTCCGTACGGCCTCTTAGTGCCACCTTGGTTTTGACCTTGGTTTTGATTCTGACTTGGTCCACTGCCACCTTGTCCCTTTCCAGTTTCTTCTGGGTCCTTGGTTTTTTCCGTGGATGCGTGCTTATTGGCTCCAGCCATGATCTCTCCAATGGTGATAGGTATGCCTTGATTTAGGCTATCTTTCATATGTCCCAACTTCCAGCTCAAAGGATTATAACTGCAGTTTCTCTCCAACGCCATCAGCACAGAGATGGGTGGGAGTCCTTGCGATGAATTGATGATTTCTGAGACTCGCTTCATCCAGTGTCTTGCGGACTCGCCCTTCCGCTGAGTGCATCGCTCTAAGTCCTCTATGGTGCTCAACTTCCTGCAAGTTCCTTGGAAATTTTGCACAAAAGCTGTCTTCAACTGCTCCCATGAGTTAATGGACCTGGGAGGCAAGTTCCTCATCCAGACTTTGGCTGTCTCATCCATCATAAGATACATGAATTTGGCGCACAGCCCTTCTGAAGCGTTTCTGATACTCATTGCCATCTCATAACTGCTTAGCCACGAAGTCGGGTCCATGTTTGGTTCATAGTTGCCCACCTTGTGCGGTTCCTTGAAGTTATCTGGGAAAGCCACGGCTCTAATGGCCTCTGAAAGACATGCAGGCCTTGTTAATGATGGAGAACTTCCTGGTGAGGTTACCTCAGTGAGCGCACGATGCGGCGGGTTCATCACTGGTGCTGCTGTTACTGGTGGTGGTCCACCGGCTCCTCCGGCTTCTGGGACTCTGGCCTCAGCAGCTCTCCTGTTCCTTGCTTCGTGAACTCGCCTTTGAGCTTCCGAAACAGTGGGTTGATGTGGTTGGTTCCTTGCCAGTTCGCGGCGCCTTGTGCTCGTCGACCCAGCCGGATGAGACTCATCATGTCGACTCCTTGCTCTGGAGTTGTACGTAGTGGAATGAAGCCGACTCGCGTCTGGGAAATTGGGATAGAGAGCTTGTTGTGCCAATGATGTTTTTAACATATCTATGGCGAGTCGTGCCTCTTGACCTGTTGGGTTTTCCATGAGTGGGATTCTGTCCAACACCATGGTTGCTGCGTGTACATTATCTATTGGGCTTGAGTAGTGTCCTGCTGGTGTATGAAACCTCTGCGGTGGTGGACCCATAGCGCCGACTCCTCCGCCAGGTGGTGGGGGTGGTGCATTGGCTCCAGCTCCTGTTCCGACTCCTCCATTTCCTCCCGGTGGTGGTGGTGGTGGTGGTGCGGCTCCTGCACCAGGTGCAGACCCTCCGACTCCTGCACCCGGCGGCGTTTGAAACAGGTTGGTTGGATTGATCAAGACTCCATCATGGAGTTGACTCCGAGTCCTCCGATGCTGAACTGAGGCGAGTTCCTGTTGGTGATTGCGCACTGCTGCTGCTTCTGCTTGTACGCGCTCATGTTCTGCTTGTATGCGAGCCTATTCAGCTTCTATACACGCTTGCTCTTCTTGAACAAGGGCTTGATCTGCCACCAATCTGCGATTTGCTTCTGCAACATCTGCCAACTGCTTCTCTAATGCCTGACGAGCCGTCAGCAACTCCTCAGCTCGAGCCGCTGCGTTTTCTGCTGTGATCTCCGTTGTCAACAAATTGGGATCAAATTGACTTCCACCCGCGTTATCCCCACCGTTTTCAGGTCCAGACATGTATACTCCAACATGACGTGGACGTACTGGTGATTGCACGCACTCTTCCTCTATTCCAGACCCAAGTCTATCTTCAAATAAGGGCAAAATTGACTCTGAATCTGCGTCGTAGTCTGGCTCCATATATGGCTCCGCCAGCGACTCCTTCTCATTGTTGATGATAAGTTGTTCCTCTGGTTCGGCTGCTATGCCGACTTGTGATGTTCCAACGGACTCCTCTCCATCGGACTCCACCATAGCTGTTGACTATGAAACATATTCCAACTTATTAGCACGGTTACCTGTGGTGCTGACCATGCCAACAAACACGTTGATCTGGCCGAAGATGAGTTGATAGCCCTCGTCGACTTCATCCATCTCTGAGCTCCATCCTAAGTCATCGATCTCTGTCTCTCCAAGCTGATTGTGTGCAAAGTCGCCCGATGGCGAGTTTCTCCATACCTCGGCGAGCTTCACCCACGATCTCAACTCCTTTCATCTTTTGCCCCACGGTGGGCGCCAACTGTCGTGGGGTTGTCACGGCAAGTTCTTCCTCAGGGAATATGAATTGTGGGGCCATTGGTGATCGAAGTACGTAGGAGCTGTTAATCTCGCCTAAGGACAAGGATCTACCCAGGTTCGGCCCCTCTTGATGGAGGTAAAGACCTACTTCCTGCTTTGGCTTTATTGATATGAACTGGCTCTCGATTACAAGGTTCCGACTCCTATCTAGGGAATCGGTGACTTCAACCTCTTTGGGGTCTGGTCCGGTGTTGCGAGTTCTGGATTGCTTATCGATCTAAGGTCTAGGTCCCTCCTTATAAAGGCGGTCGGGTCCCTGGGCTTACAAGTTTACACCGGGTCATACTAGGACACGGAGTCCTATTCTATGTCTTGGCCTTCCAAGTTAGAGCTCCGGGTTGTACTAGGACTCCTCCTCGACGAGTCCTTCCTTCTTTATGGGCCTTAGCCGGCTTGTCTCCAGCCCAGCCCATGTAACTCACACGCAAATGGAAATCACAAACTAGAGGACCCTTGGATAAGCCCGCACAATTTATTCGGTTAGTAAGGGGCCCATACCCCCACCGATGGAAGCACGCTCGTCTTGGTTCAAGAGGTAAAGAACTCACACCTAGGCGGCAAGAATGAGGCAAAACACCACCAACCCCGATGGCAACTCATCCAAGCCTTTAAGCATTTTAATTAAGTACCCAAGTTTCCACCTCGTCCGAACATTCCATCAACTTCACAATCATGGAAATAATCACCGGACAACTAAGCATGGCTAAGCAGAAATACAACAGGTATAACTTTAACTCAGGCCAACACCTCAAACCTATGCATCATAGGAAGGAAACAGATAGTGGTGTAGGGAACTAATGCAATTAATAGGATATTCTAACCATCGACCAAAATTGACATTGGAATCGAATGCAATATTATGGTGGAGAAAATACTTGTGTAAAACAATAGAATGAGATATGCACAGAAGGTTAGGTTATCTCTTGCCTTGCTGATGGGGCTGATAGCACGGATCGTCGACGTATTGCGGTGGAACCTCGACTCCTGAATCTACCGAAACACAAACAATAACAGGAGAACAATAAATAACACGAATACAAAAGGTGCAATGCACACTCATGATGAGATGGTCAGATTATGCATTGAAATGGTCTTGGGCATGACCCACAAGTTAAATGGAACCCCGAAAATAAATATCGCGATTAACGGGTTAAAATTCCATACTTAACTTAATGAATTAAGTTATTACCCAAAATGTACAGTACTAAAATATGAGGTCTACATGCATGGAAATGACATTATTAGATAGGTATTGTCCTGCTGATCATTTTGGCACCTCGTTTGCAATTTTCCGATTAACGATAGATAAATGGTGAATTAAACGGTTATTCAAATTTAATCCTTTTAACCATTTCGGAAATGACATCAAAGGAAAATTTGTTGTCATGCCGTGAAATTAACATAACTAGATAGCCTTTGCTTTGCTGATCATTTTGGTATATTATTTGCAAAATTTGAACCAATATTTAATAAGTTATGATTTTTCCAAATATTAATTAGTTGAACCATATAGTAGGCCGGAACAAGGCCCGGTACTACTGACCATGGTTTGGTCGGTACTTCCGGAAAACTGCCCAGTAGTACCGGACAAGTCGGTACTTCCGGAGCAACTTCGGAGCCACTTCTAGAAATTAACAGGAGGTATCCAGTACCGAAAAGATTTACGGTCGGTACTTCCGGAAAACTTCCCGGTAGTACCGGACAAGTCGGTAGTTCCGGAGCAACTTCCGAGCCACTTCCGGAAATTAACTGAAGGTATCCAGTACCGAAAAGTCTTATCCCGGAACTACGCTCGGTACTACCGTCCATGGTCTGGTCGGTACTACCGGCTCTAACATCGGTACTACCGGCAAAATTTACCGAGCCGAGGCCACGACCGGCGCGCGCGCGCGGTGACCGCGCGCAATGTCGAGCACGCGCTCGACGGTGCAGGGCGCGTGAGGACGGGTTACTGGTCGCGTGCGTCGTTCCATTCTATGAAGGACCAACTGCGGGCGGCGCCGCTACCTAACGGTCGCCGGAGGGGCGAGCACGACGGCGACTAGCGGCGGCAAGACGGCGAACTACAACTAACCGGCGAACAAAAAAAAGAGGGGGAGAAAGAGAAGGTCCAGAAGGTCGGTGAGCTCACCCTGAGCGTGAACAGCAGGCCGGAGAGGGTCGAGGAGCTCGGACGGCGACGAGCCCGAGCTCGAACGGCGGCGGTCGGCGGCGGAGGAGGCGACGAAGAAACGGACGGCACGGTCGATTCCCGGCGCCCCTCTTCGATTCCTTAGACGGGGAGGTAGACGAAGACGCAACGAAGCGGATGGTGGTCTTCGATCTGCTCGACGGTGACCCTAGCGGCGGCGATGCACAAGGGACGGCGGCGGGCCGACGACGTTCATGGCTTAGGGTTAGGGTTTCGGGAAACAAGAAGAATGGGGGGGGGGGGGGGGACGAGAGAGCAGGGCGTCGGCGGCCTTCTTAACCACCAGGCGGCACGGCGGCAGCGAGTGGGTGCGGCGGGGACGCGCGGGAGCGAGCTCGGTCGCTACAGGGGCGAGCTACAGGATCAAGGAGATGATGTTTTTGCGCATAACCCCCTGGCTGCTTAAAAGTTTATTACAAATTGGTCCAGCAGCCCATTAAGGATTTAAATTGAGGCACTTAAACATTTTTATAAAATCTGGAAAAATTCACCTAGAATCTATTATATACTTAAAACAATAGAAAATAAAACGTCCACGTTCTTCCACATAGGCTAAAAATATGTACTCTGTTGATTCTAATTTTAGCGGCTGAGATTAAAAGATAAATACGGTTACGTAAAAAATAAACATGTACAAAAGATGTCTGAGGTCACGTTGACATGTCCATGTTTGCTGAGAATAGGTGTACAAGAAGGACGCGACATCGATCCTTCAACGGAGGATCAATTATTCCTCCGTATGCGTCTTTCTCTCTCCATAAATAAATCATCATCATGGAGAATTCTTGCACATCATGCAAGTTGGATAGCAATCGTATCGTAGAAGGACGCAGAAAAACTATTAGCACAAACATATTGTCTTGGATATAGAAAGCCAGAGAGACACAACGTCACGATTCTCTCCTGCCGGCCGTCCGGCGTACTTTGTTCATCGGCTTCGAGGTTCCTAAAGTATGGAGAAACACCAATCGGCGCTCTGTGAATTAATCCCTATCACGCCGGCGTATGCAATCAGGCATGCGGGCCCAAAGGCGCTTAAATCTTATTGAAGCGGCTGCCTCGACCGGCAACATGATTTCCTGCCACGCTTGAACGTCTCAACGACGCTGGCTATTTGGATCAAGTACAAGTTGTCGTGAACTTGGCCAGCGTCGGGAAAAAGATGAGAACTAACGCATCACATATCCACACTACAATATAGTTGCATCAAGAGTATCGTGCCTTTAGCAGCAGCAACCAGGTACATTTGATTAAGTGCATATTATACATGATCTACCAGCTATAAGCAGCTAGCCTATATATTATATGTGTGTGTGAGATATATGCATGCGGTTTAATCCTATAGATGGGATGTGCGATCAAGTATACAAATTTCTTAGAAAGTCCATCGTGCTTAATTTTATTTTATAGAATCCGATTATTAATAACCAATAGCTTAATAGCGTTTAAGTACAACTTAACTATGAACCTCTAACGCCTATTATCAATTTCTAATAAGGGTCCACTAGATCGGCAGGTCATATATGTTTATGTACATGCACTGAAAAACCTCGGTTCAACTCACTCTGATCGAGATTCTCCAAAAGCTCGGCAACACATATGTGTTTATGTACATATAATACTGTCAAGATTCTCCTAAAGTTTTCTTCAAACGAACATGACTTTAAATTTTGTTGTGGGTATGAATCTTTACATACTGGGTGGATAAAGAATGCATCTCATCTTAAACATCAATTTTGGAACAGATTCCATGTTAAATAAAAAAAGAGAAACTGACGAATCTTAATAAATTTGTGTATTAATTACATTTATTTAACAAACTCGCATGAAAATAACATCCAAGATTTTGAAAAAAAAAACAGCTACAAATCTATCATATGCATGGATGTAGTGATAGGCTGATAGAGCACCAGTGTCACAATGGCAGTATCAGCACACTTACATTTGCATGAAATTGAGTATAAATAATAGGTCAACACAAATTGAAAATAGAGGACACACAATGGAATAATTGGATGAGTTGATGAATTAGTATTCGGTGGCAAAGCTTTTGGTATTTAGAGGCGACGGGGAAATTGTGCATCTGAAAGATTAAGGGGCATATACTTTCAGAAAAACCATGTGCAAGGCATCATAGTATATCATATGAAGAGTTAACAAGTCGAAGACTGTTTTAAATGTGCAATCCGACATATCATATGGATAAAGGAAGAATAATGGTATCGTCGATACAAAACTGATGGTCGAGTAACTACGGTCAACTCAAAAAATATGGATGCGTTAAGAAAGGGCAAGTTGTGATGATATTGAGTCGAAAATGATAAGGCATAGTCTACATTATGCACGGTGCACGCGGAATCTGAATACCGTCAATCTTTGTTGTCACTCTAAATAGTTCAATGGAAAGAATGTAATGCACTAAATGGAAATATTTCTTCTAACATAATGTTGTTATATTTCACAAGGCATATACATATTTTCTGCAATCTTTTTCGTACGCACATTAGATTTGTACGAAGTGCTAATAGAGTGTTAACACAAATTAAATATTTAAAAGTTGACACTATGTGAATAACTCATAAAAGAAAAATATTGTGCAATATGATGTAGAGTAAATCTAGCCGCGCAAATGCGCGGGTCATCTAGCTAGTTATGAATTAAATGATTATTAAAATTTAATTATTTTAACCATTTTGAAAATGACATCAAAGGAAAAGTTGTTGTCATGACGTGAAATTAGCATAACTAGATAGCCTTTGATTTGCTGATCAATTTGCTATATCATTTGCAAGATTTGAATTAATAGTTATTACGTTATGATTTTCTCAGGTTTTAACTAGTTGGGTCGGTACTTCTGGCTAAATGCCCGGTAGTACCGGTCAGGTCGGTACTTCCGGAACAACTTCCGGGCTACTTCCGGAAATTAACAGAAGTATCCAGTACAAAAACTACTGAAGGTCGGTACTTCCGGCTAAGAGCTCGGTAGTACCGGTCATGTCGGTACTTCCGGAACAACTTCCGGGCTACTTCCGGAAATTGACAGAAGTATCCAGTACCGAAACTACTCGCGGTCCGTACTTCTGGCTAAGAGCTCGGTAGTACCGGTCATGTCGGTACTTCCAGTAAAAACTTCCGAGCTACTTCCGGAAATTAACAGAAACATCCAGTACCGAAACCACTCACGGTCGGTACTACCGGCTAACTGCCCGGTACTACCGACGAACGCTTTTGAGCACGACCGGCGCACGCACGCGGTGACCGCGCGCAATGTTGAGCACGATTCGCTTGAGTGCAGATGTGCGGGGTGGCGTGGATGGGTTCTTCGGACGCGCCTCGACGAGGGCGTTCGAACGGTGGCGGCGCCGCCCAAAATGGGTCATCGGAACGACGGGTACGACGGCGACCGGCGGTGGTTCTAAGATAAACTACGTCGACCGGTGAAAATTAGGGCGAGGGTGATCTGAGAAACCAAAGGTAACTTTCAGGGTGATCTTTCCCATTGAAGAGGCTTGTCGTCCCGGCACAATCCCATGAAACTTCACATTGCTGTGGCTGAGTTGTGACTCGGAGAGACGCATCCTTTTCAATGTCGCGGCGTAGAGTATATTGATGCTACTTCCTCCATCCATGAGCACCTTTGTCAACTTGTATTTGTCGACTATAGGGTTAATTACCAGAGCATAAGTGAGCGTGGCAGGGACTCTATCCGGGTGATCGCTGCAGTCCCATGTGATAGGAGTGTCGGACCAATCCAAAAATTGTGGTACTGCAGGTACCGTGGCATTAAGCTCTCGCCAAGCCGCCTTTTCCTTGCGAGACGAGTCAGTCGCTAAGTTGACGATGAGACTTTCAGTGTGCTTGGGGAACTTGCTGCCTTTTCCTTCTTTGGAGGCCACGTCGTCAGACTTTGAAGCGGCGTCATCCTTCTATTTGCCGTCCTTCCTAGACTTGCGCTTGTTTCTTGATTGGCCGGCTTTGGGGTACTTGGCGATGTCCCAATTAATGTGACATTGTTGGATCGTGTGGGAACTCGTCCCGTCCGGCCCCAGATGATGAACACAGGGATTATTTTTTATGTCCTCGTACTTCACCATTGTTGGTCGGGTAGGTCGGTTGTTCGCCGGCTTTTTGTCCTGCCACTTTTCGCTACTTGGGCCGCCTTTTCCAAAGTTGGTAGCAACTTCGTCTGAAGGGCCGGCTTGGTCTTCAAACTTTTTCTTCCCAGATTCACGTCGCCGGGACTCGGCTTCTTCCCTATTCTCATCATCAGCAATAGCATATTTGTTTGCATAGGCCAGTAAGCCGCCCAAAGTTTTCGACTTGTCACTGTAGATCATGAAGCGGAAAGTCGTCCCCTTCCTCAAAGACTGCTTGAACACATGAATTGCCTGTGTTTCTGAGACGCCCTCGCAAGCGTTTTTGATTTCGCTCCATCGTGAAATGAATTCTCGGCTGGACTCGTTCTTTTGTTGTACACACCGCTGTAAGTCGAATATCGACTTGGGGTGTTTATTCGTACCCTGGATGTTTTGTATAAAGATGCGCTTCATGCCACTCCAGGTATGAACAGTCCTTTCCGTCAAGCCTTCGATCCAGATGCGTGTCATCCCGGTTAACATCAGGGGCAAGAAGTATACTGCGGAGTCGGCACTGCCTTCATAGATGTCGCAAGCACTCACATAATCTGAAAGCCATGTCTAAGGATTTGTTGTGCCGTTGTACTTCTCCACCATCTTTCTGACATTGGACAAAGTCGGCGGTAGGATTTGTTCTCTGATTGTTCAGCCAAAACACTTAGGACCGAGGTACTGGGCATCTCTGGCCGACTTCCTCTCCTTAATTAGGCTTTGAACATCATGAACTCTAGGCGGCTTGTCATTAATTGACTTACTTCGCCTTGGATCGTCCCTATGACGGCTTTGGCTCACCCGACTCGCGTTACACGGTGGGCTTGGAGACCTTTGCCGATGTGGAGGGGGTATATATTTGGAGGGGTTATCTCCCTCTTTGCGTGGTGGAGGCGGCGGTGGAGGTGGCATATTATCTCTGTTGCCCCCCCTTCGAGGCAGATTCTCTCCTTCGCGTTGTCGTTCTTGACGAGGTGGTGCCACCTTCTCCTTGCGAGGGTCCTCCTTTTGCTCCCGGCTTCGATGTCCGTCATGATTGTTGTCGGCTTCACGATGACGAGATGAACCTGTCCGAGACTCAGCACCATTGTTACTTGGTTGCTTGTCCTTCGGGTCCTTATCCCTGCCTTTGTTGTGGCTGCTTGAGCCGGCTGGATCATCGTCTGGGTCTGGGGGTGCAGCAGCCATCGTCTTCTTCGCCGTCGAGTTGCAAAGACGAGAATCGTCGAATAGCTTTCCCGACTTAACTTGTGAGTCGTTTTGCTGCTGCTATGCTATCTCCAATAGATAAGCCGAGTACTTGATGTGGGCATCGCGGTCCTATGATTTATCGAACATGACCTCCTGTGCCGCCTCCATGTTCTTGGCTGGGGTGTTAAAGTAACACAAGTTGGTCACCGGATCACATCGGTGGTGGTACCTTCTTCAGACTGAATTCAAAAGGTCGGCTTCCCACTTGCTACGGAAATCTAGCTTTTTGTGCAGGTTTTTATCACGAGATGGACGGAAAACATCATCAACCCCATTTTGCCTTTGCTTTCGGATGAACTCCGTTTCCTTATTAGTGAGATCTAGTTCGCGCTCCGCGACTTTAGCCGCCTGTTCTTCGAGTAAGATGCGACGCTTCTCTATGTCGGCCAGCGATGTGTCGGGAGGAAGTGGAGTTAGTAGTTCCTGCATGTTTGCCATCCTTTCTTCGTGCTCCTTCTATCACTGCTCCGAGTGTAGCATTAATGTCGTCACCATCAGCCGGCAAGTTACTGGCTCCCTTCTTTGGAGCAAGTGGCGGGATACAATCCACCTTTTGATTTCTGGCTTCTGGAGTTGTTTCTTTGCCATTGGCGGGTTTCGAGGCGGTGGGCTCTCCTTTTGGATCGAGGACGACATCATCCATTAAGACCTCGACTGGGCGTCCTAAGCAAGACGGACCTTTCCGACTAAAATCATCGGACTGTCCTTCAGATTGAAGGTCCTGCTCCATAGGGGCAGTGTCCCCCGATCCGGCTACTGAATCTGTCCTGGCCTGCAAAGCAAGGAGATAGACTCAGGATCAGTCGTCGACTCGGTTGAGCCGGATTCTCCTAAGATTCCAACGAAGTGAAAATCCGGCGCCGCCCTAGAAGAGCTTGCGTCGTCTTCAGAGTCTTCATCATCAGCGTCGAAAGCTAGATCTAGATCGGCAATCTCATCTGAGTCCAGATCCGACCCGTCTTCAAGGTTGCTGGGGTGGGTGGCGGGCATGCTTGAGGTGAAGCCGAGATCGTCCAAAACTTTCGCGGTGAAGCCGACAAAGATGTCGATGCCGCCGATGGAGACCGTGGACCAGCCGTGTAACAGCCCCAGCTTTGTAATGAAAAATACAAAGAATTTTTCCACTTTTTGCATTCTTGTTTGCATCATGGCATCCATATGAATTTGCTATTTTCTAACAACCAACATATGCAAGCAATTAAAATGGGGAGGCAAACTTCCCAAACTCCCAAACCAATGCAATTGTTTAACTTGGCAAACAAATCATTCTTGGACTTACAAATTGTTCAGGAAGTTCCAAGTTTAATTATTACGACCAATTGTCAAAATCCAATTTTGACAAGCAAAGATTTTAATTTGAGAATTCAAATTGGTGCAAACCAATTCTTATTTTTTGAAACCAAATTAGACTTTCCAAAAATTCCAGATAAAATTGTGGGGAGCTTCATAAATATATTGTGAGCCTCCATGAATATTTTCACTATTTTTGGAATTGTTTAAGTGCTCCAAATAAATATAATTTGGAAATTATCAAAATTGACCTTACTTAAACCCTATGAACAAATATGGTGCAAAACATTTTATTTTGCCAAACCAATTTTTGTGGAGCTTCTAAAGGTCAAGGGGAGGCCACCTGAATTTTTGTAGAATTTATAAAAAGGTTAGGTGCCTTAATTAAATCCCTAAAAGTGCCAGTGGACCTTTTTGTAATAAACTAAAATGTTGCCAGGGGGTTTTCTGGAAAACTTCCTTTCTTCTCCACAGTGCCTTTGGGCACTGGTGCCATGCCGGGGCGCCCCATGCCGCCGTGGCCTCGCTGCCCCGTGCGTGTCGTGCCCCCCCCCCCCCCCCCGAGGTCAAAGACGCCTCCACCTGCTCCCCGCGGTCTATTCCCCCTCACCTGCTCCCTCCCCTGCTCGTTCCCCTCTTTTTCTCTTCTCGAGATACACCGTTGCTGACGCACGTCGCTGCACACCACCGTCGCCTGGAGCCGCCCCGTCAATATCGAGGACCGCAGCGAGGTTCCCCGTGTCTTTCTTTTCCCCTACGCCGAAGGAATCGAGCTGGGGCGGCTGAAATCACCGACACCGTCTCGGTTTCCCCGCCGCCGGCTGTTGCCCGTCGAGTTGCCGCTCGTCGCCATCAGCCCCTCCCCGCCGTCGCCGAGGACCCCGACGTAACCAGGGTGAGTTCCTCATCCATTTGGACAACCTCCCGCTCCCCCTTTCCCCTCTCCTAGCGCTCGCCGTCGCCGACGGTCACCACCGTGTGCCCGGCCTGACATCGGACCGGATATTTTCAGACACCGGAATATCCGGTCCGTGGCGAATTCGGCTAAGGACCAAAACTCGGCGGTACTGTTAGTCACCGGATATTTGCTACCGGATATTTTCTAGTCACCGGAATATCCGGTATGAAGCGAAATTCGGCTAAGGACCAAAACTCGGCGGTACTGGTAGTCACCGGATATTTGCTACCGGATATTTTCTAGACACCGGAATATCCGGTCCGTGGCAAATTCGGCTAAGGACCAAAACTCGGCGGTACTGGTAGTCACCGGATATTTGCTACCGGATATTTTCTAGTCACCGGAATATCCGGTATGAAGCGAAATTCGGCTAAGGACCAAAACTCGGCGGTACTGGTAGTCACTGGATATTTGCTACCGGATATTTTCTAGACACCGGAATATCCGGTCTGAGACGAAATTCTGCTAAGGACCCGAACTCTGAGATACTGGAAGTCACCGGATATTTGGCACCAGAGATTTCAACAGGGCACCGGAATATCCGGGAGAAGGAATATCCGGGCCTCTAAGTTAGTTAAATTGAAATAAAAGAATTGATAGCTTTTTAAATATTAGTTCAAATTTGGCAAATCATATGTCAAATTGTTCAGAAAAACAATACCTACCTATTGGTGACATTACCATGCACTCTTGAGTAAAATAAATTCTCCTTTATTTAAGAATTTCCTAAATGTCATAAATAATACCTAATTTGGGAAAATTCATAATTCGATAAATATTTAACCAAAATTTGTGAATAAAATATCATTGTGATCAGCACTTCAAATGCTATCAAACCATGCTAATTTTACATCGTGATCACAAATATTTATTTGATGTATTCTTTAATTGATTAAAAGAACTAAATTCAAATAATTATTTAATTCACTATTTATTCATCGAAACTCGGAAAATTTCAAATAAGGTACCAAAATGATCGGAAGAACAAGACCTATCCATTCATGTCATGTTCATGCATATTTAAGCCACTTTTTTTGTAATATAATAAATTATAAATAATGTGGTCACTAAGATAAATATGGGGTTGTTTCCAAATAATCGCACTAATTATTTGGAACTCCATTTAAATTGTTAGAGAAATTAAACGATGATATCTTTGCATAAACCTGTCATGTCATCATGTGTTTGTGCATTGCACCTCGTCTTTGTGTTATTTATTTGTTCCTTTGTGATTATTTTGGGTGTCGATAGATTCCGGAGTGGAGGTTAACCCTACCTACCCCGACGAGCAGTACTACACGCCCCGACAGCAAGGCAAGAGATAACCTAGCCTTCTTGGCATCTAGCATCCTATTGTTTTCTAAACTTATTTTATCCACCATAATATTGCATGCAATTCCCGTGCCACTTTTGACCAAGATCTAGAGTATCCTATGAACGCATGTTTTTCCCTGAACCAATACATGTTTCCCCTCCTATGAACCATAGGTATGATGTGTTGGCCGGATACAAAAAAAAATATATTTGTTGTTATATGCTCAGCTATACTTAGCCATGCTTAGTCATTTATCTATTTATGTCCGTTGATTAAATTCCATATTGATGAATGATGATGGAATGGTCGGACATGGTGGTTGTTGTTGGTACTTATTTAATTTGCTTAAAAGGCTTGGGTGAGTTGCCATCGGGGATGGTGTTTTGCCTCACTCTTGCCCCTAGGTGCGAGTTCCTGTCTTCGGACTCAAGGTTTGAGCGTGCTGCCATTGGTGGGGGTATGGGCTCCTTACTAACTGAATAACTTGTGCGGGCGTAACCAAGGGTGGTCTAGTTCGATTTTCCATTTGCGTGTGAGTGGAAAAGAAAATGTTGCGGAGGATTTGTGTTTAGGACGTGGCGATGGGGGCAGGGGCTGAAATAGGCTGGGTAAACTTGCCCTGTCGCCACAGATGACTCTTGGATAGTCTCACGCGAGTTAAAGGTTTAACCGCGCCCACTCGCCGGCCTTCCCCGGAAGAAGGCCAATCAGGTGAGCCGGACGGTACGAATGGGTAAATTAGTACACCCCTGCAGGGTTAACCTTTTCGAAAAGCCATGTCCATGGTTATGGACGCCTTGGGAATGGATTTACGGGATCATAAACAACTTCAACCTAATTAAAACTTGGCAGCTAGAGGTTGCAATTACAACGTGTGACAAAAAGTTCATTTCCTCGAGGGTGATTCGGGGGAGTGCCTTGGTGGAGACGAGTGTTGACTCTTGGTACTACTTGGTTCGATGAGAACCGAAGGAAAAGTTACTCTCTTATCCCTTTTTCAGAAAATATTCTGAGTAGTCGATGCCATGGGTGTTTTAAATCTTTTGAAAAGAAAATCTAGCTTTATGCAAATTACCTACATACAGCTTTAGAGCCTCCATCAGCATTGGGCCTATATCGCCCTACTAAACTTGCGAGTACGTCGTACTCAGTCTCTCTTTGTTGCCTTTATTACTTGTTTCAGAGGAGGACGACACCGAGCACACAGGTGGGTTCTTCGTGGACGTCGACGAGTAGTTCGGGGTTCCCAGGTGGTAGCTTGGGACCGTGGAACAAGCTGGCTGGGATTGTTTATCTGTAGGCCTCTTAGGCCATATCTTGGATCTTGTTGTTAGACAACACTACTTCGCTTCCGCATGGTGAATTGTTGGGTCTTTGACCTTTTGTGTGTAATATTTGTATCTTTCTCATATATGAGTTGCTATATGAATTTTGGTGTCGTAGAGTCTGTGATGTGCCAGTTGTTCCACAAGTCTTGATCTCTCAACTATACATGATAGCTATGTCTGAGCTTATGGCATGATCGAAGTGTTGCGTGCCGATGATCCATTCCGAGCATGCCTGCCAAAGGTTTTGGCCTGGGATTGGTAAACCCAGTAACCTTCGATTGTGTAGCATGACCGGTTGCACAAAGCTTCACTGTATAGTTCTGGGGTCGGGGCGCTACAAGTTGGTATCAGAGCAGGACTACCTATAGGAAACCCTTTCTATTGGTCGATGTCGAGTCTAGTTGAAAATTATTTATAACCTAAAAATGAGTTGTGAAAACCTTACTAGGATTCTTTTTACTACTCATCCAACTCGCTCTACACTGATTTCTTATCTCTATTTGTTTTAAGCTTGGTGTTGAAGTTTAGGTTCTCGGGGTTTGGGTTCTTACCGTCCACAGTTGTCTCTAGTCAGTTATTTCAGTTTGATATCGCCGCGAGGACGTGATGTCACCCGTGGTTGACTAAATCTGTTTTGTGCTAGTGTCATCTTAATTCTCCATATCTGTAAGGACTCAAATGATCGATACTAATTGTTCGGAGTTGATTACTAACTATGTCCTTGTTCCAAATCTTCAGAATGGCTCCCACCCGTCGTGGTAACCCCGGTGATCCTGATGCACCGCCGCCACCCTCAATTGCGGAGGTCCTGATGGCCATCGAGGAGAACCGGCTGCGGAATGAGCACCTGCTCGAGCAGCTGGTGCAACAAGGGGCTAGGAGGAACACGGACTGCAACACTCTCACGGAGTTCTTGCGCTCCCAACCTCCCACCTTCACTGAAGCTAAGGAGCCACTTGATGCGGATGATTGGCTCTGGGCTCTCGAGCGCAAGTATGCCGCTCTGCACGTTCCGGTGGCAGAACAAGTCAACTTCGCCACCTACCTGCTGAATGGAGCCGCCGGCTCCTGGTGGGAGAGCCACGTGTCAATGTTTGACGCTGGCCACGTCTTCACTTGGGCGGAGTTCCGCGCCGCTTTCCGTGCGGCGTACATCCCCAAGCCCATCATGGACCTCAAGAGGAGGGAGTTCCTGGATTTGACCCAGGGACGCATGGACGTCCAAGCTTATGGGCGTGAATTCAACCACCTCTCCCGTTACGCCCCTTGGGACGTGACCAACGACGAGGACAAGCAGTACCTCTTCCGCAAGGGGCTCACACCTCGGCTCCGCTATGAGCTCCTGCCCTTCAAGTTCTAGTCCTATCAGGAGCTCTACAACCAGGCTCTCACTATGGAGCAGGGTAGGAAGGAGCTGGAGGCTTCCAAGAGGCCAGCTCCCACTGACAACCAGAGCTCCTCTTCTTCGGAGGGCAAGAAGCGTAGGGTCTTTGTGCCCTTCAGCGTTGTGCCTCGTGCTCCCTTCGCGCCAAGGCCTTCAGGGTTCAGGCCATCTCCGCCTCGCGCAGCTACTTCGACCTTGGGTGCAGCTGGGAGTGGTTTCCGCCCTCAGCTGCCTCCACCACCACAGAGGCTCACTTGCTTCAGCTGTGGCCAGCCGGGGCACTACTCCAGGGAGTGTCCCCAGAAGGCACCGGCTACCGCAGCACCTGCACCAGCACCCTCTACCCTAGCCGCCAAGGCCATGACCGTCAGCTGTGGCCGCCTGAACCACGTCTCGGCTGAAGGAGTCGAAGAGGACCCCGGAATTCTCATGGGTACGCTTCGAATCAATGATTACCCAGCTTCAGTCTTGTTTGATTCTGGAGCATCGCATTCATTCATATCCATAGCTTTTGCACACAACCATCAAATACCGTTTGTGAACATGGACTCCCCCCTAGTGGTCAAGACGCCAGGTGTAATACCCTGCTATTTAGAAAGTCAAAAGGGTAGAAATAGAATTTGTGCATTCGCATAGCATGCATCTGAAAATGCGGGAAATTTTCGCGCTTTTAAAATAAAGGAGACAAAGTGATCGATGTTTCGCTCGACTCGATGAGTTAGGTTTAGATCATCCTGTCAAGTGCAATAAACTTCGAGATGAGCTTTATACCAAATTAAATTGAAATCACAAGAACAAGAAAAGAGTTATCACTCGACAGACTAATTAGTCAAATTAGTCGATTGTCGAGGTGCGAGAGTTTTGAACATGACCTTTCGTAATTCTCAACACTTCTTATCACAATTCTATAAAAATATATATCCATCCCAGTTGAATACAAAACACAAATATCAAATTATCATTCCTTATCTATGATCATTTCAATACACCATTCACATAAATATCCTCTCAATTCATCATCTTATTCATGATCATTTGCAAACTTCGCATCCCATACATATATTATCTCATCTCATCAAACATCAACACTCATCCATGATCTCATAAGTATCTTTACCCTACCAGATCATCAATTCTTACACACATCATCTTAAATATATCTCACAAAACCCTTTACATAAACCTTTAGAATCATAATGTCCAAAGTCCATTGAAATACAAATATGATCTTATACAAATCTTACAAATTTTCTAAACTGAAAGAATAAGTAATATTACATCAATTATCGAATAAGTACATCTCAATTACAACTCCAAATATAAATGTCCAAAGTAAATTTGGATCCAACAAATACAAATGGAAATCATATACAAACTTTACAAATTTAAATTGAAAGAATAATATTACTACATTTACAGAATATGTACTTATCTCAAATAATAGAAAACAGCTTGCAAAAGCAAACAAGAAAATCCTATAATTAAATCGTTAACTAGATCTTCTTATTTTGATCTTCTCAACTTATTTTGATCTTCTTATCTCCCAATCTTCTCAATCTTCAATTCCTGCAAATTAAACAAAACAAAGACAGAAAAGGAAGAAAGGAAGAAAGCAATACTTTGTTTTTATCAACATCTCTAGTAAATAAAATCATGTGATATTCAAATGCTTTGAGTGTCATAGAAGTAGTTTGGTAACAGGGCCTGATCAACCTTGTTAGCAAATTATGTTTGTATGCCTAAAGCAATTGGAGGTCATATAACCAACTCAAATTCGTTTAAAATTTAATAAAGGCAAAAGAAAAGTTTCTTATAATTAAAATGTTGCCTTCACCACAAGGGTGAGGCAATTGGTTTTGGAACTTAACTAATAGATATTAGAAACTTGTCCTAATATCCAATTGATGACTAGAGGGATCAACTTTATCTTATGCAACATCTGGTCTTATGGATCAAATTGGATCATTAAAGGCAACATGGATCAATTAGGCAACAAGGACAAGAGGCAACTTGGATCCATACAAGAGAAGGGACAATATGCAACGTTGATCCATATTTATTATCTTAGGCAGCAAAGGCAGCTAGTCAATCCCTGTAAATCTAATTAAGTTCCTATCAAGAAATCCCACATTCTAATATTTCTCCAATAGTATTAAATTACCAAGGAAGAAACTTAAATCATTAAAGCCCCAAATCTGAAATTCAAACCCCATTTGATCACCATCCATGTGCCAAGGCCCATATAAGAGATTTAGCCCACAAGCCCATCTAGTGACAAAAGCCACTTGGCATGCCCAAAAATAAATCCTACAAGAGGTTAATACCAAGCATGAGAAGGATAAGCATGCCACATAGGAGATAAGATCAATGACTAGACATCTCTATCCACAAGCAAAATATCTAGCTCCGCTTGAACCCCAAGTAATGCCCATGCATAAGAGCTTTGTAACATCCCAAATTTATAATAAGAATTAACAAGACCCAAAATTCAGAACCAACAAAAACTTTTTGAAATACTTCACTAATGATTGTGTTTTCCTTTATATTGCTCTGTTGACCTTATGTTTGTGGTGTGATTTGTGCTGACTTGTGTGTGTGTTGTTGATCCGTTTTGTGTATGTGACTTGCTTGTATTGAATTCCTTAGAATGCTTATGTGTGGTGATGTTCTCTAGTCATTAGAACCTTGATCCACCCTATCCAAAATGATTTAACTCTACCATCACTCATGTTAACATATAACATTTCTAGGCCTTTCCCATTTGTTTAAATCTTGGAGAATTCGGAAATGCATCCTTGTGGATCTCATCTACTCCATATCAACTTTATTATAAAATCAAGTTTGAAAGGATTTGAAGTTGTTCGCTTATTTATCCATCTTCACTTTGTGGCATAAACAAAGTAGTGGCCATTTGCTCCTGTATCTAATACCATTTTGACACCCTTGTGTTTATTCTAAATCTTGGCCTATGAACCAATGCACCACAACATCATCCATCCTTGGAACCATATCTCACACCCCAAACTTAATGTTGATCCTTTTCAGCCCAAAACATCATTATTCCATGTGGGTTTTCATGCCTAATCAGTATTGAAATTCCTGAAACTGTTTTAAAACCCAGCTCCCATTTTTCCCATGAAATGATAAATATTTTTTTTCAAAATAGAAGTGGTCCTGTTTTTGTTCCCGTTGTTAAATAAGGCCTGATATTTGATTAGCCAATCCATGCCCAAAATGACATCTATCCCATCTGACTTCAGTGCTATCAACGAGAACGGAAAGGGAACTGACCCTATAGAAACCTGAACCTCAGGAGCGATCCAGTTAGTATGCCAACTAGAGCCTGGTGTCTTGACCACCAGGGGGGAGTCCATGTTCACAAACGGTATTTGATGGTTGTGTGCATATGCTATGGATGTGAATGAATGCGATGCTCCAGAATCAAACAAGACTGAAGCTGGATATGCATTTATTCGAAGCGTACCCATGAGAACTCTGGGGTCCTCTTCAACTCCTTCAGCCGAGACGTGGTTCAGGCGGCCACGCCTGACAGTCATGGCCTTGGCGGCTGGGGTAGAGGGAGCTGGTGCAGGTGCTGTGGTAGCTGGTGCCTTCTGGGGACACTCCCTAGAGTAGTGCCCCGGCTGGCCACAACTTTAGCAAGTGGGCCTCGGTGGTGGTGGAGGGAGCTGAGGGCGGAAGCCACTTCCAGCCGCACCCAAGGTCGAGGTAGCTGGGCGAGGCAGAGGTGGCCTGTACCCTGAAGGCCTTGGCACGAAAGGAGCATGAGGCACAACACTGAAGGGCACAAAGACCCTGCGCTTCTTGCCCTCAGAAGAAGAGGAGCTCTGATTGTCCATTGGAGCTGGCCTCTTGGAAGACTCCAGCTTCTTCCTACCTTGCTCCATAGTGAGAGCTTGGTTGTACAGCTCCTGGTAGGACTAGAACTTGAAGGGCAACAGCTCATATCGGAGCCGCGGTGCAAGCCCCTTGCGGAACAGATACTGCTTGTCCTCGTCATTTGTCACGTCCCGAGGGGCGTAACGAGAGAGGTGGTTGAACTCACGACCATAAGCTTGGACGTCCATGCGTCCCTGGGTCAGATCCAGGAACTCCCTCCTCTTGAGGTCCATGATGGGCTTGGGGATGTAGGCCGCACGGAAGGCAGTGTGGAACTCCGCCCAGGTGAAGACGTGGCCAGCGTCAAACATTGACACATGGCTCTCCCACCAAGAGCCAGCGGCTCCATTCAGTAGGTAGGTGGCGAAGTTCACTTGTTCCGCCACCGGAACATGCAAGGCGGCGAACTTGCGCTCGAGAGCCCGCAGCCAGTCATCCGCATCAAGCAGCTCTCTAGCTTCAGAAAAGTTCGGAGGCTGGGACCGCAAGAACTCAGTGAGAGTGTTGCAGTCATTGTTCCTCCTGGCACCCTACTGCACCAACTGCTCGAGCAGAAGCTCGTTGCCCAGGTGGTTATCCTCGATAGCCATTAGAACCTCCGCCATTGAGGGTGGCGGCGGTGCATCAGGATCACCTTGGTTACCACAACGGGCAGGAGCCATTCTGAATATTTGGAACAATGACATAGTTAGTAACCATCTTCGAACATTTAGGACAGAGCATAAGCATCCTTCCTGATATAGTGAGTTAAGATGGCACTAACACCAACGAAAAGAACAAACAACCACGTGTGACACCACATCAATGCGGCGGTAGCAAACAGAAACAAAGGACTCGAGATGCACACTGAACGGTAAGAACCCAACCCCGAGACCCCAAAACTTTGACACAACATTAAAACAAATAGAGGTAAGATAACTCAGAGATGGAGCGAGTTGGATAAGGAGTAAAAAGAATCCTAAGAGGGTTTTCACAACTCATCTTTAGGTTATAAATAACTTTCATGAACATTAGACTCGACACCGACCAAAGGGTTTACTATAGGTAGTCCTGCTCTGATACCAACTTGTAACGCCCCGACCCCGGAATTATACAGAGAGGCTATGTAACCCACAAGCTATGCTACACAATCGAAGGGCATGGAATTACCGCTCCCACACAACACCTCGATCGTGCCATAAACACTGGCATAGCTATCAATGTATAATAAAGAGATCAAGACTTGAGGAACAACTGGCACATCACAGACTCTACGACACAAAAGTTCATGTAGCAACTCCTATAGCGAGAAAGATACAAATTTCACAACAGGGGTGACAGACCCAACAGTACATCATGCGGAAGCGAGGTAGTTGTCTAATACAATAATATCCAAAATATGGAGGCCTACAGATAACATAATCCCAGCCAGCTTGTTCCGAGACGTCCCAAGCTGCCACCTGGGAACCCCAAACTACTCGTCGATGTCCACGAAGAACCCACCTGTCTGCTCGGTGACTTCCTCCTCTAAAACAATTAAATATTCAACAAAGAGAGACTGAGTACGACGTACTCGCAAGTTTAGTAGGGCGATATAGGCCCAATGATGACAAGGCTCTAAAGCTATATAGTAGTTATTTTGCATAAAGCTAGTTTTCATTTATAAAGACATAAACGACCCATGGCATCGACTACTCAGAAGGTTTTTCATAAAGGGGTAAGATAGTAAACTTTTAATTTCGTTTCACATTGAACCCATAGTAGCCATTTCTCACCACTCATCTCCACCAAGGCACTCCCTCGAATCACCCTCGAGGAAATGAACCTTTATCACACGTTGTCATAGTTGCAACCTCTAGTTGCCAAATTTTAGTAATTATGTTCAGGTTCTCTATGATCTTAACGTCCATTCCCAAGTCGTCCATAACCGCCGACACAACTTTTCGAAAAGATTTAACCCTGCAGGGGTGTACTAATTTACCCATTGGTACCATCCGGCTCGCCTGATTAGCTCTCTTCCGGGGAAAGCTGGCAAGTGGGCGCGGTTAAACCTTTACCTCGCATGAGACTATCCAAGGATCATCTGTGGCGATAGGACAAGTTTATCCAGCCTATTTCAGCCCCTGCCCCCACTGCCACATCCTAAACACCACCATCCTCATCGATTCTTTTTCCACCCACACACTCACACGCAAATGGAAAGCGCAGACTAGAGGACCCTTGGATACGCCCACACAAGTTATTCAGTTAGTAAGGAGCCCATACTCTCACCAATGGAAGCACACTCGTCTTGGTTCAAGAGGTAAAGAACTCACACCTATGGGCAAGAATGAGGCAAAACACCATCCCCGATGGCAACTCATCCAACCTTTTATACAATTTAAATTAAGAACCCACTAGCATTCACCATGTCCGAACATTCCATCAACAATCATAATTAATGGAAATAATCACCGGACAATTAAGCATTCGACTAAGCATGGCAAAGCATTCCAAAGCATAGCTAAGCATATATACAACAGTTATAATCTCTACTTCAGGCCAACACATCAAGCCTATGGTTGACATCAGAATCATAGGATATTCTATGTCTTGACCAAACGTTGACATCAGAATCGTCTTGCCTTGTTGACGGGGCGTGTAGTACGGATCGTCGAGGTAGGTAGGGGTATCCTCGACTCCTGAATCTACCGATTCCCAACAATAACAGAAGAACAAATAAATAACACGAAGACAAGGTGCAATGCACAATCATGATGACATGTCAAGTTTAGGCAATGATTTTATCATAATTTAGCTAACAATTTAAATGGAGTGCCAAATAATTAGTGCAATTATTTGGAAGCAACCCCATATTTAACTTAGTGACCACGTGGTTTATAAATTATCACATTACTAAAAAGTGGATCAAATATGCATGAACATGACATGAATAGATAGGTATTATTCTTCTGAACATGAACATGTTTGTGATTTTCCAATTATCGATGAATAAATAGTGAATGAAATAATTATTTGAATTTATTTATTTTAACTATTTAAATAATAACATCAAAGAACAATTTGTTGTCATGAGGTGATATTTTATTCACAATTTTTGGTTAATTAAATATGAAGTTATGATTTTTCCCAATATTGTTATTATTTTTGCAATTTTAATAATTCTTAATAAACAACAAGAATATAGTTTCACAAGACCATTACAATGATTCTAACAAGTAGAGTTTGTTTTTCTAAACAATTTGGTATATCATTTGTTAAATTTGGAGCAATATTTAATTAGTTATCATTTCTTTTATTTTATTTTATTTCCAAAAAGGGAAAACAAAAACACTGGCAGGCCGGCCTCCAGACCGGACAGGCCGGCCCACAGGCTGGGCAGGCACCCGAGACAGCTGGCCTTTTGGCCGGCGCAGGCCGGGCGTCCAGGCCGGTCACCCGCCCGAGGCTGCCGGGCATACACCCGAGCCTGCCGGCCTCTTTGGCCGGCCCAGGCCGGTTCTAGGCCGGGCACACGGCGATGGCGGCGGCGACCGACGGCATGGTGGCGCACGGAGACGACGACGGAGGGGGCTAGGGTTCGAGCTAGGGGGCACAATTGACGCGGCGCACTACGGCGCGCCAGGAACGGGCGGCGCCGCTAGGTGGTGGTTGCCGGAGCGACATGGACGACGGCGACCCGCGGCGGAGCGACGGCGAGCTACAACTACTCGGAGAACCAGGGCAAGAGGAGGGAGGAGAGGATGTCCCGGAGGACCAGCAACTCACCCTCGATGCGTACGGGTGCTCGGCGGCGAAGGAGGAGGTCGGTGGCGACCGGAATTTGGCAAGGACGATCGCGGCGAGCGGTGGACGGACTTCGGAAAGAAGAGCTCGATTAGCTCGATGCCGGGCCTCCCAGCAAGCGTGCGTCGGTGGTGGAGGTAGAGGGCGACACAACAGTCCTTTTACCCCGCTTCAATTCGCACGGGGAAGCTTCTAACGACGGCGAGGCTTGGTGGCGCACGTGTGGCTCCACAGCGGCGGACAATGAGCTAGGGTTAGGGTTTGAGGAGGGGAACGGTGAGGAAAAGGGAGCGAGGGGAGCAGGTGGCATCGTGGGGGCCACTTGACCTCCAAGCGAGCAGGTGGCGCGGCGGCCGCGTGCGGCGACATGGCGGCATGGCGCTAGGACGCACTGGCGCCACAGTGAGGAAGAAGGAAGAGGAGAGAGGATGACAGGGGGTCCACACGTCAAATTTTTATTCTTTTGCCTTTTTTCCTTTTTTCATTTAAAACCAGTTGGGTTTTAGGGATTTAATTAAGGCCTTGAGACATTTTTATAAATTCTGGAAAAAAACAAATAGGCTTCCCATATCAGTTAGAAACTCCACTAAAATTGGTGCTTGATGACGGGATTGATGAGAGTGTTCTTGTCCCTCAACAACGCCAACAAGTACTCTTGATACCCTGAAAGGAAGATAATATATTAGGGATAGGTTGAGCCTCCAAGTGCAGAGTATGTAGAAGTGGTAGTTTTTCCCCAAGAAGGTGACTCGAGGGTTTAATATCGAACTCTCGGGGAATCAGTAGTGTGGGTTTTATCTTCTTGTCCTTCTCTAGATTTCCTGCAAACAATACAGATTGCTTTGTGCCCCCTCAACCTCACCAAGTGGTTGTCAAGCACAAGGTGTGAGAATGATATTAAGATAATAATGAATGCAAAATAGTAAATAAATATGCAATGGTGGTAAATAAGTATGCAAGGATGATAGTAATGAAGATGGATGGTATTTTGGGGGTTTTTATATGTGAATGCAAGAAGTAAAAGTGTTTTTGTATTTTCTGATTTTAAAATGGCTGAATGTAAAAGATGCTTAAAAGTGGTTGGAAAGGTGTTTCTTATGATTAAAAATGGACCGGGGTTCATGGTTTCACACATGCACTCTCTCTTTAATATAGTGTGGCAAATGAGTAGACATAGATTTAACATATGAGATTGCAAACAAGTTTAATGACATGTTACTAATTATATGGGCATCACGTCCTAACATAGAGACCTTTTGATTATTAGTCCCACTTATACTCCACCAAGATGTGAACTAAATCATGCACCTTAGTAATTAAGATAACATCAGAGTATAGTTTTAAGATTAATGACATGAAGTGAAAATAAACACATGATGGATCTAGTCTTAGGTAGAGGCATGTCACTCCTCCTACCCTACAACATGGTATTTTGGTTTATCCCTAGTGAGGCAACAAAGTAAGGTAAACACCCAATGGATCATGATATTAAGTTATCAGCTTATCACTTCACCACCCCCGTTACTCCAACTAATGCACACGTTCCCCCACACACGCTCTCATAAACATGCTTGATCATAACAAGGATACAAGAATGGGGTACATAATTTGCATCTACTTTCATAACTGAAATATAACATTGCAATCTCAACATATATTAACTCATATAAAGATCCACCACAATGGTAATACAACGGTGACCGTAATCATGTTCAGCAGCTCATACGGTGCTAATTAGTGAAGCTCAAGAGAGAGAGAGAGATACATATGCTACTTCCACAAACCCATAGTCCAGAGGTGGACTACTCCCTCTTCATCATGGAGACGGTGGAGATGTCGATGGAGAAGAAGGAGACCTCTCCGGCAGGGCTCCGCCGGAGTTTCCCCCTCCAATCTACAGCCTCCTGGTCTCTGTTTCTTGTTTCTCTCATGTGGCGGCTCTCTCTTCGAAGAACATCGGGTGACACTATATAGGTGTTTTTAGGTCACGAGGATGCTTCTGGGCGAAGGATCGACGCAAACAGGGCCACGAGGGCTGAATTAGGTGGGCCCACGTGGCCTGGTACTGTAGCCGCGTGGGGCCCCCTATTTTGGCCCTCCGGCCTCCTTTCGCTTGCTTCTTTCGCTCCAATGTCTTCCTCCTTCCAAAATAATGACCCCCGTAAATTTATAGCTCATTATGACGTCGTTAAGGTCCTGAAACAAATAAAAAAGAAATAGGGGTTTTCTGCCTGCGCATGATTAATTCCATAAAAAGGGGAAATCATTATTAATTACCAAAAATCATTAAATAACAGTAATATACCCCTTATATGATGCAAATATGAATGGAATATAAGTATTATAGTGCAAAGTTCATGTATGCATTTTAGATGCATCAACATCCCCAAGCTTAACTCATGCTCGTCCTCGAGTATGAAAGTGATAAAACTAACATGAACTTTGCAATATAATCACAACATAGATATAAAAGATGATTGCTACTGCTACATAAAGTCAAATGATTCATTATTTCAAAGAAGTAGCAATATGCAAACAGTTTATAAAGTGATATCAAGTATTCAATGCAAGTATGTTCAATGATAGTTCACAAGGTGTAACATAAAAGATAGTAATATGGACATTCTTACTTTTGCATACTTGAGGTCCATAGAGTGTAGATGAAAATCTGAATATAAAAGGTGGACACTTTGGAAAAGATATATAAATAAGTAGAGGTCAAACATGCATAAGTTTCATCTATCCTCCAAACTATTCTACTTAAGTTATTGATTGCAATGGTAATACTTGGTGTAAAGCTCTCATTCCCCTATCATAGCATCTTGAATGATTAAAGTTTAAATGTGAAAGCAAATATGAGTAGTGGCCTTGATAAAGTAAAGGTTAGATGTCTCATGCCCCTTGAATACAAGTACCTACATCATGATTACTCAACTTGGGAAACAAAGCAAGTTTAAGTTATCTATCATTGTAGGTAATAATGGTATCATCAAGAGTCTCAACTGGGGTACCTCTTGTCCCATGATATGGATCAAGCCCACATCAAAAAAACAAGACAAACAAACATAATGAACAACCTCAACACCCTCTTTATTTACCACTTGATATAGATTTTTATTGTAGGGTGTATCACAGAGAGTTCAAAATAGCATGTAAGTAAATTTCCACCATGAATGATGCACTACCAGGAAAAGCATTATAGGGAGGTTGCCTGTCTGTGGCGCACCCTTAATCCATGCGCCACAAAAAATAATTCTGTGGCGCATGGCTGTCCATGCGCCACAGAAATTTGAACATTCTGTGGCGCATGATTAGCACATGCGCCACAGAATATCAACTTTCTGTGGCGCACCAGTCTTCATGCGCCACAGAATATGCGTGGGCCCCACCTTCAATCAGCGGGCCGTGGTCCATCTCGGCCTTTTCTGTGGCGCACCGTGGCTGGTGCGCCACAGAAATTCAACTTTCTGTGGCGCATGAATTTCTGTGGCGCACCAGCCACGGTGCGCCACAGAATAGCTACTTTCTGTGGCGCATCAGGGCCCGTGCGCCACAGAATGTGGACGCCCAGATCTTAAAAAAGGTGGTAGACCACCTTTCCCCATGTGACCCCCTTCTTCTTCCTAGCTCCCATCTTACTAACCCGAGCTCCTTCTCTCTCCCATGCCATTTTGACCATCCTATTCTCCATTATTTGTTATTAAACCTACCACAATTTGATATATAATTGGTGAGGGCTTGGGGAGAGTCTCCATATATATTCTCCTACTCTCTTTTTGTCCACTATTTTCTCTCCATCACCACACACTCTCTCTCATCGATCACGGTCACGTCTCGGCAACGGATCTAGATTTACAAGGTGGGTATTGGTGTATGGATGTTTGTTGAAGGCATGAGAAACTTGTCGGCGGGCGATTTACACGTATATGCATGAAACTTGTGTGTGTGGTTTGATTGAATCTTTGCATGTTGTAGCTTGCGCCGGCGTGGTGCATGGATGTTTGCCGAAATGTTGATTCATTTCCATTTCGGTGAATTTTTGCACCACCCATATGTCCTACTTTTAGGGGAAGTCATGCCGAATTTTTCCGTCGAACATTTCCGACTTCCCGCATGAGAAGCTTGTATGTGTGTGAGCATGTTGTGATTACTTAATTCTAATTAATAACACATACTCTGTATGTATACCGCGTAGGCGACCATGGTCATCAAGATGAGCTCGGGTCGAATCGACAACTACAAGGAAGAAGCGAAGGCGGAAATGAGACGGTGCAACGGGCGCCAGATACGATGTCCGTGTCGAAGTTGCAAACTTGTGAGATGGATCGACCCTGATTCCGGACAATTGGAGGAACACCTGCTCAGGCGCGGTTTCATGGAAGGCTTCAACCAAGCGCCGACAGCAAATGCTGCGCCTGAAGACGAGGGCGGGCAAGATGATCGTGACGACGGAGATGCCGACATACATGGTCATGATTGTGGTGGAGAAGACGTTGACACGCCGCAGAGCTCGCTAATGTCGGCCTTGATGGATTCTCATGTTCAAGAACTCCTCCTGAAGAACGCGAACACCGATAGAGAGAAAGCCAAGCTGGCGCAAATGGAGATAGACGGGAATACTCCGTTGTATCCTGGGTGTCGGCCACAGGATACGCGCTTGCAAGTAACGCTTGATGCTCTGGAGATGAAGTCGGAGAACAAATGGACCGATGCGAGCTTCAACAAGAACATGCAATTCTTCCACGAGCGTCTTCCCGAGGGGAACACATTGCCAACTAGTATCGAGGAGGCCAAGAAAGTCGTTTGCCCTCTTGACCTACCGCACGTTAAATACCACGCCTGCGTCAATGATTGCGCAATTTATCGGGGCGAGTACGAGGACCGAACCACATGTCCGGTGTGCGGCCAAGGACGATACAAGAGCCGTGGGAAGAAAGTTCCTCAAAAAGTGGTATGGTATTTTTATATCACTCCCCGTCTGCAGCGGTACTTCGTGGACCCTAAGGAAGCAAAGCTCATGCAATGGCACGCGGAAAGGGAGAAGCCCGAAGAAGATCCGGAGAAGGGCAGGATCCTTACACACCCTTCAGACGCTAGCCAGTGGCAAGAGTTGGACGCCGTCACCAATTTCGGAGGCGATGCAAGGAACGTCAGGCTCGGTATGAGCACCGATGGACTCAATCCGTTCGGTAACCAGAGTAGCACGCATAGCACCTGGCCCGTGTTTGTATGGCCTTACAACCTTCCCCCGTGGTTGTGCACGAAGCAAAGGTATATACACATGAGTATTCTCATTCAGGGGCCGAAACAAGCAGGTGTCCACATACATACGTATCTTGCGCTGTTGAAAGAGGAGTTAGCCACGTTGTGGGCGACGCCAGTCCGTACGTGGGATGCCCACACTGGAGATTATTTCCCCATGAGAGCCGCGTTGCTCACGACGGTGCAGGACTATCCTGGTTGCGCATATGTATCTGGCCAGGTAGGCCACGGATTCTGCGCATGTGTCAGGTGCATGGATAGGACCCCGCATCTCCAGCTACCAAGGAATCCCGGGTCTTCGAAAACTGTGTACCCAGGGGCTCGAAGGTGGCTTCGCATGGATCACCCGTGGAGAAAACGCGGTGACCTGTTCAATGGTAAGGAGGAGCTCGATGGAGCCCCGAGCCCAAGGAGCGGCACAGAAATCGACGAGCTGTTGAGAAATTGGGAGGAGTGCCCCGCGCCGGGAAAGAAACGACCGAAGGTAGATCCGCTGCTGGGTGTATGGAAAGCGAGGTCTGTTTTCCACAACTTGCCGTACTAGAAGGTCCTCAAGACGCCACATAGCCTCGATATGATGCACATTACGAAGAATGTCACCGAGAGTCTGCTTGGCACTCTTTCCAACATGCCGGAAAAGACCAAGGATGGGACGAAAGCAAGATACGATCTGAAATGCCTTGGTGTCAGGAAAGATCTTCAGGCCCCCGATAGTGATGACGACGATGGTGATGATGATCAGATTGAAGGGACTCAAGGTCACCGCAAAAGGCTAAAGAGGAACACGGTGGTGCTTCCCGCTACATGCTTCACTATGAGTCTGGAGGAGCTCGAGCAGTTTTACAGGTGTCTTGTAGGAGTCAAATTTCCTCATGGTTACGCGGGGAAGATAAGCAGATATATGGACGCAACGAAGAAGAGGTTTACCGGGATGAAGTCTCACGATTGTCACGTGCTGATGACGCAGATACTTCCCGTTGCGATTCGAGGGATAATGGACGAGCATGTCCGTGATACGCTGCTTGCTCTTTGCAACTTTTTCGACGTCATCAACAGGAAGACGATCGGCGTGAGGCAGCTCGACCGGCTACAGGAAGAGATCGTGCTGATACTATGCGAGCTCGAGATTTACTTTCCGCCCTCATTCTTCGATATCTGCGTGCATCTCCTTCTGCATGTCGTTGATGACATCAGGCAGCTCGGGCCAATGTTCATGCACTATATGATGCCATTCGAAAGGATGAACGGTGTCATGAAAGGATACGTCCGCAACAGGTCCCATCCAGACGCAAGCATAGCCAAGGGCTTTCTAACCTACGAGTGCATCTCCTTCTGCCAGAATTATCTAAGCACCGAGAACCAGGATGTTGGTCTGCCCACGAGGAAACACTTCGGCAGGCTCAATGGATATGGTCACCGAGAGGGCAGCAGCACAACCTTTGTCAGCATGCAGGGTCAAAAGGACGACTTTGACAGGGCTCACCGGGTCGCGCTACAACACTTACAGTTGATCGAAACTTGGGTGGAACAGCACAAATGCTTACTCGAGCAACATTACATCAAACTGGGCCGACCGAGGAAGAAGGGAGACGTAACCAGAGCGCACAACTCTACCTTCACGCGTTGGTTCAAGCAAAAGCAACTGGAGCTAGCAAAGAAGAAAGCACCATCTACGGAAGATGAAAGACTCATATT